>JAWNOM010000125.1:392500-460000 GCA_035045965.1 Drosophila aldrichi
GCTTAATAATACGTTAGATTGCCAACATATTGCAGCTGGAGGCTGAGGCGTTGTTGCCAAACTTCTGCAACTGCTTCAGCTACCTAGTGGCAACGCTGCGAAGTATGCAGCTGTTATTAAATGCATGGTTGCCAAATTTCTTCACTTCAGTTACATTGTTGTCAAACTTATTCATAGGCAGACTCTTGCTTGCATTGTTGCCAAACTTCTGAGACTCTTCAAGCTGCTCATGGGCTACAAAAGTATGCATTCACTAATAAGCATAACTTGTGCTTGCAATGTTGCCAAATTTCTTATGCATAAAATATAGAATGTACTTCATATAAACAATAATTATAGAAAAGAAATAATATATATATAGAAATAATATATAAAATGTACATCATATAAATAATAATTATAGAAAAGCTCTTGTTTTTTAATTCTTCAAGCATTGTTGCCAAATTTCTCCACTTCAGTAACATTGTTGTCAAACTTACTAACAGGCAGACTCTTGCTTGCATTGTTGCCAAACTTCTTCGACTCGTCAAGTAGCATGCATTCTCTTATAGAGCTTTAGTATGCATAACTTGTGTTTGCAACGTTGCCAAATTTCATATTTGCTTATAATATATAAAATGTGCTTCATATAAACAATAATTGTAGAAAAACTCTTGTTTTTTTGATTACTTAAAGCATTGTTGCCAAATTTCTTCAACTTATTGGTCAACAGAGTTGCCAGAGTCTTAATCTTTTAATTTTTTGCGGTCTATTTTGGGTTAATTTAGAGTAAAAATGATGTCACTTGGTTTATTTTGTGATAAGCAACGATTTATGTTGACAATTTATTGCAGTTCTATGTAAATTTTACAAGTATTTCGCAGCCGACATATGTATGTGCAGCGTTGCCAATTTTCATGCGCCGCAAAGCAGGCGGCAATACGATGCGATGGATGCACAAGTGAAACATAAATTGCTGGCAAGTCTTTTGTCTCGTTGCCGTTGGCCAAGTTCAAAGTCAAAGACCAAATTAATACCCATCTCTCTCTCGCTCTCTCTCTCTCTCTCTCTCTCTCTCTGTGTGTGCAATACAAATACATTCACATGTTATTGCTGGCGAGCTGGGCAAACCACAAACGTGTGGGCTGTCTGGCCAGACACACACACATGTGTTCGCATTTTAATTTGTGTTGCATTTCCTGTTGCATTTGGCAAAGGACGACGCGCTAGGCTGGCCAGCAGGAGCATCTCGAGCTGTCTCGACTGCTGCATAAAATATTGATTTCAATGGACCAGTAAATGCAGCAGCAGCAGCAGCTGGCCAACAACAATTTCCTCTGCGATTTTTGGCCATTTATGAATATTCAATAAAAACAACAACTACAACAACAACAACAACGAGCAATGGCGATAAAAGTGTCTGCTGCGCGTTGCCATAACCACAGACAGCTTTACAGCAACAACAACAACAACAACAACACGCTGTCTGCCTCCTGTGAAAAGTTTTTATCGCCCAGCCAGCCCATCAGTGATGCTGCAGATGCTGAAGAGTTAGAATGGGCGTGGCTACTATGCTGCTCAACTTTATTACTTTCATTATGCCACAGCCCTGCTGGCATGTTGCCCATGCCCACGGGGGCAACATCACGGCAACCCTATACGCACCCAAAGCTGGGCACACATGTGCCCCCCCCCCTCCAACCCTCCCCCTGCTCCTCCTTTTGCTGCATAGAGATAAGCCCGGCAGGCAAAGTCCATAAACAAGTTTCGAGTCTAATCTGCAGCTGCGGGCCATGTCCAGGTGCACGTGTACTAATTGCAGCGGTATTAGTGGCGCTTTGTCAGCGGCTTACGGCCACGCCCACCGTCCAGCCCACTTATGTTCGGCTTGTCATGTCAGTCCACTGAGAGGGCGAGTGACTCTTGGCATTCCATTTGAGTTTTCTTTTTTTTTTTTTTGGGTGTATTTTTTGAACATGTTTACTGATGCCAGCAGTCGGATATGAGCGCCAGACAGACAGAGACCACGGCGTAGAGTACAGCACGGCCGGATGCTCGGACATAGCTTTAAACCTGCTGGCTCTAATGAAGTGTGTCCAAACAGAAATAATAGAAAGACAAAAAATAATAATAGAAGAAGAGAAGAGCAGAGCGTTTTTCATGTCGAGCGCCAGCTCCATTGGGCCAGCTGGAAGGAAGTTTGTCACTCCGTTTGATGCGCCGGCTGGGTGTCATGTTGCAGACTTGGCCACTCCGGCAGCCATCGTGCGCCTAATGGCTGTGACTTTTTGACAGCCAGAGCCACAGCCAGAGCCAGAGCCAAGTGTCCCATGTCCTGAGTGTCCCATGTACCATGCCCGGTTTCTTGTGTCCTTTTCACAGCTACCCCAATGTAAGCTTGTCTGCCGTCTTGCCACTGGCCAGTTTTATGGCCATGGACTTTATGCGTAGCTTATTACATGGCTTCAAATGTTGATTGTATTTGACTTTGCTTGCGCTATAGATGCATATGCGCCTATTGTCAAGATTACAATTACAGTAGAATCCGGTTATAGCGTCTGTACGACGGAAATTCTGGTCCGAAGGCAAACTTATATGAGCGAGATTATAGGGTTTTAGCTGTCCCTTGAGGGTCGTTATAAGCTGATTCTACTGTAGTCTTATTTTTGGGGTTTTCAACTAACACACTTAATCATAGTTGACAAAACTTCACTTAATCGAATTAAAAGCCAACAGCAGTTGGTAAAAGTTGAGTAAAACCTCTTTCAACTGCATTTATAGTTTATTTTCTAATGGTAAATGCAGCTAGATAAGCTTATGCACCGTTGACAAACTTCACTAAAACGCTCAACACTCATAAAGTTGTATTGAATTGCTTTGGAATCTAACATAAGTTAGTTGAACTTCATTGAATAAAGAGTTTTCAATGTTTTTTGTTATCTGTTTGACTATATGAAATGGTATAAATAATATACATATACATATATAATAATATACGTATTTACATATACATTGTTGCCAAACTTCACTAAAGCCTTAGCATCAAGACATTCGATCGTATAGCTTTAAGGACTAAATGTTACTCGGCAGAACTTTATGTAATGCATATAGTATTTTTAGTTTTCTTATACAAAATCAGATAAGATAATCCCTACACTGTTGCCAAATTTAATTGATTTGTCTTTGAGGATTAAGTGTAGTCGATCAAAGTTTATTGCAAACTATTTTGAATTAAAAGCCAACTGTAGTTGGTAAAACTTTAGTGAAAACTCTTTCAACTGCTTATCTATTTTGTATTGTATATTATATAAGACTCTAACTAACCTCTACCTACACTGTTGCCAAACTTCATGGCGCAAGTTTACTTAGCCAAATAAATGTTAAAATATTATTAAATAATTTCAATCAAATTTTAAATTTCTGCCTGTAAAAAATGACAACTGATTTATACTTGATTTATTTATTTAGCTATCTTTCTTGTTGACAAATGTTGTTCAGCGCTGTTGCCAAATTTCATGGGAAATTTAATATTTAATTTAATGAAAATCTATGATTGTTGCCCTATTTTGCTAAGCAGTGTTGCAAAACATAGTTTCAAATCTCTACTACCTATAAAAATATGCAAACTTTAAATTGAGTTTATTGCTTTTGGCATTTTCACCACATTTACTGTGGTAACGTTGCCAAAGTTCACTTTTACATACATATGTATGTATGTACGTATATTTATATGTAATTCTTGAGCGCAACGTTGCCAGACTGCAGTAGCCAGGCAGTTAATTATGCATTCATAGTGCGGCTGTCCAACAAATCGACAACATGTCAACATCGCGCTTCAATTAGGCTGTCCTACACACACACACACACACACACACACACACACACACACACACACACACACACATACATGCACTTGTCATGTGTATGTCCTGCAGAGTCTGCTTTGATCCGCACTAAAAACTAAACACGCAGACAGAACGCAAAGGCACAAGGCACTAGGCACTACTAGGCACTAGTCAGAGTCACATACATATGTCACCATCTACCAAATGCTATGCTGTCTGTGTTTGTTGTTGTTGTTGGCGCAGTTGTTGCCATTGCGGTTTTGCGGCCACCTCTGTTGCTGCCATTAAATGTAATTCTCTGTGGTTTTTATGGTTTTTTCTTTTTTAAACATTCAACAGCATTTTACGTGGCTGCTATTTATCTTTTATTTCGGCACTCGCTTTGGGGACACACACCCCTCCCCCTCCCTACATCCCCTTTGCGCTCAGCTTCAGCTGCTGTCATGTCCCTTGGCCGTGTCGCCCAGCACGTTTTCAGTTGTTGTTGTTGTTGTTGTTGTAGTAGTAGTAGTAGTAGTAGTAGTAGTTGTTGTTGTTGTTGTTGTTGTTGTTAGTTGTGTGCTGCTGCTGCGTCAGACAATAATTCAGTCTCGAGTGCAATTTGCCAAGCTACACACACAGAGAGAGAGAGAGAGAGATAGAGATAGAGAGAGAGAGAGAGAGAGAGAGAGAGAGAGAGAGAGAGAGAGTCTCGCACACCTTTTGCCAAACTATTAGCCCAATGCACAGTGGACTTTTAATGTTAGCCGCTACTAATGCAACATCATATTTTACAGACTTAATCCGACTGATTGCATCGATCCCTAGATTTTACTTTAAACAGAAAAAAAAGAAGAAGAATAGAGAAATAAAAATTAAATAAGATTTAAGCGCAAGAGGCCGTTTCTTAACTTCACTTACTATAACTTAACTTTTAAATTCGTAGAGCTCCAGTCACAATATTTCGTAATATATAATTTCTAGCTAATTTCGGCAAGTCAATTGAGAAGACTTAGAATCTTTTCATTTCTAAATAATTTTACAATTAAAAAAAATGTATAGTTGTTGCCTAAAATTTGTCTTTTCTTTTATTTTAAACTTTTCTTATATATATTTTTTTAAATAAATTTAAATAACAAAATTAAATGTAAATATTAATTATTAAAATTAAGTTTATGTTATCATAAACTTAAAAAAAAAATGAATTTCAAATGTTTTATTTGATTTTACATTTTTAAATCTTTATTTAAAAATTCTGCAAAATTTAAGCTTACAATTTTTAGCATCTTGATTACTTATGTATTTTATTTTAGATTTAAAATTTGGTATTTTAATATGTGTATATATAATTTTTTCAAATTAAAATTTGGTATTTTAATTTTCATTAATTTTTTTTAATTCGTTAAAATAATTAGAAATCTATTGAATCACATTCGTATGCTTTAAGGACAGCTGAAGAGAATATTTCAAATTGCAATAGAATTGTTAAATTTTCTTTAATTTAAATAAATCATGTCTAGAACTGCAAAAGCCAAGCGAAGCTTAATTGTGTTGACTTTCATTAATTAATTGCTGACAACTGGAATGAAGTTTAATCAGCAGGAGCAGGAGGAGGAGGAGCGGGAGCGGCAGATGCTGCTCTTCTATCATGCTTTACTTTGACATTCGAAGCCATCCATTTGCTTTGTTCTCTTCCCTCTACCCTCTACCCTCCCCTTCTCTTCTCTTCAGCTGGTTTGGCATTTGTCGCAGTGCAAATATTTCATTGCATACTTTTGTGCGGTCGCAATTTGTTGTGCAATTTATTAGATGATGCAGCGCAACATTGCCCATATATACACACATACTACATATATATATATATATATGTATATATATCTCTAAATAGGTATAGATACAGGTAAATGCATTGAAATATTAGTTTGTATGGCGGAGAATTTTTATATTGGCATTGAGATAGCGAAATTGTTGCCAATATTGGAAAACTAAATAGCAGTCAGCCAAACAGACAGGCCAATATTTAACAAAAGGTAGCTAGTGAGGGGGGAGGGGGGTAGGGGTGTGTGTTGTGCTGCAGCAGCAATGGCGATTTTCATTTTCAGCCGTCGGCAACGGAAGTCAACTTACTTTCGTTGTCTGCTCAGCGTCTGAATCTCTGTCTGCTGCTTTCTGACCCTGAGCAGCTGCTGTTCAAGGCTGGCCCAATGGGTTTTTGGCTGTTTGTCTGGCCGCCTCGCTTGGCTGGCCATTGTGTTGGTGCAGCCAAATTTAAAGTCGCGACTGTTTGCTTAACATTACGCGTAGACAACCAGCCAGTCAGCTCAGTCGATCTCCCATACTTTTTTCTCTATTTTCTTTTTTTTCCTTTAGCCAAAATCAAATACATTTTGCTAGCACACATGCGACCAGGAAGCAACAGCAGCAACAGCAGCAACCCCCAGTGGCACTTGAAATTGCAGTCGAGCTACTTAGAAAGCTTCTCTATATATATATATGTATATGTATATGTATTTATATATATGTATATTGCTTTTTGCTGCTGCCAGGGGTTGCTGTCAGCGGCAGGCACTCTCAGGCGGCTGTGTGGTAAAATCTGTAAACAAATGAGAGCCTGGGCTAACTTAATAAGTAACGCATTATTGCTGACTGCCTGGCTGACTGCCTGGCCTGGCCTGGACTGTTTGGGTCCCAACGAAAGGAGTCCGAATAGTTTTTTGTGTGTGCAATCAAAACAAATACATAAAAACAAGTAAGAGTGCTCTAGTCGAGACTGCTCGACTAGGAGATACCCTGAACCCTCCAAACTGATATTCTAATCATTCTGCACTTCTTTTATGCACACATACATACACATGCCTCCACATGCACGCATAAGCTCGCGCTCTGCTAACTGCGCAGTAAGCAGCGACTGCGCTTAGGCTGCGCTGCAGTGTGGGCAATACTATGAGATTTTATTTGTTGAATAATTTCGTTTGTAGACGTATGATCTTAATGAAACTTTCAGAATGTATTCATAATGTATAAATGTGTGTACATTCCGAAGCACAAGTCTCTAGTATTTGAAATACGTTTTTTACGGATTGGGGGCGAAGGGGGCGTGGTATCCAATATCTGTAAATGACAAAATGTGTGTATCCATCGAATGTATATACACAACAAATCTGAACACTCTATGTTTAAAAGTGTTCAAATTAGGCTGAAAAAACAATAACAATTTATCGATTATCCTCGATAAAAAAGATATCGAATGAGTTATCGAAAAAATATGATAAACTCGTACTGCGTATGGTATACACGAGTCTACATACAAAATTTCAGCTCTCTAGCTCTTGTAACTTCTGAGATCGACGCACTCATACGGACGGACGGACGGACGGACGGACGGACGGACAGACGGACAGGGCTATATCGACTCAGCTCATCGCCCTGATCAAGAATATATATACTTTATGGGGTCTGCGATGATTCCTTCTGCCTGTTACATACTTTTCACAAAACCATTATACCCTGATTTCCCATTTTCAATGGGTTCAGGGTATAAAAAGGGACTCTTCGTGCCTTAATAAGCAATACTTAAGACTTAATGCAGGGCATCAAATATGCGCAGCATTTACCTCGCAGTCTCTGCATGCCCCACGTTCCGTTGGTTTCTTTTTTTCTTTTTTTTCTGCTCCCCTTTGGGGTTGAGTTTCTCTGCTGCTGCCTGGCTGTGATTTTTGATTTAAGCATAATTTTGCATCCTGCTGTGTCCTGCTGTGCGCTTTGAAATATTTTCAAACGTCTCTTCGAGGGATTTTCTGCAATTTTCCCTTTTTTCTCTCTCTCTCTCTCTCTCTCTCCTTTTCTCTCTCCATTTTCCATTTACGTTTTCTCCGTCTGTCTGCGGCAGTCTCGCATTTAAATGTTTGCCAAATGAACAGACAGCATTGCCATTGCCCGCTTTCCATTTCAATGCGTGGCGTTGTCTTGGCTCGTTTCTTGTCGCTAGACAACGCTGCGTATGATTAATGCCAGCAGAAGATCAACTGCAAAAAAGAAAGAGAAGAAGAAGAGAGAAAAAATGACATAGAAGCGAAAGCAAATGAAACCCGTTTAATAAATGACATCAAAAATTAAAACTCGCTGCTGGCGCGTAAATCAAATTTCTATTTGCACACAGATGCCATTGATACACACACAGAGAGAGAGAGAGAGAGCGAGAGAGAAGTATTTACAAGGTGTTTTTGGGCAACCTAATTTGACAGTCGGCCAGAAATAACTCAATTAGTGATGCGACCTTTTTTTTTTTTGCTTTTTGCTAAAAAAGTTTGTACACGACCCAAACACAAACTGAAGCAGAAAAAAAATCCCTCTCTCTATGTATATTCCTATATATATATATATAAATTTGTGCGAAAAAAAGGTCAACCCTATCCGTGACGTTGTTAGCGGTAACGAGTCATTGCGTGGGCGTGGCGTGTGCAGCAAAGGCCACTTGACTTGCTTTTTTCTCTGCTTTATTTTTTAATTCGACAAGTGAAGTAGCATTTGCAACCGTGCATACCCTGCCTTCTTTGTAGGGGTTAATTGCTGTGGGCTGTGATAATTTGAATGAGCTTGACCCGGAACAAAATACGGCGCAAGCAAGCAGCGGAGCTAGGTTGAAGCTTACAGGTCTAGCTAGCAGAGTTTGTATAAAAGAAAAAATAAAAATAAAAATAAATAAATACAAATAAAAATAAATAAATAAAAATAAATAAATGAAAATAAAAATAAACAAATAAAAATAAATAAATAAAAATAAATAAATGAAAATAAAAATAAATACATAAATTAAAAATAAATAAATAAAAATAAAAATAATTAAATAAAAATAAAAATAAATATATAAATAAAAATAAAAATAAGTAAATAAAAAAAAAAATAAATAAATAAAAATAAAAATAAATAAACAAAAATAAAAATAAGTAAATAAAAATAAATAATAAAAACAAAAATAAAAATAAATAAATAAAAATAAATAATCAAAATAAAAATAAAATTAAATAAATAAAAATAAAAATAAAAATAAATAAATAAATAAAAAAAGCGGAGGTTTTTAAATATTTAAAAAAATATATATAAATTGCAAATATATATGTTTAAAAATTAAAATTAAATTATTATATTATTATTATATTAATTAAATAATTAAAAAAAATATATTTAAAAATAAGAATGGGAAAAATTTATAATTTATATATCTTTTATATATAAAAATATAAATTTATATTTTAAAATAATAAATAGATAAATACATAAATATAATAAATTAAATATATATAAATTATATTAATATAATATTAAAATATATATATATTAAAAAACTGTGTCATTGCGTATAGTAATACAAATAAAATATATATAATATATTAAAAAATATATATAAACATATTTTAAAAATATATAACAAAATAAAAGTTAAATTAGAAAAATAAATAAACAAAAAACTTAAAATTTCGTTCACAATCGGCAAAGTCTCAGCTATTCGATTGCCAGCGAAAAAGTACTTTATATAAATTAATAAATCAACCTCTTAATTTACTTTAATATATTATTTTGTTCATCCTAGATTACTATCTATAAAGTACTTTTATAACAGGGCTGCGAATTGCGTTCAAATCCATCAAACTTGTCTAGCTCGAATTCTTTGCTAAGGGTGCTTTACGAGGGCACGCTAAGGGTTCGTTTCTCAATGAGCAGTAAATTAAATTTAAATATAAAACACAAGTAAATATATTACTTGATTTCCTTTATGAGTTTTTTTTTTCGTTATGAAATTAAGCCAAACCAGAAGAAAATATTCTCCAATGAAATCCAATAAATCGAATCGACCTAATCAAATCTCTGTCTTATGCTCTATGAAGCATTTTGCAAGGGTATATTGTATGTTTACACACATATTAATACAATATTTATGTCTATAGACTCTGCCTGATATGGCATGAACTTGTTTGTCTACTCAAAATTTGCATTTCCATAAGCTGCGGCGCGGTTGCCTTGGCATCAATTTGGCATCGCTTACAGTTGGCAAACATCAACAGAGCAGCAGTAGCAGTGGCAGTCGCTCTTTGGCATCATTACACACAGAGAGACAGAGAGACAGAGACAGGAGGTGGGGAGAGTGTGGGAGAGAGCGACCTCTGCTCCCATTAAAGGCTCAGCACCCTGCAGTTTCAGCCCCTGCGGCTGCATTTTTTGATTCGAGGCGTATAAAGTATGCTACGGCATTGTAAGAGGCCTCGAGATGAGCGACGCAACACAATGAAAAAAGAAAACTGAAAAAAAAAAAATGAAGGAAAATACAGACTGAACTTCAAAAGACCGCCCACGGCAATTTTCAATTAAAAACGCCTACGCGAATGCTACAGAAATTTCAGTTCACTTTATGCATGCGGGTTTCATGCTCGCGCTCACTGCCGTCTCCTGCCAGCCTCCTGCCAGCCTTGCCTGCCCTCGAGCTCTTTTAAAGATGTGCCCCAAAAATTTTTGGTTGATGGCCTGACATGAGATTGCACTCAAGATTTGACAGCATGTGTGTGTGTGTGTGTGTGTGTGTGTGTGTGTGTTTGTATCTGTGTAGCTATCTGTGCCTCTTTACAAGATATGGCCAACAGCTATATGTCAGCGCAACGTACAGTACAACTGCGCATCTCAAGCATTGACAAAATGGGATAGAAAAAAATAGATGTAACAAGCGCTGGCAGCCCACTTGAGTAGCGCTCGAGAACGTGGCTAAATGCGGTCGAGCACGTTGTTGTTGTTGTTGTTGTCTCGCCCCTTGTTAGCTCTAAGGTAAAGAACTTAAGCTAAAAACGCAGTTGGCAGTTGTATAACAGCTGTATAACAGTTGTATAACAGTTGTATAACAGTTGTATAACACTGCCAGCTGCACTTCACTTCAACTCACATTAGGAACTTTCTGAGACAAGCTGCAGATTTGACTAATTTCAGGTTAACTTAGTTTTAAATTAAGCTATAGCCAACTTTAAGTTGTAACTGTCATAGTAATAGAACAGTTCTTTATACTCTTTAACATTTCTTCTATAAAGGTAAAGCTTTATAGCATTTATATATATTTTGTATAACAGCTATGACTGTGCTATGACTACAAATATTTTTCTGTCATTTTGAACAACTACTCTTTGGAACAACAACAACAACTACTCTTTAATCAGCAGTTAAATATATCTAGCTATATTAAAGAAAACAACAAATCTAATACATATATTTCATATAACACTTAGTTATGCTGCATTTGTATAACAGTTAGCAATAAGAATTTTATTTTGGGGGATTTTTGTGATTAGCTAAAGATGTTTTGGACTTACACTTACACTTTTAAGATGCACTAAGGTTAAATAAAAGTCTATTATAACACATTTATTGTGCTACAGTATGACATGAGTGAAGTTATGCCAGTTTTATCGTTTGATAAGCAACATAGTATACAATTCATAAATAATGCTAATTTTTTTATTTTATAATTAGTTTTAGTTATGTTTTGTATAACACATTATAACAGTTACTGATTGAATACTTTCCCATCTTCTCATTGCAGTCACGCACATCTCTCGTCTCTAGCTCGGAGGGCGGCATTCTGGCCGAGGGCGAGACATCTAGCGAGGAGAGCTCTCGCGATTCGAGCAACGATTCGCCGCCCTGTGATTTGGGCCTGATGGAGCGATTGCTGCTAACGCATCCCATGTGGTTTCTGCCCGGCATTCAGCGCTCCGGTGCCGTGCACCTGCTCCAGGGCAAAGAGGAGGGGGTGAGTGTTGTTGATAATTATGAATACATATATTGATAGCGCTTAATGAGGCAATTGCGAGCGTATGCAAAAATTATGCATAGCCCCAAAAAGCGGAACACACAGCCAGTTGACCACAAAATTTGCACACAATTTGCCCGGGCCGAGCAAATATGAAATGTGAAACAAAAAAAGCGAACAAAAAAACAAAATCCCAATGGATGCAAACAGGCGCATTTACATAAACAAATTGCAATCAATTAACGTGAATGCGAAAGGGCAGGGACAGGGGCAGGGGCAGGGGATTGGTAGCAATCGGGATTTGTGGTGCGTGTCCTGGACAAATACACAGACAGTGAAGCACACAGATTCATTAATATTACGACAGCGACAACAATGCGAAGCCCTTTTAATTGTAAATGTATAAAGATAAACAAAGAAATGTTGCCAGGCAAGCAGGCATGCAGCAGGAGACGGAGTAGGTGTAGGTGGAGTAGGAGTTCAGGACTCGCGTTGCTGCGCTTGCAAATACATTGAAATTTATCTGGTGGCCAGCAAAAGGCAGACGACGCAGCGGCACATGACAAAGGCGACGAGAGACAATAGCCAGCCAATGGGATTTGTACACACAAAAACCGTCTAGATGGGGCTGGCCAGCAAGCAGCAGGAGGAGGAGGATCAGCAGGAGTAGGGGGCAGGAGAGCGACTGCTGCTGGTCATTTGGTGATTCAAGTCGCTTTGCATAGACAATTGAAATTACAACGAAGCGAACAGGAGAAACGCCCAACAAATTGTACAGATTCAATAAGTTGCCCAGCCGGCCGGACTGCCGGCAGGACAATGCCAAGTCGCAGTGTCCTTCGCAGCAATTATCACGTGTTCGCCAGACAGCCTGGCTGGCAGGATAACAGGCAAATGGTTTCAGTGAATGCTTCATCGAATCGCCTGAATGCCAACTAAATTGCTATCCATTTGTTAGCCCAAGTCGACTCTGAACCCAACACACTCAAGTGGGGGGCGTGGCAAATGCATCACAAATTGTAAATTATATGCCAACATTTATATAAGTGAGTGAGTCCACAGCGACTGCGACTGAGACTCCGACTTGGCCATAGAAAGTTGTCAACTTAATTGAAAATAACTTTACAAAAAAATGGGGAAAATTTATTGTTATATTTATGCATTTACATAAAAATATATATCAATATAAAATATACATTTAAAAATGCATATATAACTGACAATTAATCCAGCTGCTTTTATTTTATATTTATTTTATATAATACATTGAGTGCAAAGTAAAGCAATGTTCGCACATTAAAAGCAGATTTTTATATTAAATATAATTTCGCATTGTTCGTCAATGCTCGACTAAAGAATACCGCGCAATCAGCTGCTGCTGCGCGACAACTTCGCAGTCCAAAGTATTTAATACTTCACTTTAAATTTATGCATTCGAATCGATTGATAAATCTCAGAGTTTAAATATTACAAAATATATAAATAAAATATTCAAATATTACATTTTAAATTTTATAATTTAATATGTTTAAACTAGTGAATAATTAAAAAATTACATTAAATTCTAAGCTCAAAAATATAGAAACTAAATGGTTACAATTACAAAATAAAAATAAAAATAAAGTAAAAATAAAATTGAAATAAAATAAAAATAAATTAAAAATAAAATAAAAATAAAATTAAAAATAAATTGAACATAAAATAAAAATAAAGTAAAAATAAAATAAAAATAAAGTAAATACATATATAATACAAATAAAATAACAAGAAAATGAAAATAAAATGAAAATAAAATAAAAATAGAATAAAAATATAATAAAAATAAAATTAAAATAAAATAAATATGAAATAAAAATAAAATAATTATAAAGTAAAAATAAAGTAAAAATAAAATAATAAAATGAAAATAAAATAAAAATAAAGTAAATATATAATAAAAAATAAAATAACAAGAAAATGAAAATAAAATAAAAATAAAATAAAGTAAAAATAAAATAAAAATATAATAAAAATAAAATATAAATAAAATAAATATGAAATAAAAATAAAATAAAAATAAAATAATAAAATGAAAATAAAATAAAAATAAAGTAAAAATAAAATAAAAATAAAATAAAAATAAAATAACAATAAAATGGAAATGAAATAAAAATAAAGTAAAAGTAAAATAACAATAAAATAAAATAAAAATAAAGTAAAAATAAAGTAAAAATAAAATAACAATAAAATGAAAATGAAATAAAAAGAAAATAAAAATAAAATAAAAATTAAATTAAAATAAAAATAATAATAAATTCAATTAATCATCTGCTCCATTTCAATAAATTATAACTAATTCTGCCTTCTGACTTAATAAAATTTATCAATTTTAAAGAGATGCTAAAATTTCATTCTCATACCCATTAAAGCTAAAAGGCCATATGCCCCATTTGGGCATTTTTATGCAGGGTATTACAACTTATGTAAATGGCTTTTATTTTTACAAAAATATATATATAGATATATTTATATGTATACATACATAAAATATATCGCTTTTAATTAAAACTCCGTTTTACTCAATGGCAAATATTTGAATCGTTAAAATATTTTGCTACTGAAATATTGCCTTGAAATCAAATACTACTCGTTCCCTGCATGCGAAATCAAATGAAATGTAGCGCAAAACTTTTCACATATACAAATGTGAGCTGACAGCGCGAAAAACAGTTGAACTACAGCTGTGCGACCTGCAGTTGGGATCTGCTCCGAGTCGCCTAAAAGCGGGCAACGGAAATTTCAATTACGAACTTTGCCTACAGTGAATATCGAATATGGGTGGCACGCGACGGCGACGGCGACGGCCAAGCAATGGGGCAAGAAAAAAGTGAAAAGCGTTTTTCAACTTGCCAATTCGCAATTGTCGAACGCGTCGCAACAATGGCGCATTGATTGCAGCAGGCGTGGGGCAGGCGAGGGGGGAGGCGAAAAACTTTTCACTTTTTGCCAACTGCTGCACCTTTAGTCTGCCCCTCATCACCCCTACTCCTCATGCTCTTTGGGACTGTTTCTTGCATTTTCTATTCGCCTATTGAAACGCTAATTGCATGCGTCGACGTCGCAGTCGACGCCAACGTCGACAATTACACGCCCCGTCTCTCCCGTTGCCGGCAGCTCAGCAGCCATTAGGGGCAACTGCGTGTGGCGCATTTGTTTATGCGTTTAATAAAAAAGTATTTGCATAATTGAAATTGAAATTGAAGCAGCCGCTTCAAGTGGCCACGCACACACACACACACACACACACACAATGCCCCGCATCGAGCTGTGTGTGACCCTCTGTGTAAACTGCATTGGTAAATGTTTGTAATTAAAAATCAATCAATATGTTTGAGCTACGAATGCGGCAATGGCGATGGCTACGGCTGGGGCTACGGCTACGACTACGGCTGGGGCTACGGCTGGCCATTTGTGGCAACACATGTGGCTGCAACAACAGCAGCCTTGCTTTTGGTCCATTTGCCTGCCTGGTATTTTAATTACTTGTTTTGCCTGCTGTTGGTTTCTATTTTTTTTTTCTCCACTCTCCACTCTCCCATTCGCTCTCTCTCCCTCCCACTCTCTGTTTTGTTCTCTTATTTCAACTCCATCAATCATAAACAGTTCGAAGCTGCAACCGGAGAAGCTGTCCAGGCGAACGCTTGGTCACATGTGTGCGTATAGGATTCTTGCTGTAATTTCAGGCCTTTGTCTACCCTGTCAAATGGGCTGGCCTAGGGTATGCTGGCATATGCATCCATTTTAGAAACAGCACTGAAATTTGACTAACTGGGGACTAGGGAGCGTCTTTATACCCGGTAGATCATATAAGATTACTCATATAAGTTTGTACGGACTCTATAAGCGGAGTCCTTATAACCGGCTTCAACTGTATACGCTTTCACATTCATTTGCTCTACAACCTAGCAGACCAATGGAGTATATATAGTCTTGGTGAGGATGGTGAACTGAGTGGATTTATCTCTGATCATCTGTCTGTATGCATTAATGTCTCATTGAGGCTTTTTGTTGTTCCCTCTATAACAAATTGAATTTCTTTCAATGAATCGATAGCTGCTCTGCTCTTAAAGTTATCGATAAGAACTTTTTATCGAAATTTATTTAAATTAAAGCTGCAATCTTCAAATCTTTTATTGACTTTCTAATAATCGATAACTACATCTCTTTTAAGAATATCGATAAGTGTGTTTTATCGAAATTTAACTTTTAAGTTACATCTGCTGCATGATTAGCGCAAGAGTATTTAAATTGTATATTCCGTTTCAATTAATCGATAACTAATCACCTTTTCAAGTTATCGATAAGGATAAAAGTGCAAATTGCAGCAGTGGTATCTACTAGTCGGGCAGTGCCGCTGAAAGCACTTATACTTGTTTTTCATTTTTGTTTTTTTGGTCAACATTTGGCGTCAGGGATTCGGTTATGCTGGCCACAGAATGTAATTAGCAGCAAATGGCGAATGATGAAGGCTCCACGTGTGCAGTCGATGGGAAATGATTTTGTTGGCTGTTTAGCTGGGACATCATTAGCCAAGTCAATAGAGGTGGAGCATTAAAATGTGCTTTTTAGAATCGTATATAGCTTTAACAATATTTACTTTAGTATTTATTTTTTCAGTATTTTTTTCGGGACTTTTCCCCTATTCGGTATTCTCTTTGAGAGTGCATTTGATTTATGCGTCGGAGTTGCGATTGCAATTGCAATTGCATTGGCATAGCCGCAGGCATTGGCTCAAAATGAACTTGTTAAGCTGCAGCTGCCACGCCCACTCAGTGCTTTGGCTGCTTAAATGGCCAATAGACAGGCGAACAAAGCAATCAAATTGAATTTTTTTTCGGCCATGGCTTTGGAATTTTTCGGCTTTGTCGTTTGGCATGTGTTGAGGCACTCGGCTTACATGGCAAAAAGTCAGCTTTACCTCCCCCCCCAAAAAAAAAAAAAAACGAATGAAAAAAGTAAAATAAAATGAAATAAAATACAGCAGCTAAAGTGAAGGAAACAGTAGCAGAGCCACATAGGCGCAGACAGTTTTTATTTATCACCCGCAGTGCAGGGGGTGGTAGGGGGGAGGAGCATGCGGCTGCTGCAGATGGAGCAGGAATGGGGCATGTTCGGCAAGACCAGGGCTGAGGGTGCATGCCATCAACAGCAGCAGCCACAGCCACAGCTGATGAGCGATAAGGCCGCAGACAGCTGCAGTGTGAGTCCCACAAAACATGCGTGTGTGTGTGTGTGAGTGTGTGTGAGTGTGTATGCAGAGACATTCACACATTTGAGGGTAAGTCCGGACTGACAAGCAAAGCCAAAGGGTTGCTCGCAAACACCACAGAGAGCAGTTGGCATACAGCTTTACAGCTAAGTAGGCAGATCTCAATTGAACGGCGGCATTCACAATAGTCGCATAGTTAAACACGGCCATAAACACTGGAGCTGGAGCATTGCCAATCTCAGCAGAGACAGTTGATAGTTGCCGAAAATTGGGCACTTGCCCATCTACATACAATATGAAAGACATTTGGTGGTAGTCTATTTGCTTTTATGAACTATTTACTATATAGAATATTGCGATTGCAGTCACTCCTATTAACTATATAAAATGTATTTATTTTATATTGCATAATTAGTCAGTGAAGTTAGCATAAGCATAAGCATAAGCAGGCTACTCCACAATCCTAATCAAATTAATAAACAAGTAAGAAAACTCTAGTCGAGACTGCTCGACTAGGAAATCCCCTGAACACTTCGAAGAGCTGATATTTCCATAATTCTTCGCGTATTTCTGCTTACAAAAGAAACACACACACGCAAACACACATACATAGACACGCATTTGAGAGGCACAGTACTTGAGTAAAAGTAAAAGCAAGGAGAGAGAGAGAGTGCAAAAGATCACTAAAGTTGTCTATGTGTATGCAGCAGCTTTCATTTGGTATTTGTATTTAAGTGAAATAAAGCTAGAATGCTCACAGCAGCAGAGAGCGTTTCCATTACTCACTTAAAGCTCAACTGCAACGAGCGCCACCTAGCGTCGGGCTCAAAATTTAAGAGAGACAGTGCTTGAGTAAAAGTAAAAGAAAGGAGAGAGAGAGAGAGAGAGTGCGGATGATCATTAAAGTTGTCTATGTGTATGTAGCAGTATTAATTTGCTCACAGCAGCAGAGAGCGTTTCCAGTGGTCGCTGGAAGCTCGACTGTAACGAGCGCTAGCTGCTGTGTTTGAGAGAGGGACAGTGCTTGAGTAAAAGTGGCCCTGCATATATAAAGGGCAGCAGCTGCAGCATTTCTTCAGTCAGCCTTCAGTCGTCCAGGCGTGGTGGGTGTCAGCGCATTGAACTGAAGCAGCATGTGTGTTCGATCAGGTAAGCATTAAAGACGTAGTGGAAATACGTAGAGGGAATACTTAGCAGAAATAGACAGAGGAATTGTACTAAATCGACTCAACTCGTCACCCTGATCAAAAATATATTTATTGGGGGGGTCTGTTACGCCTTCTTCTGCCTGTTACATACATTTCAACAAAACCATTTCACTCTGATTTCCCATTGAGAATTGGCTGAGGGTATTAAAACACTAAAATTTTTATTTTCCTTTAGCGAAAGTGAAAAATATTTAAATAGTAAAATATTTATTATTAAACAGTAAAATATTTAAATAGCATGGCATTTATAAAGAATGTTCATAATTTTTTGAGTTGTTGACAGCCATCAAATTTTATTATATTATATTATAATTTTTATTTTTAAATTTTTATTTTTTAATTTTAAATTGTTTCTTTTATAATTTTTATTTCTTGCCAACATTTTGGAAAAATAAATGATATTAATATACTATAATATAATATTTGAAATATATAATATAAAATGTATGTCCTTAACTAATTCCTAAACAAATTGAACAAGTTGATAACCGAGCAACAAGAACAGCAGTCGATAAGCGATAAACGATAAGCGATAAACCATAAACGATAACTGATAACCGACAACCAATTGCCGATAATCCTTAAACTATTCTTCATCAGAGCTGTCTATTTTGTTTTTTTTCTTATTATTATTACACAATTTCTTTCATGCAAATCGGAGTTTCCGTTGAATAGATATAAACTTTTGAAGCATTTAAAAATATCAAACCTATTCAGTTGACCAGCACTGTATATTGTATGTTCTAATGCTTTAAGAATTTACCCAATTTGCATATATCTATGCCCCAAGGCAGTTCCGTTTGTGGCAGCCCTTTAAAGTTCATTTCAAATGTTGCTCGAATGCTGCATCAGTCAATTGGAAATTTAAAGCCTCGCGGGACACGTGTCGTATGCGCAATGTGCGGTGCATGCAGGTGGGCAGACACTGCATGCTGTCTGCATGCATTTTGGCCATGCTCGTTAGACAACAACAACAACAAACAGCAGGCGACACATTGTGCTAATGAATTATTAACAAAAATTATAATTGAAAGCCGTTTGGCAAATGAGTTTAATGCACTCGCCAGCAGTCAAAACAAAGCGAGTGTGTGTGTGTGTGCTGGTGTGTGCGTGTGATGCCAATGATGGAAAGGCAAAATTGAAAAGCGAAGCTCTATGCGGAAATCAAGGGAAATCAGCTTAAGGCAGCACTCGAGGCAGTATGAGATGGAAGAGCCAAAGACTCTTCAGTTGAAAAGCAAAAGCCGCTTAGTGGCCAATGCAACGAGCAGGGGGATTGTGGAATGGTGAGTGGTTGGGGGGGGTGGATTTTCAGTGCGGGGGCGGGTGTATAGCAGAGAGCAAATGAGTGAGTGAGAGCTGAGGTTTGGTCAACGCATTGTTGGACTTTGGCTTCAAATTCAATTTGCTATGCAAAGAAGCCGAAACGCGCAAGTAAAACAAAAGAGAAGCACACACAATGAAAATGAAAAGAAAAATGAAAATGAAAATGAAGCAACAGCCAAATGAATGTCAATGAAATGCAAAAATGTTGCTGCCCTTTTGCCTGCTCAGTGGCTGCCAATGCTCACATTACCAATTTGAATAAAATATGAGAGATTTTCATGATATGCCCCGCCGTTCGATGCTCAGCATCTTCATCTTCATCTCCATCTCCATCTTCTCCTGTTTTTTTTTTTTAATGGCTGGCCAATGGCTAGATAATAGAGGTCCAGTTATGCGGCACAGTTGGTGCCGTTGCTTGGCATAATTTCATTATTTTATGCAGTTTCTACAATTTCAATGAAGCTAACCACACAAACCGCCGACGCTCATTAGGCGGCTACGCTGGCGTCTCTCCCTTGGGCAGCGCGCTGTCTGCTGCTGGTGTCAAATTGCTGCTACCCCCAGCGACTGTCCGGGCCGTTCGGGCCGTCCGGGCAGGGGATTCAGTTTCAATTTCAAGTTTTGAAAGGATATGCAAATTGTGTGCTCGGCCATGAACGCAACACGTTTCGAATATTGTCAGCCAGGATGTCGGGGCCCGCATAAGTAGGCAACACTTTCACAGGGACTCGACCAGGCCATTAGGCAAAGTAAATCTTTTGTAGATTTTTGCAGCTGAAGCGAGCTGAATTTATGGAAATTGTTTACACATCAGCATATTTCCACTTGTTTTATTTGTTTGTTTACTTAATTTTATATTAAATATATCATTTTTTGTATATTTTATTATTATTATTTTGTATTATTTTGAACCGTCCGTCCGTCCGTCTGTATGAGTGCGTCGATCTCAGAAGTTATAAGAGCTAGAGAGCTGAAATTTTGTATGTAGACTCGTGTATACCATACGCAGTACGAGTTTATCATATTTTTTCGATAAATCATTCGATATGTTTTTTATCGAGGTTAATCGATAAATGTATATGGTTTTTTCAGCTTAATTTAAACATTTTTAGACCTGGAGACTTCAGAATTACTGCGTATATACATTTGATAGATACACACATTTTGTCATTTACAAATTTTGGATACAAGGCCTCCTTCGCCCCAAATTGCTAAAAGACGTATTTCAAGTACTAGAGACTTGAGCTTTGGAACGTACATACATTTACATATTATGATTACGTTCTAAAAGTTTCATTAAGATCGTATGTCTAGAAAAGAAATTATTTAACAAATAAATTCTCATAATATTGCCCCACTGCTTGACTTGGTTGTTCGACGTCCGAGTATTGCAGTCGAGTAACCCTCATATATGCATAATGAAGTCTTTGAAACAAATGAAATGATTTGTTAACTGGCAACAGTTAGTCCTGGTCTGGTTGAAAGACATCTTGGTAGCGATGCCTAAATAGATTACAAGAGAGTGAGAGAGAGAGAGAGAGAGAGAGAGAGAGAGTGCTTGCTTTGCAGCTGTGCTTGTGGCATGTTGCACAACTGAAATGCGAAATGTGCATGCCACACACGTAGCTGAGCAACTGCCAAGCCCCCCTGTCCATTGGCCATTTCTAACTGTATTTTGGTACTTTAGCTCGCGTCACATGGCAGGCGGAGGCCATTAAGTTGTCAAGATTTGATGTCAAGCATTTGATGTGAGTCCTGATTGAAAAGACAGACACTGTGAGCGAAAGAGAGAGAGAGAGGGACACAAGTGCATGCCTGTATATAAAATAGAAGTTGAAGCATGATTTGATGATTATAGACTAGACTTGGCGCTCGAACGAGCGCAACGAGTCTATTTGCGGCCCGAAACTTGATTACAACATCCCAATAGTAGCTGACGCTTGGGAGGATGGGCAAAGATGCCTCTGCACTTGCCACGATTCGTGGCCAGGAACCGCAAAGCGACCAGACTGGCAACAGCTGCGCCAATGCGAAGGGGGGAGGGGGGGCATAGTGTGGACTGGCGGCGGGTACAAAATAAAAAGGGGTTGTCTCGCTGCGGACATTTTCAGCGGATGCGGCCCAAAGGCAAACGCGTCAAATAGTCGAGAAATGGAAACCGGAAATGTTGTTAGCCCCAAACCAAATGTGCGAGCCAAACAGTTGCAGTTGGCTCACAAGCTGTGCCGGAAATGGGCGCAAATGCGACAACGACAACGACAACGACAAGGCTATTCCCTCAACACAGGGGGAGTTGGCATATATATATATATGTGTGTGTGTGTGTGTGTGTTGAGTGTCATGTGATTTGTGCGCTATGCAATAATTTACATGCAATTAAATGCCCAACCAGATGCAATAGAACAAGCCGCAAACAGGGCCAAAACACTTTCGCCTAGATTTCGCTCTCTCTCTCTCTCTCTCTCTCTATATATATATGTCTATCTCTATCTATCTTTATATATAATACTTTTTTTTTTTTTTGGGAATCTTCTTTGGCTCTGTCTCGCTGTTACAGGCATAGCATGTAAATTTATGATACCTACGCCACGCCCACTTTGCACTTTGCCCCTTTTGGTCAGGTTGCCAAAGTGCAAGTGAAATTATTATTGCTGTTGATGAGTGCTGTAGCTGCAATGGACTAAAAGGTAAACACAAAATGGGATTGGGACAGATGACAGACGACAGACGACAGACGACAAACGACAAACGACAGACGACAGTCAACGAACTGTAAAGTGCAAATGCATTTGGAATTGCAATGCAAGTGAAATGCATTTCTAGGATTTCCTCTTTCGTGTCGGAGCGCTTAAAAGCTGCCAATGCACCGTGAGTTACCTGTGCTGGGCGTGGCCAAACGCCCAAAGGGCAATTGATTGCAACTATTGTTTGAGCTGTGCAAACAAAGCCAAGAAAAGAGTTACGTATATATACATATATTTACATACATATGTAGATGGGAAAATGTATAAACACTTGTGTGTATGTGTATATGTATATGTATGCATGCATGCGTATACATGTATTTGTTTATTGATGTATTGAAATGCGTCTGCTGGCTTTTAAATGCCGTTACGCCTTTTTATTGTTAGCCACAAGCTCTTAAATTTGTCAAGGCGTCTATAAAATGCAGACATGCTCGCTCTCTCTCTCACTCTCTCACTCTCTCTCTCTCTCCTCCTCCTCTTTGTCTGCCTTGTGCATGATGCCGTGCCCTGTCGCTTGTTAAGACACTTTTACGCTCGTTTTTGTCCTTAACAAATTGCATTTCCGTGACGGGTCAACTAATCCCTCTCGCTCTCCCCCTCTCTCTATCTGTGCCTCTTCATGTTGCACTCTCTTGACCACATTATTGAATCAGTATATAATGCTCTTTCGCAGCATGCCAACAGTCACACACGCCCACGCCCACGTCCACGCCTCCAGCGCAGTCTATCGTCTGCGTCTAATAAAATCAACAGCCGAAAAGTATGCTTTAAAAAAGCATTGCAATGCAGCCAAATCGAATAAGCATAGTCTGGACTCTATCTCTCTCCCTCTCTCTATGTATACTTGCTTCTTCTTCTTCTATGTTTTGCTATCTTCTTGATGGTTGCTGCTTTTCGCTTTCAGCTGCTTATTGAAAACTCGCACAGAAATCATAAACAACGCTGCGGGGCGTCCATATTCTTTGGTAAATACCCAAGCAAAAGACGATGGGGCCTTCGCTCATTTTATTTTTTATTTTCATTTTTTTTAGCAGCCCCGCCCACTTTAAACCGCCCCCCCCGCTACAGTTGGCATTTATTGAAATCTGGAAAAAAAAAATATATATATATAATTGCATGCTTTTAGGGTTGCTAAACAAAATTGAATGGCACACACACACACACATACACTCACACACACACATACACAAGTGAATTGCTTAGCTAAACAGAACACACACACACACACGCACACAATAGAAGCAATAACGACACTCAAGTTCCAGTTTCATACATCTCATTCTCTAGCAATTGGAATTTAAAATACTAAAGAAATTTACAATTATGAATAGCAAAAGAAGAAGAAGAAGAATGCTTTATATTTATATAGATTTGATATAGTAGATGTCTTGCTATTAATCGGGTTTACGGCTCGAATTAACTCTCAGATTTCTAGTTGGGACGGGACTTAAGGAACCATTGAAATATGTGGGAAATGTGTTAAGAGTTTTATTTTTATTATTATTATTATTACTATTTTAATTTATATTTTTTTAAATTTATAAATCATATATTACTGGAGTACCCCGAATGGCTTAAAAAGCATAATTTAAAAAAATAAAAAGTTTATACTTTTTCAGCTAATATTATTTAATTCATTTAAAGCTAACCCGCTTTATCTAGAGAGTATTTCAGAGCGAGTTTTGTCCTTTATATTATGATTTGTTTAAGATATACAGTCAACTCTCGTTACTTCGAAATTCGAGGAACTCTGAAAATATTACAAATTATCGAATATTTGAAATATTAAATTTTGGAAATATTAAAGAGATTCTGTTGGGGACTCGTGATAACTTTGAATTAATGCACGGTTCGAAATATCGCAGATTGGAAATAACGAGAGTCGACCGAATCATTTTAAGCTCGATCTATGATTGGGAAGCTCTAATTTTATATATTACTTTTTTTTTTTTTTATTAAACAAACTTTTTTTTTATTATTATTTTTATTTTAATTTTACTTTTTTTTTTAATTTTATTATTTTTTATTTATTTATTTTTTAATTTTATTATATTTTTTTTTATTTTGATTTTATTTATTTATTTTTTTTTTATTATCTATTTATTATTAAAGACATACGGGGTACTCCAGTAACCCCTTTGTGAGTATATTAAAAATGAACTTCAGGAGCATATTTCCAATTAGGGCTTAGAGTAGAGTTTTATATACAAGTAGTGCAGTAGTGGTACAAGTAGTGCTCTAAAGTAGTGTTGTAAGAAACTGTTCCTTTGCTCAATTAGAGACGATCTCGGTCTTGTAGGCATTGCCGAGAGCAGAGCCTATACAGTTTAATCTGTATAAACATATATTTATTATAAATACAATTAGTTTTCTTTAGACAAAACTCTATATAAATTCTAGAGCTGCCACAACTCTGCTACTTCCAAACACCGTCTACGTATTCTCTCTTCGATTTTGTCGCATTGACGCATAGATTTAGCTGGATTTCAGATGGAAATTGAAATCATTTCTGTGGCGGGTGCGTGACTTTAAGTGAAACGCTCATTATAAAAACTTTTTACAGACGATTAACGGAAAACAAGGTCCTGGGTCTGCATCTGGGTCTGGTTGGGGCTGCAGCTGCTGCTGGGCCTCGTGCTTGTGGACCACTTGACCAGGTCCGGGAGTGTGTGTGTGTGGGTTTGCATTTTGCGTTGCTTTGTCGCAGCGTCTGCAAAGTTTTCTTTGCCCGCCAGGACAAAAGGACGCGCAGACTTGCTCAAGCAGTTGGTTGGGGGAGGTGGGCGGGGCAAGGCGTTGCATACACTTGGAGGCGCCGCGGCGTATGCAATACCAATTTATCATTTATCATTGTTTTTTGGGCGAGGAAAATGGCATGCTGGGAAAGTGGGAAATGGGAAATTTATGTGCGCGCATTTTTAACGCAACATTTAACGCGAAAAGCGGACGGGGGCCCAAGTCGGAAGTCGATGTGAAAGGAATCAAGCGCTGATTTACGTGGCGGAATTATGACAACAGCTCACTTAACTCAAATCCCCCCTCCTCACTCAGTTATTTACTCACTCCATCTGCTTCTTCTTCATCCCATTGCAGACGTTCATTGTGCGTGGCTCCAGCCAGCCGAACACGATGGCCGTGTCGGTGCGCCTGCCCCAGGACACAGGACCCTACATCGAGCACTATCTGATCCAGTCGCAGGACAACATACTCAGCCTGGAGAGCTCACGCTTCAAGTTTGGCTCCATCCCAGCGCTGATCGCCCACTACGCCCAGTGCTGCGACGAGCTGCCCGTGCAGCTGATGCTGCCCCGGGTGCTGCGCGAGGCGAACAATCGCAAGAAGCTCTCATCGCTGGCGCTGCTCGGCCAGGAGTTCTGGAGTTATGCCAGCAGTCCGGCTGTGCTGGGTCCACCCGTTGCAACCAAGACCATCGAGCAGCAGCAGCAGCAACAGCAGCAACAGCAGCAGCAGCAACAGCAGCAACAGTTGCTGGACGCCAAGTCACCGCTGTCGCTCACAGAGACAAGTGGGCTGGGCACAGCTACGTTCTTTAGCGACGCTCTGGTGGCCAAGCCGCCGGCTGTGGCCCCGCCCCAGACGCTGTTCAGTCCCACGGGCAGCAGCCAGCTGCTGGGCTTCTTCAGCCAGGCGGGCACGCCGTCGGACACCAACTCGAGCATGAGCTCGTTCACCACCAGCGGCGGCCAGCATATGCAGCTGCTGAGTCCCAATTCTGTGGACTCGGTCATATTGACCATGTCGCCGGTGGATGCGCAGGGCTATCTGCCAGGCGGCGGGGGCGGCGTTGCCATGGAGCAGCCACTGCAGCCACATGGCAGCAACAATTTGAGCACCTTCAAGACGACATCGGCGGCTGTGGCGAGCATTACGGAACTGGAGCAGGTGCGTCCGCAGCGACCGAAGCCGCCGAACACATTGAATCTCAAGCCGCCGGCGCCGCCAATGCGCTGGTCCAAGCCCCATTCGCCGGATCAGCTGGGCAGCAACTTTACGGTGACCACCACGGTCACCTTTTCCATGGAGAACAACAACAACAATAACAACAACAACAGCAGCAGCAATGCCAGCAATGGCATCAACAGCCAGCTGGCCAAGCCGAATCCTGCACAGTTTGTGGAGGTAACAACGCCAGCCGCAAGCAATCCCTTCAATGCACTGCTCAACTCACAGGCCAGCACCAGCACGTTCCAGACCTTTGCCAAGCGCCTGTCGCCCGAGGGCGAGTGCAAGGATACGCTCTCATCGCAGGGCTCCTCCTCGAACGACAGTCGCTGGCAATCGCAGTCGCAGTCGCAGTCACAGTCGCAGTCGAGTCGCGACTCCAGCCACAGCCAGCGGAAGATGCTATCGCCCATGACGCCCAATGGCGCTGGCCATCTCCTGCCCGGCGTTGGCAGCACCAGCAGCAGCAGCAGCAAGTCCCGCAAGTCGCGGATACGCAAGGAGTCCAAGCACTACCAGGAGTCGGACATACTGGAGAGCCCGCCGGCGCAGTACTGTGCCAGCGCCCTGAGCGACAAGATCAGTGACTACGAGGATGTCTGGACGCACGATCCCAGCGATCGGGCCAGTCTCCTGACTAGCTTCAAGCCCGGACTGGACAATGGCGGCGTCCTGAATCGACGACCCGATCTACTGGCCGAGACACGTAAGTTTGAGCTTGCACTGCAGCAGCAGAAGATCTTGATGATTTACTCCTCTCTCTCTTTCTCTCCCTCTCTCTCTCTCTCTCTGCCCAGCAGCTAGCACACCCACGCAGCAGCAGCTGCTGTCACCCTGCGAAGAGACCAGCGCTGGCCAGGATAGCAGCCAGCAGCTGATGCAGTTCTCGGGCGATGCGCCGGCTCGCTCACGGGCCGGCCTCCTCCTGCCGAATCTGGGCAATGCGGCGCCAGCCATGACGCAGTCGCTGACGGAGCCGAGCGCCGCCGATGATGGCGGCGATACGACGCCAACTGCGGCACAGACACCGGGCTCACGCAGCAAGCAGGGCAGCCCGACCTATGCGGAGCCTGCGGATGCACTGCGTCAGGCGGGTCTGACCAATGCCGCGGCGGCGATTCTGCGCAGGCAACAGCGCAGCCAGCTGCTGCCCGCCAATCAACGGCACTCGGAGCCGCTCAAGGGCGGCCATGCAGCGGCCGCTGTGCCGCTGCTGCTGCCCGCCGATCTGGAGAAGTTGGCCGGCAGCCTGGACGAGCTGAAGCAGAAGCCGAAGCCAATGGCGCAGCAGGCGGCGAAGCGTGGACGCACTCGCATCGATCACTGGCAGCTGGACAGCAGCTGGGAGTTTATGGCCAAGCAGGAGACGAACGGCGGCGGCGCAGGCGGCGACTATGACACCGCTGTCGACTGGCAGGAGAAGGAGAACTCGCTGGGACGCGACAGGGATGGCTCCAAGAAGCGGCCGCTCACCGTGCACCAGATCATTGCCAAGCGTCTGCCCGATCTTAATCTGCCGGAGCTTGTGCGCTGCTCCACGCCACCCCAGATGCCGGCTACAGCAACGACGACGATGACGACGACGACGACGGCGGCAGCAACGGCAACGGCGATAACGGCAAGCGCAGCCCCGCTGCAGGACAAGTCGAATGCCGATGGCAGCCAAAAGTCATTCCAGAGCCAAAATGGCTGTCGACTGTCCTCGTACGACAACGTGGAGCGCAATTGCGCCGCCTTCTGTCAGACCTACTACGGCGGCATCGACTCGGCGCAGTCAGACGATGGCACTGTGTTCTCCGAGCCCTGGGACTCCTCCCAGTGGGACTCCTTCATGCCGACGCAGGATGGTAAACCTAACCAACATAAAAATATGCATAATCCAATCCAAGCAGCTTAACTAATCCCTCGTTTCCTTATAGATGCCACCATCAATTCGGATACCATACATCTGTCCAAGTGCCGGCCGGCGCTCTCGGAGGATGACACCATCATTGAGGAATTCAGCAGCACCAAAGACGGCAGCAACAGCAGCTGCAACCAGGATACGCTCAAGGCCAATAAGAATGGCACCAGCGCCGGCGCTGGCAGCAACAACAACAACAACAACAGCAACAGCAACAACAAAGCAATGCGACCCAAGGTGGCAACCATTTTAAGGAATCCAAGCATGCGGGATCGTGAGATATTATGTGAGTATAGAAACTTAAACTTAAAGACATACTTATAGGTGTTTTTAGAGGAGTGAGAATGTGAGAGTGAAGATCGATCGAGTTGATGGAGTTGATCAAGATGATCGGGTTAAATGATGGAGTTGATAGAATTGATCGATCAAACTAAATCGAGTTGATGGAGTGGATCGATGGAGTTTATAGAAGTGATGGAGCTTGTGCTCTATCGAGGTGATCTACAAATGATCGCAAGCCAAAGTGAATGATACTCAGATTAGAAATTTCTGGACTAAACTCTTACATGTGACTGGATCGAGTTGATCGAGCTGATGAAGTTCATCTAGTTGATGGAGTGTATCGAATTAATGGAGTTGATGGAATTGATCGAGTGAATCAAATTGATGGAGTGTATTGAGATTTATCGAGGTGATCTACAAATGATCGCAAGCCAAAGTGAATGATACTCAGATTAGAAATTTCTGGACTAAACTCTTACGTGTGACTGGATCGAGTTGATCAAATTACTCAAGCTGATGGAGTTAATCTAGTTGATGGACTGGATCGAATTGATGGAGTTGATAGAATCGATCGAGTAGATCGCATTGATGGAATCTATTGAGCTTAATCGAGGGGATAGTTGTCCACATCTACAGATCACTGCAAGCATATAAAAGTAATCAAATGATGCCACAAGAAAATTCGAAATTTCTGGAATAAAGTCTTTAATATAAGTTGATAAAGATGGTCGAGCTGATCGAGGTGATAGTTATCCAATAACAGTGCAAGGATCTTCACAATTACAGATGATCGCAAACCAAAATAAATGAGACTACAAATTAGAAATTTCTGGACTAAAACTCTTACATTCGAGTTGATCGAGTTGATCGAACTGATCGTATGATATGCAATAATAGTCAAAGGATCGTCGCAGCTACACATGATCGGAGGAATAGAAAAGAAAACAAAATGATATGCTACAAATGTAATAACACTATAGAAATCGAAATTTCTGGAGTAAAGTCTTCAATATGAGTCGATGAAGTTAATCAAGTTAAAAAAACTATTACTGATAGTTATTCAGGGATCATATTCGCAAGGAACTATTCAGATTTCTGGATCTGCATGCTTTTCGAATTGAGCGCAAAGTTTATCTAGCAATGAATATATGTATGTATAATCAATGTGGCTCTGTGTACTCTCGCCGGCACTTTATCAATGGACAGCCAATCGTCATCATCATCATCGTATGCTCAATTGCAATCGCTTGTTATTGTTGCATCATACTACGCTCCATGGCCTCCATGGAGCGGCAGACAAAAGCAAATACAGGTCGATCACGAGCGATCAGGCGAACGATGTGACGATGCGTCGTCATCGTGCGCCTATTGACTGACTGCCTGTTTGCTTGTTTGTTTATTTGTTTGTTTGTTTGCTTGATTGATTGATTGATTGAGCGCACGGGTTGCTCGTTTACCAATCCATAAGCAAACGAACGTCGCGAACTACTTCGAACTGGTTAAGCGAACCGAACCGAAGTGATTATCAGCGTCGGCCGCAACTTCAGATGCTGCCTCTGCCTTTACCGCCGCCTCTACCGCCGCCTGCTGTCCCGGGGACTACAAAGTCTTTGCCGAAACTTATCTGGCGCGCAACGCCTGCTGCAGCATGAAATGCGTCGCAGTTAGCCAGCTAAAACAAATTTGATAAGTTTCAGGCGTCGGACATAGAATTATATAAATATTGGTGCAGTCATGCACTTTGGAATGTAAACTCGACGTCGACTGTTGTCGCTGCTGCTGCCGCTGCCGCTGCCGCTGCCACTGTCGCTGCTGCTGGCTGAGTTTTTTTTTTTTTATCAGCACGCCGTGTCTCTCGCCGCTCAATGGGATGCGTAATTTGCCAGCCGAGGCATAGAAGAGGCGATTAGAGTGTTCAAGCCAGACTTTTCGAATCTCTTCGGCGCTCTATTTTAGGTCAGCGCATGGCTGATGAAATGCACACAGCAGAGCTACGCAATGGGTGGCATTTTTATTTTTGGCGTCTGCTGAGTCTGAGGGCATGGACTATTTTTAGATTTGGGTCCACTCTAAAAGGCACGTGCTCTGACTTCTCTCCAGCGAAATTCAACCGTGTTTGCTCAACCAACCCAGCGAATCTTGTAAGCAACAATTTCGCGTTGTCAAGCACGATAAGCAAGTGGATAAGTAAACGGTTCGCTGAACTCACCAAAACTAAATTCTGCTAGAGGGCACCTTGATACAGCCTTATCATCTGGACGGTGCAGTAGAGCCATAAATAAGCCTAACGGAGCACCTTGACACTCGCTCAATTGCCAGTAAACTAGATAATGCTGCAATTCCATAGAATTTCGAATGGGGAAGTGGGGAAGGGGTGGGTAGCCGGAAAATAAAATAAGTTAAGGGTTTCAGACTTCTAGCGGCATCAGTTATTCTAGCTCTTATCTCTATTGTTAGAGTTACTGAAATCTCAAGTGTAAGAACTGTAAAAGTAGATAGTACGTCCCAAGTTTATGTGAGCTACCAGAATCTACAGATCCCCTGGTAAACGTATTCCAAAGGGAATACCTTAGTTCTCAACTCATATACAACAACTGAATCGCTTGCATAGATCATTATCGTAGTTAGCTCTAATCTCCCTGTCCCTGAAATGGCATCGCTCATTTCTTGAATCTTATGCAGCCTCTGGGCGAGGAACACTTCCTGCACTCGGACGCAAACGAGCACCTTCACAGAAACCTCCAATCCAAAGGTTTTTCCAAACTACGCAGTAAAATAACAAAAATCGAAGCAGAGCAAACCAATTCCTCAAGTTGAGTTTAGGCTTCGTAAAGCTGATGCAATCGTAAGGTGCAATTGCATTAGAACGGGATCTATCGCCGTTTTCATTGTTGTCGCTTGATCGGGGAATCTTTCGTTGTGGAAACGTCATCGTTGCCAGACATTAGACAGACGGTCTTTGAGAGATTTCTCTCTTCCCTCTCTCTCTCTTTGTGTCATGCAAGCGTTGAGCATGAATCAACTCTTTATCTCAATAGCCTTGCATAACGTCGCTCAATCGCAGTTCTCACTCTCTCTCTCTCTGTGTATGTCTCTGGCGCAATCTGTGAGCTACCTGCTGCAGGTATTTCAATTTGCATATTGAATGATGACAGAGAAAGAGAGAGAGAGAGAGGTACATTGCGAGAGTTAGGGCATTTACCTAAGTCAGCATTCCGTTTCATAACCCACTCAGCCGCGCTGACTCAGTGGCATTTCCTCTTGACACAGTTTCTACTCCACTCAGGCCAGCTGTTCTTTCTGATAAGGTTTTGACTTTCGCTTGCGCAAAAAAAAAAGGGCGAAAGAAAAGAAAAACTGTGCGGCAGGTACTGTCCGCCCGGAATTTCCCTTTTTACTACCCGGATTAGCAGCGAGCCGATCCCGATTCCTGCCAGAAGCTACCTGTGGCCAGGCGGTTCGATGGGGGCGAGCGGGACAAGTTGACAAATTGAGGTCGCAGCGCCTCGCAATTTAGGCCGCAGCTGCGACGTCGACGTCGCGCTAGTTGCTATCTTTTCGTAGAGGCGCACCGAGCATCTGCGTCAGCGTCGGCGTCGCTGCCAACGTCAGCGTCAGCGTCATCGTTATCGTTGTTGCAGTCTTATAAACTAATGCGTATGAAGTTCAGCATTAGTTTTGCATTGGCCGCGTTTAGAGCAACACGACGCAACGGCAATAACAATTCGCTACGACAACAACAACAACAACGACGACAATAAATTAATTGAAATCGATCTGCAACGGCATCGATTGTCGATCGATAACACCCGCAGCAGCAGCAGCAGCAGCCCCGCGCTCCTCTTCTCGCAGCAGCAGCATCGTGTGCCGATGAGAAACTTGCGTTTTCGCCAATTCGTTTTAGCTGGCAAAAATCGCTACAGAATCCATCATGAGCTGGTTCAGAAGATCGTCGCGCGCACACCCCGCGAACCGCCCCGCCCCCCTTGCGGGCAGCGCTAACAATAGCATTGACATGTCCAAGTCGCTGTGCAGCCTGAATGAGCAGCGCATCGAACGACTCGAGCCAGAGGAGTTCTTTCACGATCCCGTCCATGTGCGCCACTACAAGGAGGAGGCGAAGTTCCTAAGCTTCATGGCCGACTGGGAGATAGTCGATCATCCGCAGCACGAGAATTACTTTTCGGCTGACTTCGAGGAGGAGCTGCTGCAGCAGCGCACACAGACGCTAACGCACAGACACACGCACAGCCTGGAGGAGGACAAGCTGGCCTCGTGCTCATCGGAAGCCTCACAGCCCATGCAGCCGTCGAGGCGCAAACGCAAATTTCTGGAGCTTCTGTTTGTCGACAATATCCGTACGGGCATTGCGCTGCCCAGCGATGGCAGCGGCGTCGCGCAGCAGCAGCAGCAGCAGCAATTGACGGTGCTGTGCAAGAAATCGAAATACGCCAGCAGCAGCCTATCGAGCATTGGTTCCATATCGACCAACGGCACGACAGCAACGGCAACAACCACCACAACCTCAACGACGACGACGACGACGACGACGGCCACCTGTCCGCAACAGGTGCTCAAAGACTGCCGCATCAATCGCAAGCAACTGAAGACTGAAGCACTCGCCGGCTCCATCATGGGCGCCATTGGCAAATGCCCCAATCCCGAACTGAAGCCCATCGGCGGCACCGTCTGCCCGGATGTCTGCCATCCGGGCGACCGCAACACCTGTGATCATTACGATATCAAGCAATTCTTTCACCTGGACGAGCAGGGCAACATACTGCTCAACATGGCGCACATTGTCGAGAGCCGCGCCCTGGGCCTGGCCCTCCAAGCGCAGAGCCGTCGCCTCTATCGGCGCTATCGACGCGGCTGCGAGTGCGCCGACGAGAAGCCGTGCGATAAGCCCGGCTGTTGCACGCCTTTCATCTTATTGCTGCGGCTGCTCTGTCGACTGCTATTCGGTAAGAAGCTGGAGAGGATGGCACACATGGACTCACTGTCGCTCTCTCACTCTCTCACTCTTCCCCTCTCTCACTCTCCCTTTATATACTCTCTTATCCATACTGACGCATCTCTCTTGCTTGCAGGCCATCCCCGGAATAAGATGAACATTCAGAGCGCCGGGCCGGGCGATTCGCTGCGCGCGTACACGCTGCAATTGGCCCAAGATCCCAGCTCGACGTTCGCCCGCAACATTGAGAACTTCATCAGCTGCACCAAGGAGTCGAGGGAGGCGGCGCCCCAGGTGGTCATGCGCAACATGCGCCAGTTCATGAGCGGCATGAAGAACTATTTGGTGAAGCATGGCGAGGGCAAGTTCCATGCGGAACTGGAGTCGGCGCGCGCCCGCCTCAAGTCCGATGAGTTTCTCAACCTGGACGCCATGCTGGAGACGGTGATGCATCAGCTGGTGGTGCTGCCGCTGCGCGAGCATCTCTATGGCATCTTTGTGGACTACTACAAGCGCAGCGAGGACATTCAGCTGCTCGCCCAGAATGTGCGCTACGCGTACGAGCGGGATGCCTCCGACTTTGGGATACGGCCCACAGTGACGCCGCCGTCACAGTCGGCGCTGCGGCTCATCTCGAATCTGCTGTGGCGTCTGCAGGAGGCCGAACTGCCGCTGGACAAACTGGAGCTCTTCCTGTGCGTCATATCGACGGTGTTCGATGCGACCGGCTGTCCGCGGGGCCAGCAGCTGGGCGCCGATGATTTTCTGCCCGTGCTGGTCTATGTGGTGGCCAAGTGTGGATTTGTTGGCGCCGAAATTGAGGCGGAGTTCATGTGGGGTCTGCTCCAGCCGACGCTGCTGAATGGCGAGCCCGGCTACTACCTCACCGCCCTCTGCAGCGCCGTTCAGGTGCTCAAGACGTTCATGGCATCCGAGGGGGAGAGCGGCAGCGGTTCACTAGACGTAAGTACATCAAGCCTCAATCCAAACTGAATGCACACTTATCTCCCTCTCTCTCTCTCTGTCTCTCTGCTGTTGTAGTGGCGCTCCAGCTGCTTGCCGGCCTGCTCGAGCGTGTTGCGCGTCATCATACCGGACGAGTGCAACGGATCGCTCCAGACTCGAACGCTGCCCGTGCGGCCGCACACGACGACGCGCGAAGTGTGCCGCATCATAGCGCATAAGGCGCGCATCACCAATCCGCAGGACTATGCGCTCTTCAAGCTGGTCGACGGCGAGGAGACGCTGCTCACCGATGCCGAATGCCCGCAGGATGCGCGGCTCGCTGCCAAGGGCAAACACTGCATGCTCGCCTACAAGCGGATCGATGCGAAGATTGCTTGGCCCACGGCCGCACAGCCGGGCAGTGGCCATTGATGCCAGCACCGGCACCGGCCACGCCTCCTGCACCAACTACCTATACTATAACCATACCAGCCATGCCACTCGGCCTCGCCCGGGCCCCTGTCCTTGTCCCTGTCCTTCTCCTTCTTCGTGCCCAACGGCCCCATCTTGCTCACTAACAAGCATATTTGATTAATAATTTATTATTATTACATTAAAATATACTTAGTAGCCTGTAAGTAAAGCTAATTAACGCTAATACATCTAATGTGTACTAAACAACAACAGTATTGAATTAAGAGCGGTTTTTTTTTTTTTTTTTTTTTTTTTTGTATCTCATCTGTCGCCAACAACATTCAAATCATCAAAACGTCATCAGAAAGAACGAACAGCCAGTTCGCAAACAAGTTTTTTGCTAATAAATATACGAATATAAACATATAAAGAAAACAAAATAAAAACTATGTATACAACTATATATACTACATAGATATGTAAACACATATATATAACATACATACATATATATCATATATATGCGTAGTTCGTAGTGGGCCAAAGGTATAGCACAAGGCCATTTATTCTAGAGATAACCCCAGACAGACACACTCACACAGACACATCTATATTGCACTCTTTATAGGCAATTTATCTAAAAATACATATATGCTCTATAAACCCTATAAAAAAAATCTACGACCAATTGCAGCAACAAGGAAACAATCACAATTTTAATGCAACACACACACACACACACAGCAAAGCATTTATAGCTATCTTTTTTCTACTTGGGAGGGTTATGACAGCAATTAATCACAACATCTAACACATTTACATATACATATACATACATATGTATATACATACATATATATAACGTATGATTATTAATGGTTAACTTTAATATTTATGTACAACTAAAACCAACAACTGCTATCGGAAAATGTAATTTTTTTTGTGTGTGTTTTTTTATTTTTTTTATTGTATACTTTGTAAAATATGGCAAACCACAAGGCAATTATTTAATTAATAATAAACAATAATAATGGAAAATTTTACAATTTGTCTTTCTTTTCAATTAAATTCAATTGCAGCCGCAAAGTATGCAACAGTTTTTTGCGAGAAATTGATTTATAGGCGAACGAACTTTTTGTAGCATACTTTTAGGCTGACAAATATATTTGATTTTTCATATATTTGTGGTGCTCCTTAGAGCTTAACTGCATTACGGATTACGCCATGAAAGAGATTCTTAAAAATAAACTTTAATATGTTGAATTCACTTGCTTCCAAGCATTCTTGAAATATTTACGATTAGATTCTAATGAAATGGGCAAATTTTGATTAAATTATTGCAATTTATATTTTCGATTAGATTCTAAAGAAATGTGCAAATTTTAATTTGCTCAACGTATCAATATGGAGGCACTTCAAAAGAATTTAATGAAATAAACAAATTGTTTGAATTACAGTGGAATCCGCTCAAGAGACCTGGAGGACGCTTTAACCAGAAGGAGCAAAAAAACAAATATTTTTTCATTTTTTTACGGTTGTCATGTTCGTACAGGTTTTAACATAAAACAATTGAATTTTTTACTAAAAATAAAAAATGTTTATGAATTTATTTAAATAACATGGAATAGAAACATTTGAGTGACATTATTGGTGTGTGAAATCGATGAATGACTCAAAAATATGATATAAATATCGTCGGGATAAGCGGATTTTCGTTAAAAGGGGAAACGTCCTTAGCGAAGACTCTATCATATAAGTTTATATGGGGACCAACCAACTAAGTGGGGTTGGACGCTTAAAGCGAAGTCATTATAGCCGGATTTCACTGTAGTAAGTATAAAAGTTGAAATGAATCACTCAAATGAATCAAGATAAGCTACTGTTAAATTGCCTAGGAGCTGCAAAATTCTTCAGCTGTTGTCTAAGATCTCGACTTTTGTTACATATAGAGCCTAGATCGAGGGCTATCACAAATCTGGCGCCTGTCTAAAGACGTGTCTCAGCTTTCAACACACAAATGGAAGACGACGCGACAGATAATTGATAATTGATTTGCCAAATTGATTAGGAGGCATCCAGGTTTCAACTTAGCTGGAGCGTGCACACACACACACACACACATAGGCAATTTGATTATTGGAAAATTAATTATCAACAAGTGCGCCTCGACCTATTGTGACTGTGCCAGTGTCAATGTGCACATGTGTGTCCATATATTTTGTTTGTTTGATTTTATTTATATATGTTGTGTATTTTTCGCCCTATGCAAGAAAGAAAGAAAACGATTTTACTGGCCCGTCGCAAAAATTAATCGTTTGCACAACTATTGCTTTTGTTGTTGCAGTTGCTTTACTTATATGGAATATTTTATTTTGATGGGACATTAATTTAGGTGTGATAAGGACCACACACACAGACACACACACACACAACTGACGGTCGCTCAACTCACAAATCAAAATGAAATAAGTACGTGCACAAAAGCGCGCACAAAATGCGCACGCGACTTTAAACGCGCCAAATAGCCGTAGCCGTAGCCGTAGCTGTAGCCGTAGTCGTAGCCGTAGTCGTAGCCCCAGAGCCAATTATAACCCCAAGTGTTGAGACAAACGGCCGCCACTGTCCCCTGTTATTGGTACTTAGAACGCCAGCTGCTCATAAATTGCAACCATTCCAATTGATAATCATGTACACAGACATACAAACATACATACATATGTATGTATGTATATGCCTCAAATGTCACTCTAGTCTCTATGTGTATGTATGTATAAATCGTCAATTGATCGCTGCCAAAGTCGTGTTAAATGCTCTTGCTCATATTTCTGTATTTTTGGCTTGCGGCTTATCAGCAGCGCTGCCGTCAGAGACAACAACAAATCCAGAACAATAATAATAACAACAACGACAGCAGCAACAAATAATAATATGAGAATAATAAAAAATTGTTAGCTAAAAATGCTCGAGTTGGAAATGAACGACTAGCAAGTGATTTTCAAAATACGATGATTCCTTAAATAATAAATATAAATAAAAAAAAAAAAAATATTTATTGTTATTATTTTATATTAAATAAAAGAGATGATTCAAAATTTTTTTCAATTTTCAATTAATTTTTTTTTTGTATTACTGATTTTTTTTCTTAATTAATTTCGGGTCCCTTGTCTGCTCTCTCAACTTATCAGCTTCGGTTGTCAAATTTTGGAATGTTGGACTTCAACCCAAAAGGTAACATACATAAATTTGAACCTGTAAGACCCGCAGCTTGTAGAAGGTACAAGATTGAGGCAATTCAGTGGGCAATCCGATTAGGATGATCTGTTACAAACAGTGGCATGCAAATGATATACTCCATCAGTTTGGGGCATTTCGAGTGGGTTGAGGGTATGGAAAGGTCCACGGACGCGATAATAAAACATTTTTGCACCCCAGATGTGCTCAGCTGCTCGGGCCAGACGCCGAAGTTGAAGTCAGGGGGAGCACACCAGACCGCAGAGAGGCCGGGCGGGTGCTGCGGATTCTTTGATTAGACGTACTTAAGTACAAAGCAACAACAGCCATGTCAACTGCTAATAAATATTACTTTCAGTGAGTGTGAGTGAGTGTGTGTGTGTGTGTGTGTGTGTGTGTGCGACTCAAGTGGGCTGTTTAGTAAATTTGTCGGCGGGCATTAAGAGTGCTCCAAAGTTGGCCTGATAAGTGGCGATCATAAACGCAGTCGCGTCGCACAATTTGTTACGACTGAACGAATCGACTGACCCCATACGAATGCCCTCCATGAGTCAGAGTCCTTAACATCTTTGGCATGATGTCATTGGCTGCAGCCCATGGCACAGCTCTGCACTGCCATTGCCATTAATTGCGAACTGACCTACGAATATATTTATAACAATATATTTTAAACAAGTGTTTTATTATGGCTATTTAATAATCTCATATAATTATATTGGGCTAACTCGCAATTGTTGTTCATAAATTTTTATTTTGATTTTTTTTTTTAACAATCTAAATAATAATTGACACTCAAATTAAGCAATAATTAATTTGAATTTCAAAAGTTTTTTATAATACAATTTTTGTTTATTTTTTTATAGATATTTTTCGTGCTTAATAAATCACTATTTATTTTGTATTCAATTTATATATATATTTTTTTAAATTATATTATTTTGGTAAGTAATAAATAAATAAATATTAATAATAAAAACTCTTATATAAAAACTCGTATATATATTTAATTAATAAAGCTAAAAATACTTGAAATTAATTTGTATTTATTAATATGTCATTTTATTCAATATAAATTTATTTCTTTGCACTTTACAATTATTACTTATTTTTTATTTTAACTATTGAAATATTTATTTATTTATTTTATTGTGAAATCATTCAACATCGCCTTCAAAATTACTTTGAAATGCTAGTTGAAGATGTTGAAGATGCTCTTAGACTGTCTCAGACTTAAGCTACCTCAAAGCAAACATACCGCTGCGCATATTCATTATACATATAAACTTGCTATAAACAAAGCCCATCTAAAACCCATCGTTGTCAATGTCAAAGTTCACCTTGGCCCAGTCAAGACGAGCGGCAAACTGTTCGATTGACCCACGTCAGTCAGCGCTCAGCATTGGCCGCGCGTGTTTATCCCGAAAACAACGAGCACAGCAGAGTCCGTGCTTAGTGGACCTGTATCCGTGTGCGGCTCTTTGTGTGTGTGTGTGTGTGTATGCATGCATATATTACGCATACGCCTGTTGCGCCTCGTGCGCAACGAAGCCAACAATCGGCATCGGCATCGGTGTCGGCATCGGCGTTGGCATCGGCATCGACATCGACGCGGCTGGATCAGTCGCTTTATACAGCAGCAGAGGCGCCGAGCCATTGGCAGATCGCAGTTCAGTCAATGCTTGGGTCTGGTGCGCGTCGTTCGACTCTGCCCAATTGATATAGTTAGTGAATACATACGTACACACGCTCGTCTATATACATATATATACAACTATATATAAATATACATTTTTTTTTTACTGTGTTACGATTACCGTTGTTATTGTTGTTATTCCGATTTGCGTCGCAGTCCCGGCTGGCCAAACAGAAGAAGCGATGCGATCGCGCGCACACAGAGGAGAAGCAGAGACAGCCATAAAGAGCTTATAGAAAATAAAGAAAAACAACAACAACAACAACACACTCTTGAATAACAAACAACAAACACACACACACACACACTGACACACACACACGTACATACATACATATAAAGAAATACATATAGAGAGACTCGCATTGGCATTGCATCGATAGAGGCAGCCGTATAGGCCAGTAGTGAAGTTGATCGGAGCAATGGAGCTGTATACGTCGGATAGCTCGGACACGGATTCGCGCGAGCAGAAGACCATCGACTTTGGTCGCATGAATCTGGATGTGGCCACACTGGAGGATCACCTCAGTTCGCCGCACAAGGCGCTGCTGAAGACCAGCGGCGACATCGAGACCATGCTGCTCAATCACAATCGTCTGGTGGCGCTGCCGCGTGTGCTGCAGCAGTTCACCAATCTCAAGATACTCGATCTGAGCTCAAATGCGCTCACCCAGCTGCCGGATGCCATTTGCCAGCTGCCGCTGGTCACGCTGATAGCCAAGAATAATCTGTTGACCAACTCGTCGCTGCCCAAATCGCTGCTCACCAAGCAGATGGGCAATGTGCATGGCGGCACCTCCACGCTGAAGGAGCTCAATTTGAGCGGCAATCAGCTGATCCATTTTCCCGAACAGGTCACCGAGCTGCGACAGCTCAAGTATCTGTATTTGGGCGGCAACAAGATCTCGAGCATATCCAAGGATATCTGGAAGATGCAAAGGTATCACAAATGTAAACGAATCCTACAGAGTTTTGCCAAACCCTTAATCCCCTATTGGTCACTCTCTGTCTACCTATCTCCCTCCCATCCTATGTTCCCCTATATCCCTCTTTCCCTCTCTTTCTATCTATAAATTTTTGCACTTTTAAGTTATATTTTAAGCATGATCATCGTAAGGTATCAAAATTTCACGCAAACCTAACAGATCTATCGCATTACTTATCTCATATCCCTGTCTTACCTATCGCTTTCTGTCTCTCTCACTCTCTCCCTTTCATAATGTTGCTCTTTTAAGTGATAATTTAGAGCTTTGAACAGACCACGCAGACCAGACAGATCTATCGCATTACTTATCTCTTACCCCCAGAATCTCTCTCTCTCTCTTTCCCTCTCACTCCAGCAATGTTGCTCCCTTGAGTGATATTTTAATTTAGAGGAAGGAAGGAATCAAAATCCCAATCTCACCCCCAATCTCAGTCTCTAACCAATCTGTCTCTTCCTCTCTCAATGATCCAGTTCCCTGGTAATATTAAGTATACGCACTGGTTTTCTTTCTTCCTTCCTTCCTTCCTTCCTTCCATTCGACAGCTCGTCAGCTGTTTTGTTGTGCTTTGCATTTGCATTTTCGCAGTGGCTCGCATGCTCGGGCCCAGTTGTTGTCAAGCGTAACACTTTGGTGGAGAATCGACAACGGCGGTTGGGGGTTCAAGTCTATTTGATGGTCTGATAAGCGGACTTTCGAGTGGCTTCGGGCGCGCATTGTAAAAGCCAAATCTATAGCGAAAATAAATGAAACACGCACACTCGACACACTCATAAAAATAAATATATATATATAAATATTAAGAGAGCGAGAGAGAGAGAGAGGTAGAGAGAGACGTATAGGTATCAATGGGGCATTTTTATAAGTAAACACAATAATAAATAAAAAACAAAAGAATATGTGAGCCAATTTGAAATGGAAACACTTATCAAGAAACGCCGACTTTCCTGACCAGCAACAGCCGATTACGGAGTTTGGAAAAACCGATTCCAGTTTCTATTTATCAGTCTGATTAATATCGTTAGACAATTAGATAAGACTTACGATAACTCGAACAATCTATTCCCATATCAATTGAAGGCTATAAACATAACATATAAATAACAAAGTGTTTTTTTTATTTTTATTATTTTTATTGTCGTGGGACTTACATATAAAAGGAAAAGGCAAAAAAAAAACACTAAATCAAGTCTCATTATCTAATGATACCAACTATCGAGAAATGAACATTTGGACCTGCACTATATCAAGCTCTCCTTATCAGGTGTTTGCTTCAAAAGCTTTTGCCCTATTTTGAAAATTATTCATAGCTAACTAAGCCATGATTATTTATTATAATACTAGTATAAAGTTTATCTATAGACACCAAACCGGGTGACTTTTATCTCAGAAAGCTGTCTCGGATACAGCGGAGCCCCCTATATCGAAGTATTAAAGCCTAAGCACTTATATAAACTCTTAGATAGACTTGTTTACCTATGAAATGTTTTTCGCTTTGGCCTGCACTAAGAGCCTCAATAGAGGTGAAATCGACTCTGAACTGAAATAGACATAAGCCATCTGATAACTGTCGAAAACCTTTAAGAAGAAATCACCTAAAGGTAGAGTTGGAGTTAGGGATTGTAATTGTGTTGGGAGAGTTTCGTTTAGTTTATCTCGATTTGGAGATATAGAATAGTTTTATCTCTGATCTTTAATCTCTAGACTCCATTCTCCATATGAGCCCATAGATCTATGGATCTATCTGAGGAAACTCAGGATTCTGGGAAGGAACTGCTTCTTGCCCAGCCCAAAGCCACGATTCATAATCTATAGGAAATCCCATTCTAATATATTCATTAATAGTTTAGCCATCCCTCTTTAATCGATTACCATCTACCCTCTCTCTCTCTCTCTGTCTTTCGCAGCCTTCATGTGCTTTCGCTGGGCGGTAATCTGGTCAACGAGGTGCCCGAGGCGGTTGGTTCCCTCAGCCAGCTGCAGGCGCTGGTGCTCTGCGACAATCTCATCGAGAATCTGCCGATGAGCATTGCACGCTTGAAGAACCTGAAGTCGCTGCTGCTGCACAAGAATAGACTGAAGCACTTGCCCAAGGACATTGTCGCCCTGAAGAACCTGACCGAGGTGAGCCACTAGACAAATTAAGATCTGTCTCAAGCTAAACTCAATCCATCTTCTCTTCTCGCCCTTTAGCTGAGCTTACGCGACAATCCGCTGGTGGTGCGCTTTGTGCAGGACATGGCACTGAAGCCGCCGACGCTGCTGGAGCTGGCCGGGCGCATTGTCAAGGCCAGCGGGCAGCGTCCCGGCCCGGAGGATGTGCCGCGCACCCTTGTCGACTATCTGAACAGCGCCAATTGCTGTGTGAATCCCAACTGCAAGGGCGTCTTCTTCGACAATCGGGTGGAGCACATCAAGTTCGTGGACTTCTGTGGCAAATATCGCGTCCCGCTGCTGCAGTATCTCTGCTCATCGAAGTGCATCGAGCCCGAGGAGCTGTCGCGCGCATCCAGCAGCAATGCGAGCAGCGCCAGCAGCGGCTTCATGATGCGCAAGGTGCTCCTGGGCTAGGCGCACCCAGTTGATCCGCACCCAGGTGCCGGACCGGATCCGTGAAGTGTGCCCAACCGACAAGTCGACGAGTCCGTTAGCCAGTCGGCCAGGCCAACAACGGAACGGAACGGAACGGTATCGCTCGTCCGTTGGCTGTGCTCGTTCTTCTTGTTGTTGTTGTTGTTGCTGTTGTTGTCGCTGCTGGTGCTGTTGCTCTTGATGTTGCACACTCGGAACTCGGATAACCATTGGCTGCATTGCATTATCAAAATTTTGAATTTTTTGTTCATTGTTCTGTTATATTTTGTTGTACAGACAAACCTCTACCCCTCCACCCCTACCCCAACCCCAATCTCTACCCCAATCTCTATCTCTACCCCAACCACCCTGCAAGAACACGAAATATATATTCACACACAAGTATATAGATATATATATACACACATAAACGCAATAATTTTTATTTTGACATTACACTAATTAATGGAGAAATTTTGATCATGTTAAGAACATATAATCATCAATTGTATATCAATTGTCGTACACTTTTCTTCTTTTTCTTGATAATAAACGTTATCCAATGTTTCATTATAAACTAGGTATAAAGTTGATTTGACTTGCTTCTATGTTGGCAAAACAAAAATGAAATAAAAAACATGATTAAATTATATATCGAATAGTAAGCGAAAGTAAATGATTAACTTATGAGCCTAATGATAATTGATAAGAGATAAGCGATAATAGTTGCTACAAAGCATAATTGTTCATTGTGAGAAGGGCATTGAAAACTATCGTATAGTATATATGGAATATAGATCTGCATGAACTTATATCTAAAAAAAAAATACAATTACAATTAATTCTCGATGTGTCTCTGTGTGTGTGAGTTACAGTTAGACGGCACGAATCCAAACTGTTCTGAATGTGCCAGCGGCTGAGGAGAGCGCGATTGGGAATACGTTGGAGACATACATATATATATATTATATCATATTATTATATACCTAAAGGAAAAATCCTAGATAATCTAGAATTGCTCTGCTGCGTATGTGTGTGTGTGTATATCCTTTTTATCTCTTACTCATAATATGCTATTTATGTGGATTAGGTGTAGGTATTCAGAATGATGGAGCCAATATATATATATCATTTATTGGACCATTACCTCCTGACTGGTGTCATCCACCTCCATGGCATCTGGCTCATCCTTGGGCCCCTCATCGGTGGCCATCTCGCCAATAAGCAAATTGCTCTCGGCCATGACAACCTCCTCGACGACTGTTGTGATCGATTCCGGTTCGACGTCCTCGTCGACCGGTGTATCTTCCATGGGCTGATCGTTCAGTGCCAATGTGGGCGTGGCACAAGCTGTAAAACTAACGGCATCGGCTGCCGGCGCTTCGTCGGCATCTGCTGCAGGTGGCGACTGGGGCGTGGCCAACTCATCGGTCTCAATGGGAACAGCTGTAATGGGAACAGCTACAACTGCAGCTGCAGCTACAGCTCCATCTGCATCGCCGGCTGCATCAGCGATCTTCTTCGCCTTCTCTGGATCATCTCCAGCTGAAGCTGCTGCAGCAATTGCAGCCGGCTCAGCATCTGCTGCAGTTGCTGCTTTGGTTTCAGTCTTTTCGGTATTGCTCTCGTCAACAGTGTCTGTCTTGATGTCCAGCTTGGTCTCAGTCTTGGCCTCGGCAGCAGGTGCCTTCGCGGCCACTGAGTCTCCATCCTTTTCATCTACAGACTTACCCTCAACAGCTGCCGGTTCAATGGTGGCCTTTTCTGCTGAGGGCTTTGCTGGTTGCTCCACCTTCTCAGCCGACTCCGCTGGCTTGGCGTCGGCGGATAATTGCTTCTCTTTAGAGTCGTCAGAGTCGACAGCGGCATCTTCGCTCAGCTTCGATGCCTTCTCAGCATCTTTCGTTTCGCTGTCCGACTTCTTTTCAGCTTTCTCCACTTCCTGCTTTTCAACAATTTTTATCTGGCCGTCGGCCGCATCTAACTCATCAGCATTGGTCAATAGATCCTTGACCTGACTGTCGATGGCTGCATCCTTTACAGTTTCTGCATCACCTCTGTCAAGCTCATCGGGCTCGGCCAATTCTGGAATAACCACGTTCGCCTCCGTCGTCTCCTTCGCTTCCTTGTCTGCGCCGAATGATTTCTTGACCGATGTCTCCTCCTCTTCGTCGGGTTCCTCAATTTCGGGTATCTCTCGAACAGCTTCAGTCTCATCGGTCTTCAGATCAGCCGCCTCTGCCTTGGCTTTGTCTGCTTTGGGCTTCCTCTTTGAGGTGGCGACCTCCTCATCCGCTTCTTCGGCATCCTCTTCGTCGCGCTGCTCATTATCTTCAAAGTCGAGCTTTGGCTTCTTAGGCTTCGGCGGAGTAACGTCCTCGCTGCGCATGTAGCTGGTCTTCACGGCAAGGGCATTGGTTTCCTCAATGGGGACGTCTCCGTTATTGAAGATGTTCTCGTTCTCCATTTCGATGTCGATGTTGACCTCAAGCGAAAGATCTCCATTGCCCGTAGAGTCTTGCGAATCGCCATTGTCGCTTTCTGTAAGCTTGTTGTAACCCGGATTTATGGTGCTAACAACTAAATATGAGAACACACACGAGATTACAGTTCATGTCGTGGTCCGCTTACTGCTAACGCCTACTCACCCAGTATATTTTTCTCTAGCGCTCGCATGTACTTGTCGACGCGCGAGTATTGCTTGCGAGGTTCAATCAATAGCTCACAAAGCCGCTGTACGGTGAAGGGAGCCGAATGGAATAAATCGAGACGCTCCAGCAGGGAGGCCTTCATTGTCTCATAGTTGAAGGGATCAACGTTCGGATAATTGGGTATTTCTATGCGGGCGAAAATTCAAAGTTTATAATTTTCGAAATGGGCTACTGATGGGATTCATGTGATTCATGGGATTACTTACCCTCCAGACGCAATGGGTCCTCGTTAAATTGCTTGATCACACTGAGCAGCTTTTCGCGGAACAAATACTTGAGGCTGGACCACTTGAAGACAGTGTCGCCGGTCTTGGCCACATATTGCAAATAGCCATCTAGCTCTTTGGGTATTTCCTTTTGCTTGAGCTGTGTGAAACGCTCTAGAATTTGAAGAATCTCATCGCTGTTCTCCATGGTAACCATTGATGCTCGTTTGAAGTGTTAGCGTTAGCTTTAGAGAAGTCCTGCAAAGGAATGTGAGTTCAATTTGTGTGCATAAACCGGCCGGTCAACAAAAAAAAAAAAAAAATACTCTAAAAATAACTTTACTCTATGTGGATGCAAAATTTTCACCGCTCCCGTGGTAGACACACAAAATGCGAATGGAAAACTGCAACTATTGCCGGTCGCCCTCCCAATGATTGTATGTGTGTAAGTGTGGCTTAGTGTGTGTGTGTGTGTGTGTTGCAGGTATGCGCCGAATCAACGACACTAGCAAACACTCTCGACTTTCGGCTCTCGGCTGTCAGATACGAATGTACCAAAGCCGAACAGCTCAGTTTCATTAGGTACATAGGCTCTCCTTTGACAAATTGGTACATTGCCTTTATTTGTTCACAAACCATGCCTGTGACCTGACTATCACTTGTGTGTGTGTGCATATACAGTCGACTCTCGTTATTTCAAACCTGCGATATTTCGAACCTCTCATTAATTCAAAGTACTCACGAGTCCCCTATAAAATCTCTTTATATTTCGATCCATTTAATATTTCAAACATTCGATAATTCGTAGTATTTTAAGAGTCCCAGTCGACTGTATATTAGTACATATTAAAATGTAGGTACAATTTTGAGCTGGTCTCGCTAGGTGTGAATCGTTTTTGGAAAGCGGCAACTGTGTCTATGAGCTTCGGGAATGCAGCTCGTCGTTGCTGAGAAGCTAGCTGTAAATCTGCATTGGCTGGTTGTTCCAGCCAGGCGCAGGCAGCGAAATAAAGTGGGAGGGAGAGAGAGAGATAGAGAGGGGAGATGCACGATGCACATATAAAAAAACACTCAAACACAGACAAACAAATAGAGACCGGGTGCGCTTAAAACAACTACAATTGAGAGCAATTCAAATGAGAGACGAGCGATGTCTGCAAGTTCATCTGGCGAATGGTGGAGGATTCCTTGCGAATTTACACAGAAAAACTAGTTATTTTACCAGCCAGAAGCATACGTACATGAGCACATACATATGTTTGAGCGTGTGTTGTTTGTGCGTATGTATGTTTGTATCTAAGTGCAGTTCTCGAGTAAATAGCGATTTGGTTATTGCAGCTGCAGAAGATTCGCATAGGTAACTTTATATGAATTGACCGGTAAACCGACTGAATGCGTAATTAGCCTAATTATAAAAGTAGGCTTGTTGTTAGTTTTCGGTATTCGCAATTGTTGATTCCGATGACTAAATGTACTTCGGCATTTTATTTATAACTTCTTATTAGTAATGAAAGTATGATAACTATGGTTTTACCTGCAATTGCTGATGCGACTACTGGAGCACACACTTATATATATTATAATAATTAGATTTATTTATTTATTTTGCTCCGCTACACTGCAAGCTGTAAATGTACTATTGATATTGTAGGCAAACATGCCAAAGCCTTATCGATTAGCACGAAATTTGTGTCACCACTAACTTTATATATTCTTATATATTCTTCGATATACATATCGGTAATAAGGGTCAGCATTGTATATCGAATATAATATTAAATATATTTGATCCACTAAACGGCTCATATGTAAAGGACTTAAAAAATAAAATAAATGAATAAATAAATACAAATTTGATTATGAAATAAATCAATTGAAACTAAATCAAAATCGCGATGATTGAACCGATATTGCATATCGATAAGCTTTCTCGGTTGTTTTGCCGGCAACAGGTGCAAGCTGATAACAAACTGAATTATGTACAATTTGCGTTTGTTGCGTCAATTGCGCTATAGTCCAGTCCTACAGAATTCTGGAACAGCATTAGCCCATTTACCGCCATGCCGCCTCTTAGCCGGCCAACACAAGAGGAGGCCGCAACTCGGCGCGGTACCATCGGATCAGCTGGATCGCCTAAAGAGCGAATATTTCGAACGGCAATGCGCGCTGAGCAATGAGGATTGGCAGCACGTACGGAGCACGCTAACTGAGAGCTACAGGCACGTGAATGGCGCCAACGTCGATGCCATCATACTGGGCCTCTGCAGCAGAGCCGAGCAGCTGCCGGTGGCCAAGAGCTATGTGAAGCATTTGCAGACGCAGGGCATCAAGCCCAATGCGGCGACAATGGGACGTCTGCTGCGAGTCTACAATGCCGCCTACCACACACGCGAACTCAGCGAGGCGGAGCAGTCAGAAATTGTGGAAATCTGTGATACGCTGCAAAGCGCCCATGATGTCTTGGATGCCAGCAGCTGTGAGAACTTAATCCTTGGCCTAGTGGCCACCACGCAGCACTGGGATCGCGCTCTGCCGCTGCTGGACATGATGCGTCTGACCAGTACGCCAAGTGTGACAGCCTACAGTGCGCTAATAGCCAAGGCATTTAGTGTGGGTCAGCTAGAGCTGGGCTGGCGTCTGCTCGAGGAGATGATCCAAGCGCGCAAGATGCCCAAATGTGAGATTTTTCTATCGTTATTGGCGTATAGTGCCAAGGATGAGCGCACATTAGGTGCCCAGCTGGAGCGGCTGTTCTGCTTCCTCGAACTGCACGACATCTTGATCAGCGAGCTGGTGGCCCAGCAGCTCTTGGCACTGGCCCAGCGATTGCCGCAGCGGCTGCAGGTGACCACAACGGGACTGGAACGGTTTGGCAAGTGCATAAGCTGCCAGCAGAACTTGCAGCATGTGGCCATTAGCGATGCCCAGTTCGCAGAGCTCCGTGAATCCTTTCTGCAGAAGGTGCTGATCCGCAATGATGTGTTCCAGAAGACGACGCCGCAGGAGCTGCAGCACTTCAAGCAGTATGTGGAGAAAACGGCGCCCTATGACTGCGTCATCGATGGCCTCAACGTCGCCTACTCCACTGGCACCAAGAAGCCACCCCAGCAGCTGGCAAAGCTGCTGGCAACCGTGGTGCGCTACTTCAAGGAGCGGCGGAAGCGCGTCCTAGTGCTGGGTCGCCAGCACATGCGCAGCTGGTCAAAGCCCGCCATGCAGTATATACAGAGTAATGCGAGCGTCTTCCTCACCAGCAATCTGTGAGCGGGCAGCGAATCCTCTCCACATCTATTTCTGTATTGATGTATTGATTCTCTTGCAGCACCCACGATGATCCATTCCTGTTGTACGCCACATTGCGCAGCGGCCAGGACACAGACTTCTTCTCGCGCGACCTGATGCGCGCCCACGCCCATCTGCTGGGCACCGAGCTGAAGCCCATCTTCCGGCGCTGGCAGCAGGAACACCAATACTCGCTGGTCACCCAGACGCAAACGGGCCAGATAATTGTCAAGGAGCCCATTCGCTATCGGCTGAGTGCCCACAAGGTAGGCAACGTCTGGCATGTGCCATACTGCGAGGCATACACCGCCAATCCGCCAGACAGCTTCGAGGTGCCAGAGAAGTGGCTGTGCATCACCATTGCCCCATCATGCTGATCACTACCAGACAATCGAGCCACATACACTTACAAATATATTTGAGGGGATTAATGATCCCGAATCAGTACTAACAAAATGTATACAAGAATCGTTGTATGAAATGCATTAGTGAATTGATAAACTCGCTGCGTTTGGAATGCGGAATATGAACTACAGCAGATGGTGGAAGGAATACAGATCCCGTTGCTGCTGAGTCCGATTCGGGTCCAGAGTCCGGATCTATTCGCAGTCGAGGCGAGAGCATTTCTGAAACGCACTCAAATTCAACGTCGTTTGCCGTTTGCGGCGCTGCTCGTTTCTGATCTTCTTCTTGGCGGCGCACATGAGACGCTCTTTGATATAGTTGTCCATCTTGAAGTCAAGGTCCGCTGTGGGCTTGGGTGGCTCATTGGGTTCGCGTGTGGCCGCCGTATCCAGCGCCTTGATAATCAAACTAAGCAACGCATGGGCCAAACGATGGCACACATCGTACTCAATGGCATCCTGGCTGGTGTAGTAGATCGCCGACTGCGATGTGGGCTGCACGCCAATCGCCAGCAATATGTTGCAGAATATGCCGCGTTGCATCCGAGCGTACGGATCGACCAGCTGCGGCGGTATGCGCATTGTTGTCGCCAAATGGGCAATGAATTTCGCAAACTTCTTGATCAGCACATTCAGATATTGTGAGCGGCACTGGCGCTCCATTTTGGTTAGCATATTGTAGTACAATTCCTGTTTGCGCTTGAGGAAGTCCTCCTTGCGGCGCTCCTTCTTTTTGGTATTCTTTAGCACATCCTCGAGCTGCCTGCAATCAATAGATAGATAGCTTAGCATCGGTGGAACGAATGGGAATGCGGATGGGAATGGGGAGATCAACGGTCTTAGCTTAACTTACTCTGTGGTAATGGCATTATATTTGCCCAACATGCGCTTGATGCGCTTGGCCCTCAATTTGGGATCGTAGATCTCCTTGAATTGCTCATAGTTGTCCATGAGCGTTAACTTTTTGGGTTTCGATAGGGCCACGTCGTAGGCTCGAGCCTTGGGCGGCAACGCTGGCTGGTAGGCCATGCGGCGCACATACGACTGCAGCTTGGAGACATTCTCCTCCTGCCGTTTCTTTCGATTCTCCGGGCTGCAGTAGTCTGTATCCTCCTCTTCGGCCTCCTCCGCTGACGATGAAGGCAGCGCCTCGTCCCAGTCAGATACATTTGAGCTGGCCATATCCTACGTCCTCCTATTCCTCTTCTATTATATTGAACACTTCCGTTTAATTTAAATGTACGCAAAATTTAGTCAAGAAAAAAAAAAACAGAAAAACGCGAGAGAAAAAAATTGGGAGCAAAAACTATTGAAATCGAAGAAAAAAAAATTATTTTGTTGTACACATAGATTTTTTTACAACATTGATGGAACTGGCAATTTACTGTTACACTGTCGAACATAGAATGACTATTGACTGAACTGGCATTGTAGCCCCACAGCCAGCTAGAAAGTCAAAGCCAACTGCGAAGGGAATTCAATCAAATTTCGGCCTGTCATCGATGTCGCCATCTGTTGGCGAGCGGATGTAAGCTCTAAAATGTGGTGGGGGGAATAAAAAAATAATACAGCTATCGAATTTAGGTTTTAGTTGTCAGTTAGTTGTTTATGCCGTTTGTTACTTAATAATATAATTTCTAATGCCACGAATCTACAAATTACTTTACAAATAAACATATGCATAAATATATTTATATATATCTGTATATATAATTAATTAGCATTATGTTCCCATAGTCGTCATTTTAGTAGGGATCATTTTGCACTGAACGCTCCAGGGCGAAGGTGTACTCCTCGGCCATGGCATCGACGGATAGTTGGCGCGTCATCAATGCCAGAATACCATCCACTTGCGTCTGTGTGTAATTGAATCGATCCTTGGTGGCCAATTGCGGCGACAACTCAAAGGGAATGTCCTGCAGATAGCTGATGGGCGCACTGAGATTGGGTCCAAGTACGTTGCGGGGCGCCAACGGCGGAGGATAGGGCATTGGGCCGTACGCTGACTGTGGTATGGGTGGGTACATCATGCCAGCACCGGGCACTGTGCTCGGATCTGAGTCAGGTTTGCGCTCCACAAATATGAAATCATCGCCATTGTTTTGCTTGGGTACATCGGCTGGACCCTGAATCACCTCCTCGGTGGGAGTTTCGGCTGGCTTACGTTTGCCGAACAGTGAAAACATTTTCCGCTTTGTTTTCACCAGCAGCTGTATTAGAAATTGCAATATTTACGCAGTTATGACCACAGCAGCTGCGTTTTGTTATTGTGTTGACAAAGGTGAATACTGTTATCGATAACAATTTCTAGTCGCTGCACGGAACGATAGTGTTCATCGAAAGTGTTTATGCAACGGTAAAAAATGAAATTTTAGTTGACATTTTTGTGTAATTTTAATACAATTTACGTTCAATTATAGATATATATTTATATTATATATATTAATAATATTCATTAATATTGGGCTTGCCTGCTAGAAGTTGATTAATAGACAATTGTTAAAATGAAAATACATTCTTAATATATTTATTTGTAAATAATACATGTATGTATACAAATATATATCAAATATATGTTGAATATAAATTTAAAAAAATACATATTCATAATTTATTTTCAATTTAAAAGGACTCTATTTATTTTCTCAGCTGTTCGCAAAACCAAAGAATATTAGGTCGAATTTGTAACATTATTTGAACAGCGATAAACCAGTAAGCAGATCTCAGAGTTGGCCAATAGGAACTTGCGACTGTTACTCCTTGGTGAATCAAATTTAGAGACGCATTGTCTGCCGCTGCAAGGACAGCGCGCACCCTCTGTATCGCCGCACGCGAAACGTGTGGCGATATATATCGATATGATGGGAACGGCCCAACAAGCCCTGAATGCAACGCTGTGATTGGTTTTGGTCTCAACTCTTCCAAGCTAACAAAATCTTGTTAACGAAAAATTTGTCAAAGATGTCTAAAGCCGACCAGGACCCAAATGGTTCGCTGAGCATAATGGAGGTTCGTACCCAACTGTCAAATGCCTTCAATATGGATGACTGTCGTGAAGTCATTCCTATCAAATGGAAAACAGATTGGACAGATTAGAGTCAATAGCTGAGAAAACTAATTAAAATTAATTGATTCCTGGTGAAAATCTGTTTTTCTGCAGCAAATTAAGATCCTGATTAAGCCGCCGCCCAATGAAGAAGAGAAAATGATACAGCGCACCACGAACACGAAGCATCCATATTACAGACGACCAGGACGCGGACATAACCACGATTTGTGCGACGCCTGCGAGGAGGGCGGAAATTTGCTTTGCTGCGACCGATGTCCATCCAGCTTCCATCTGCAATGCCAGTGAGTATCCTGAAATCAGAAGTGACTTTCAATATGCGTAAAATATTGTGCTGTGCATTATTCAGTGATCCTCCACTGAACGAGGAGGATATACCTAGTGGGCAGTGGCTGTGCCACAGCTGTCGTATGGCCAAAGTTTCACAGCCGACGTCCTCGTCCAAGGCCAGCTCCGTGGAACGTGTGCCGTCGGGTGGCAGTGGGTCGCGCGCCAATACCCCATCCTCCGGAGAATTGGAGTCCATTCCGCTGAAAATCCGTAATTTACGTAAGCGTAGCAATAGTGAACGAAATAGCACCGAGAAGTTGCTCTCGAAGATGCCGCTGGCCATACAGCGTGCGCTGGATCCGAACCGGAAGCCGACGCCACTGGACGATGTAATCCGCGCCGCCAGCATGCTGAATCCGCAGCAATTTTCGCTGCCGCCTGAGCTGGAGCTGCATACCCAGTTCCCGGGCAATGGCAAAGTGCAGCCGGTGCAGCAGCCACACACCGGCACAGGCAACGGGCATCGCAAGCCCAACAATCAGCGACGCAATTCCAAGCCATTCGAACTGGATGCCCAGGGTCTGGTTCCATTGCCGGCCAAGACGTGTTTCTATTGCACGCGCAGCTGCAAGCGAGCGCCGCTCATCTCGTGCGACTACTGTCCGCTGTATTATCACCAGGATTGCCTGGATCCGCCACTGACTGCACTGCCCGCCGGCCTCTGGATGTGTCCTAATCATGTAGAGAATTTCATTGTAAGTGATTCTTTCATTCGTTAAGATAAATTATACCGATCAGAGTTTGTACCTCCATTGCTTACCCCCATCAGGATGCCAACATGACGAACAGCATTTCGGCCACGGAGCGCGTCCGCCTGTGGAATCGCTTCCATCAGCCGCTCGATCACGAGAACGTCAAGATGGAGTTCTTCAGGCGCGTGAACACTCGCAATCCACCATTCCGCATGAAGCTGGCAATGCGCGGCCGCGCCCACATCGATGTGCCGGCTATCGTGCGCTACCACTACGAGCATCCGCCGGCTCTGCTGCCGTCGATGAGGCAAACGCTGCGCTACGATCGCGTGAAGCGGCGCAAACAGTTGCCCACTGCCGTGGAGGAAATCTCCAGAGAGAGTGTGACCGAGTCGCTGCTCAAGGACTTGGAGGCCTTGCGCTGTGCGCGTGCAAAGTTCCGAGAGATACAGAAGGAACTGGGCCGCACTCCACTCGATGGCAGCCTCAGCGACAGCGACATGGAGAGTGTCACGGAGCAACAGCAGCAGCAGCAGCCACAACAACAGCAGCAGGAGAGTAACGGGTTGGTGGAATCGCCCAAGACGGAGGTCACCGATGAGCGGGCTGCAAATAGTCAAAAAACAAACAGTGAGCAAAAGGGGACAAGCGGAGATGAGCCGAAGCTATCGAACAGTTACCATGGCCAGGGCCAAGTCCAGGGACACGGCGAGAGTATGGAGATCAGTTACGAGGAGGACGAGGAGGAGTGCAAGGCGAATGTCGTCATCGATGCGGATCTGTGCCACCTGGATGTGGATCTAATCAAGAAGCTGGCCCATCAGCGCCTGCAGCAACTGGTTCAGGAGCATCCGGAGATTGTGACACAGTATAAAAATCGGACGGCCGCACGACGTCTGCGACAGCTCTCGGCGGCCATGCAGCCGGCGGGGCAGAGCATAGCGCTTCAGGGTGATCTGGCGCCCGAGGATATGCGTCGCTTCTCATTGCTCTTCACCAGCGAAACCTCCTCGATTCTCGCTCAGAAGAACGGCAATGCCGCCGACGAGGATCCGATGATGGCGCTGCATCCGGCGCTGGCCACAGCCGCTGCCATCGCTGCGGCAGATACGGCCGCTGAGAGCTATGTGCCGCGCGAGCGCAGTGACACCGAGAAGGCATACGAACTGGCCACGCGGCTCGAGCTGAAGCTGCTGCAGTGCAAGGTGCGGGCGCGGGCGGTCCTCACGCCGCTGGGCGACATGCTCGAGGATAGTCGCTGGTTCAACACGCTCGGCCTGGAGCAGTCAATTTTCATGCGCTACCGCACCCTCTATATCGGCTATGGCGGCCACTACACGCCCTCGACGACGCTGGCGCACACGGAAACAGTGGATCTATCCGCGATCGGCTATTGCTCGCGCATCTCGCCGCAGCACGCAATCATCTTCTACGATGAGTTTACCAAGTCATACGAGCTGATCAACTACTCCGAGTTCGGCACCGAGGTCAATGGCCAGCTATATACTTGCGATTTAACCGAACACGCGCCGACGCATGCCGGCAAACGGATGCGCCCGGATGATGCGGAGCTAAAGCGACGCGTCGACGATCTGCTTGACAAACGGCGGCACATTCAGCGTCAGTATAATGAGCCTAAACGGGAGACACACGAGAGGTAAGCGATTTGCCCTTTATATTCCGTTACCACAAAAACTTTTAAAATCTTCTAACTGCGCACCAAAAATGCCAATTGGAATTCGTCTGCCGATTCGCAATTCCTTTGAAATTTAATCGATAGTTCAACAGTTATACAGTTGCGGCAAGTGCTTTGCGCACAATATCGATATCAAAGTACCAGCATAATCAATCAATACCCCATACTATTGTGAATGATGGCACAATTGATTTTGAATATTCAAATTTTTGCAAGTTATCGATATATGTACATACATATATGTATGAAAAAAAAAAAAAAAAACGTTTGTACAAAGTATGCATATATTGTGTGTCGCTGCCAATTATATTTGTTAACATTTGTTTACATTTATTTTCGAATTTTAGGCTGGCTCCTATCATAAAACACGCATGCCGCTGCCAAACCGCCGCACCGGTGCCCATGGTTCCTGGCGCCTGGGAAGGCTCTGCTGTGCTAGCCCACGGCAGTCTGCTGCGTTTTGGCTGCCTCTCCTTCGTCTTCTCGGTGCCCTCCACGGACATGTCATGCGGGCGACTGATCAGTGCCAAGTGAAGGGCGCAAAGTATACGCCAATTGCCAGTACCGCAGAGAAGAAGTTCATATTAATATTATATACTCCAAGCAGCAGCTAGCACATATGTATGCACATCCAATCCAATCTCAGTGATCGAGAAATCACACACAGGCCGAAGTCCTGAATACCGGGAATATTCCATTTTCCCCTCAAAACAACAACAACAACAATAATCAGAGAAAAATTTACAAACTATTATACGATATATATATATACCTAGAATTTAGCTTAAGTTTGGACTCAGTGTGAGTAAAACGTACGATAATGACAGAGAAAGAGAATCAGGAGAGAGAGAGAGAGAGAGAGAGAGAGCGCGCGTGAGCGCATAGCAATAACGAGTGTGAGTGAGAATGAGAAAGGGAGAGCTCTACCTTTGGTAGCTACATACAATATATACATTAAGCTAGATTGCGTTATAGAACATTTTTTATTACATGTTTTTTAATACTAGAGGTTTACACTCTAAATCGTCGTGGTTCTTTCTCATTCATCATTAAATCATCATCTTCCTCTTTCTTCTGCAGTAATTGTATAAAGATTATAACAAATAAACAAGAGAGATGGAGATAGAGATAACGGGATAATTGTAAAAAAAAAAGTGAATTTCCAATTGAAGTTCATATTTATTTTATCCAAACTGGGTTTGAAATAAACGCAAAAGATAAAAAAAAAAGAAAAATAAAAAAAAAACTTGAGTATCGTGTAAATTTAGTTTACAACTTGTGCAAAACAAAAGTAATTAAAATAAAATATATTCATAATAAATTAAATAACATTTAAGTGCAAAAAAATGTTTATACACACACACACACACACACACACATGCATACACACACACACACACCTTCAAAGTTTGTAAATGAGAATTGAATTTATATAAAATGAAAAAATATTAACATAAATATTTCTTGAATATATCCTTCAAATTGTACGTACGTCGTATATGTATATGCATATTTATATACATATATATGCGTGTGGCTTATGGGAAAACTCAATAGGGAGGTATTAAGCAGTTGGTAAGGCATAAACGGAGGAGCGCTTTAAAGTAATTCTATATAGGGATATTTATATACAATGGCAACACTCGATGCCAGCCCGAAACACATTGAGTTCGTATGTATATCTAGACATGCTAATATAAGTAACTATTGAATATATATATATGTGTTCTATATATATATGCGTGTGTAGAGAGAGAGATAGATAGAGAGAGAGAGACAGCGCTGGCTTGCTTAACATAATCTCGCGCGCTGCTCACACTAGGAATTCGCTGTTGTGACTGTCTCATCCAGTTGCTCCGGCTCCTGCTCCTGCTGCTGGTGCTGGTGCTGTTGCTCAGTGCTTGCCGTCGTCTTGGCTGCATTGCGCGTGGCACGCGAACGTTCCCATTCGGTTTTGTGCTTGCGCTTGGTGTGATGATACATATTCGACTTGGAGCGAAACTCTGTGGGACAGAAGGCGCAGGTGTGCAGCTTGACGCCCGTGTGTGTGGCAAAGTGTTCCTGCAACAGGAATACAAATGCAAATTCAATTGAAATTGATATAATTATAATGAAGATTTTGTAAATGCTGCCCACCTCCAGATAGCGCTTCATTTTGAATGACTTGCCGCACACGTTGCAGGCATATTTGGCTTTGTTCAGGCAGCGATGATTCTGGCCAGGCAGCTCGCCGCAATTGGCACAGATGTTCAGCGCCGCCTGGCTGGGACCGGGCGATGCCGATGTGGTTGACTGTGTCTGCGTCGGAGTTGCTGTTGCTGTTCCTATTGTTGTTGCTGTTGCTGTTGCTATCGGTGCTGGCATCGCATTGTGCTTGTTGTGCAGGTGATTTTTGAGCGCGCGCTGATTGCGCAGCTGCTGCCCACAGATGCTACATGTATGGGGTTCAGCGGCTGGCAGGGAGCAGGAAGCGGGCGCCACAGCACCTGATGTGCTGTAAGAGAATGAAGAACAGTTCAATCATGGCTCCGTTGTTGGATTAGCAAAGGATTACCCACCTGCTTTGACTATTTAACGTTGCTGTTGCTGCGGCTGCTGCTACAGTGCTGGAGCTGAGGCTGAGGCTGCCGCCGCTGTTATTGTTGGCACTCGTACTGACCGCTGCCATCGCCGTCAGCAGCTGCTCCTGATGATGCTGTTGCATAATTGTGGCGCACAGCTGCTGCTGTTGTTGCGTGGCGGCTGCCACGACAGCGGCCACCGCATTGTAGTTGGCCAGCAGCAGTTCGTTCTCCTTGCACGTCTGCAGCTCGGTCATCTTCAAGCGTTTCTCGCTAAGACCGGGTGGCGATTCCTCGTTGCTGCTGTCCTCGCTGACGCTGCCGCTGCGCGTCGTGTGCTGCACCTTCTTGGGCAGATGCGTCTTGCGGCGGCTGGAGCGGGTCACTCGCTTGGCGGCTGGCAATAGACACGTCTCCGCCTTGGCCATCGTCAAATTGATTGCTTCCATCGGCTCGCATTTGACGGCAGCAATGCTGGGTGGCACCAGCGGCGCTGGCGGTGGCGGTGGCTGCTGTGGCTGTGGTGCTGCTAAGGCAACTGGAGCGGGAGCCGGAGTTGGAGCTGGAGCTGGAGTGGCATCGGAAGTTTCCAATTTGACTGTTGGCTTGAGCTCAGTGGGCGGCACGTTGAGTGCATCCATAAGCTTGTCACTGTTGTCCCCATTGGTGGTTCGCTGGATTTGGACATTGTTGTTGCTGTTGATCTTGGCCGATTCGCGGTCGGCGCGCGCTTTTTGCCACTGGGTGTTGTGTTTGGTCTTCACATGCGTGTACATGTTGGAGCGACAGCGAAACGCCATGTTACAGTAGGCGCATGCAATGGGACGATCGCCCGTATGCGTGGCTACATGCTCCTCGAGATAGCGGCGCATCTTGAAGGACTTGTCACAGAACATGCAGGGAAACTTGTGGGCCGCGGCTGCTGCCTTGGGGTCGACCTTAAGGTAAGATTCGTGAAATTCGGTTTCATCTTTGACGTCGTAAACTGCTGGCGTGTCATCGCCGACCGTCTCCTGCTCAAGGTCTGGGTCGGCGTCCTGCTCATAATCGACTAAGGATAACGGGTGTTGCATCTGCTGCTGCTCAGCATCTCCCTCCTCGGACCAATTAACGTCGCAGTCGATCTCCAAGAACTGGCTGCAGAGCGTTGTTTGCTTATGCTCCACCAGCTTCCAAAAATTGTGAAAACTCTCCAGTTGCGCACGGCAGTCCGTGCAAATGGATGTGGAAATGGCATCGTCGCGTGACAGCTAAATAAAAAAACCAAAGTAAAACAGTGTTAGAGCAGGAGTCAGTTCAAGGCGGCGGTAATCGAGTGATTGGCACTCTGGGATCGACTTACACATAGATATAAATGCGTTGATATCAATTGAACCAAATAGTTTTCCGGTATTGTCTTGTTGTCGCTGTTAGATGCCTCGTTGTCGCCGCCAGTGAAGAGCAGTACGGTGTTCTGCTCGTTCAATGGGTTCAAGCACAAGCGACAAATCATTTCGTTAGCCAACTAATCGAATTTTAGCAACATTTGCACTTCTTTAACATTTATTTTATTTATTTCCAAGTTGCGGATGGATCTAGAGCTGACAATACTGCTGCCCACAATATATCGATTCCTCACACTTACCACACCACACAGCTATCGATAGCACGCTGCGAACATGCACTACAAAAAATACCAAAATACTCTTCTTTTTTTTTACTCACGTAAATATATTTTTGAATTTTACTTTAGCACTAAACAGTTAAACGAACAAACAATATATAATTATATATTTGACTCGGGGCTAGTGGAACTGATTACGTACGGGAAATACTATGGTCTTTAAGTCTCCATCATTTGATAGAACTTCGTAATGATAATTCCTTTGTACCGATACCATAGCCTTGGATTCGAACGGTACATTGATACAATTGAATCGGAAATTTGAGTACTTTGTTAGCCCCGAGACCATATCATAGCCCTCCGATAGCTTGTTGGTCCAAATCGAAACGGTATCGAAGTGAAGCCCCTCACGATTACAAAGTTTGATCGCCTCGTTGAGAGTCCGAAAGGTATTTAGCGTTACAATGGCCGTGGGCTTATCGCCAAAATAGATTTGGGGGAAATCTAGGACGATAACTGGCGAATTCGGCTGTCTAACACCACTTAGCCTCTGCTTGTCAGCTGGATCATACTCTTCCATAAAAAGAGTTCTGCAATTGAGTCGTTCTATCACCTTGAGAGTATTCAGAAAATTTGGATGATTTGCTATGCGCTCGTCCATCAGTTCCATGCGATTGCGGAGTCTTCGAACAATTGTCTGACGCAGTGGCTCCTGCACCAGTACGCTGGTCACCAGGCCGACGCCAATCGGATGCTTCAGATCCTTGATGACCGTATCAATAACTTGATTCACATTTCCAGTCGCGAACAAAACTATGATTTGTGGCTGCACCCATTTCTTGTGGGTGCCATTTTCTGGATATAGATAGATGTGTCGCTTCTGCAAATGAGAAAAGATATCATCCACACCCTCGACGATATTTGGCAAGCCTTTGAAGCGCGGCAAGACGTCAGCATCCTCATCCGCCTCCTTATCTGCCCCACCCTGGTGATCACCCATTTATTATCTTCTAATTTGCCCTACAAAAAACAAAAAAAAAGAACCAAAGAAAAATAGCTTTAATTGTATACATAAAAGTTATAAAAACGCTAGAGAAATTGAGTGAAAATGAAATGGAAAATGAAAAATGAAAAATGAAAAACGTAGACGTTAAGCAAACAGCTTAGCTTTACACATCATTTCTATCGGCTCAAAGGAAAGTCTCAGCCAGCTTCCGCTTCCTGGTCAGCATGTGCTTATGTACATGGCCTCATAATTAAAATACTTTCGCTGGTCAAAGTTGCCATTCACCGGAAAAACGCACATTCACACAAGCGAGCAGACAGACGGACAGACAGACAGACAGATTGCTGCTGGTGGTGAATTTGCATTGCTCATGAGAGGACGTATGGGGTATGATCGAGTTCGATTTCAAAGGTGATGCATAAATCATAAATAAGGAAATTTATCTACTAGGCATAATGGGTTAAGTTTGTACAAAAACTAAGCGGAAATATCTTTGTTTTGTTTTTATGGATATTTTTGTGGTGCATTCATGAATACATATATAAAGTAGTATATTAACATTCTACTATGTGTACATGTATAATAGATTAGCTTCCCAAAATAAAAATATAACATATATTTAATTCATTTTTGTGGGACACATCTACTTAGCGACCTATATAAAAATGAATTAGAAATATCCTATTTACATACATACATATATGTATGTGTGAGTGTAATAGTATAAGTTTGGATTTGTAGGGTATACAAAAGAGGTGAAATATTTTATATCGCTGTCAACAGTATTAATAATATAAAAAAAAATCAATAGTATTTTTAAGGGAAGTTTTTAATATAGAATAATATTTTGTGTATAGGGTATACAAAAACTTTGGTTAATATATATATTATTTGTGTTTTTATGTAATTTATTTATAATATTTAAACTATTTATGTATTTATATTTAATATTAATATTTTATATATTATATTTAATAATTAATAATATAATCATTTTTATTGATGGATCAGCACAGATAAATCTTCACTTGTCATATTTCTGTGTATTATTCTTATTTTTTGCTTCACTTAGGGTATGCACGCTTCGACTACATCGCTGTTTGTTTCGTTGGTTGCCTTCCCTCGTTTGATAGGGATGCGGAAGCGAAACAGCAAAGCTGTCTGTCCATGTGTGTGTGCGTGTGCTCGTGTGTTGCCTGCCCTTTTGTGTGCGTGTGTGTGTGTGTGGGAGAGTGTGCATGCTCGTGTGTATAAATAGCCGAGCGAGCCGCTGGATTCACTAAGATTGGCTGCTTCGCTTCAGAGAGACGCCGCCAAAGCTCGTTCGCAGGGCAGTCGCGCGCAGTCGGCGCCCGCAAATAGGCAACGCATAATTTGGGATTATAATTTGAGCTGCTTTACAGCCGAATTGTCAGTTAGTTTATTTATTTATTTTCGTTTCACTGCTGTTGTTGTTGTTGTGGTTGCCGTTATTTGGTGAAAGCATGCGAGAAGAACAATAGCGCTGCAATATGGAGATGTCGGGCTATCAGGATATAAGCGCACTCGAAAAATCGGTAAAATGAAAAGGAAAAATATCACAAAAAAAAAAAAAAAAACTACAAATATATTATACATATACACATATATACGAGCAAAATGAATAATTTGTAGGTGGCCAATGCTGGCAGCCAGCTGTATACGATGGCCCACAAACTGCACGCCGTGGAGCGCAGCCTGGACCAGACGGCCATGGAGCAGATGGACGAAATGGAGGTAATGGAGCTGCTCGAGTCGATGACCGAGGTGAAGAACGAGTATCAGAATCTGCGCAAGGACATACAGGAGGTGCAGCAACTGCAGCGTGACGTCAGCACATCCATACGCTACCAAATGACCAACATGCAGCAGACATTCCAAATGCTAAAGAAACGCATTGCCAGCACACAGCAGAGGCGTCGCCATCAACGGGATCAGCTGCCGGGCCCAGCCACAGTTGCGGCCCATCCCCACTGAGGCAATGTGTGTGTGTGTGTGTGTGTGTGTGGTATAGTGTGGATGTAGTGTAGTGTAGTGTTGTGCCGTGTAGTGCTGTGTAGCTGTGAGGGGCCGTAGCTTTTGACCTTTGCAGACTATTTATGAATTTTATATGATTTGGTTGATTATTGATTTTGCTTGGGTTAGTTCAACGGAAATCAAAATGGAACAAAAGAAAAAAAAAAGACAGCCCTATATTAACACATACATATTTAGAATTAAGTGCAAATATCCTTTGGAGCGGAAGCGCGCTGGATGGGTGGGGTTTTACCTGTTGCAATACAAATCTAATGGCCTACACAAAAACACCTATGGAAATCTTGTCAAATTGTGAATGTATTCCTGATAACTAACTGATAACATTTTTTTACTGTCATATGTCTAAGCAATCAAATTAACACATAACAATATATCAAGAGGCAACAGCTATGCTTTTTTTTTATATATACACAATACAAATTGTAACTCCTTGACAAAACGCACACTTATATACACAACTATATATACATACATATATACATATACATCTATATATGTCTATGTAAGCAATTTGCTCGAAAACTCTAAATACTTTATGATGCAATTCCAAAATGTCTGATACCATTTGAAAAGCATGCACTTTTTCAAAACAAAACAAATTTGCCTTAACATAATAACCATATTATACTAATTTTTGATATATACGTATTTTAATATTAAACTTGAGCTTATCATTTCTATTACAATGATAGGCGGTATCGCAATTTTTTTTATTTGTTTTTGTTTTTTTTTTTATATATATTTGTTGTTGTTAAATTGTATAAGAAATTCAAGTAAGAAGCACATAAAAATAAACAAACCCAAAAACAAAGAAAATATGTTTTAAATGCGCGCCAAATACGTTTGCGCTATTGCAAATGCAGACAACACGTCTATCGATATACAATGATTATAAATGGGAAAAAAGTATATTAAAAAGGGTATTTTTAGGCAATGGACCCTTCATTTTTTGTTGTAGTAGTTTAAATTGAATATTTTTCTATTTTTATTTAATTTCATACTCTCAACGTGATTTATATATTCGATAACAAACAACTATCGCGAGTTTGCCTAGAAATTCACGCAAATGGCCAATCGGCTCTTATCGATATATGTCTTTATTAGAACAGCTGATTTGAGCACATCTGATTCTTGCGCCAAAATACGAAATAAATGTTGCGCCACGCTCCGCACTTTTGCGCCAAAGCTCAAATTTATTTAGACTATGAAACTTTGAATATTAATTGAACAATTGAGTTTTATATCTGGAGCACGCGAGTAAATACTTTTCACTGCACTCATAGCTAAAGATTTCTTATTCAAACAGAAATGAAGATGGATCAAAATTGAAAAAACGGTACGGTATTTAGAGCAGTGTGCCCATACCATTTATTAAAAGAAATACTAATTTTAAGTTTGTATTTGTTTCTATGGTTTATTATAATTGTAATTTTAACTGAAATAACAATATATATGTTTTTTTTTTAATATACAAATAAAGACACATTTTTTGTTTTATTGTATATTTTAACCTCAGAACTATGGTGATATTAGCTTATTGAGGATGTGCCAAACTTCGTGTCTTAGTATTTTTGTAAAATATAATTGGAGTATTTTATATCGATTGCTTAGGATCGATAAATTCTTGAACATGGCACGTTTCTAGTATTTTTGTTGGGATTCTAAGGCTTTTCAGTGAGGGCCACACGATCGTCAGTTTGGGTTTTCTGCAAGAGCCAGTGTTTCGCGTCGTCGCTCATTAACCTGTGTTTTTGTTTAAAGTTCGTTAATTTTTTGTTTATAATTTTTTTTTTTTTTGCACCTATTGAGTGAATTTTTTGTTGTTTTGTGAGCAGTAGCTACGGCAGCAAGTGAAATAAATATACATTGGTATGCTGTTCAATTAAACGACTACGCCGTTGCAACATCACTCACAAATACACCTACAATTTGTTGCAAGTCGTTGCGTGCCGTCACAGCCAGCAGTCGTCGCAAACACAAACACGCACACACATGCGCAACCACTCACGCACACATACAGCGACGCATGCGCTGCAGCATTTACAAGTTTGTGCATGAGTGCAGGCAGGTGTTTCTTCTGTTTCTCTTCGTGTGGTTCGGTTATATTCATTTTTGTTTTGTCGTACCGCCAGTTCGCTGCGATCCCTTGACGAGTGCGCGAGTTTTGTGCGTGGCGAGTCGCGAGTGAGTTTTCCAGTTCGGAAATTTAACGGAAACCGGCTACGCTTTCATCATTATCATCGTCGCTAACTTAACACAGAAAAGAGAAAGAGAGAGAGAGAGAGAGAGATAAATAAGTGCATGGCCGTTAAATATTTCGCAAGCTCTGCAAATACGTATACGAATATCATTTGATTTTTTTTGTTTTGTGTTGTTTCAAGTGTTGCACCAAACAAAATATCTAGAACTAATCAAAAGTTGAACACCGACATACAAATACAACAACAATAACAACAACAAAATCATTAACGACAACTGGACTAACAAGAAATTGTTGCTTGGTAAGTTTGATTTGCTGCAAAAGGGGGTGGAGACTTGTGCAATGCACGCATAGACATGTACGGACATGAACGGACATGTTCAACGTCGTCGTGCGTCGTTACATGTCGCAGCATAAAAACAAAAAAAAAACAACATAACAAAACAAACAAAAAACAAAAAAAAAAGAACTTTCACTATGGGCACCCCAATAAAGACTTGTTGAAGCGTGCATGGAAAGCTTCAGTGCGATTATTTTCAATTTTAACTCTTTTTTTAAGGGAGTGCTCTATACATAGCTGAAATAAATTACACTTTTACTCACATATACAAACATATATTAGTTTATATACAAGTAATTACAGTGCATCAATTATGTATTCATGAGGCAGCTCTTTTTTTTTTATGGAGAAAATTTAAAAAAATCTTTATTATTGTTTTATTAATTCATTAGTACATTTTATGATAATATAAAATAGTATAAATATTTAATATTCATTTAAGCGTTACAACTAGTTGGAACTAACTACATTTTTAATTTTTCAAATAATAAACAAAAATACTCAAAACAAAAATAATTTAAAATACAAAATTGGAAATGTTATTAAATATAGTACAAACAAAAGAAATTAAACCAAATATTTTTTAAATCTCTTTAAATAATAACAAAAATTAAATTAAACCAAATACTCTCAAAATACCCTTCAACATAAAATAAAACCTTAAAAATAATAATAAAAAAAAATAAAATAAAATAAATAAAATATTAATAATAAACATTTTTAAAAATAAAACTAGATTTTTATTAATTAAAAAAATTATGTATTAAAAAAAATATTTCTTTGTGATTTGATTACTTTACAGTATATCCCTTACACAGCTTGGCAATGCAAATATTATTCCTACAAGCTTTACTTGACAAAATAAACAAATATTTAAATGTTTTTCTGCAGCTATATTTCTTACATATTATGTAACATAAACACACACACACATATTTGTTTACAATCGTGAATGTTTAATATTTATTATTTATTATTTGTTTTAATCCTATGATCAAAATTGTTTATCTTCATCCTCTGAAATGCTTTACTGCAATTTCTCTGCCACACACACACACACATATACACTTTACCCATTTTACCTGGCACTGTAAAGATGATGGAATAACGGGATTTCAGTAAAACCCATATCATATAAAAATATGAAAAATATATAATTAAATATTTCAGTTTTATCACTTCGCTCTCCCACTTTCTCCCTTCATCCTGCTCTGCCCGCTCTCGATATCTCTTTCTGGCTTCCCCGTAATAGTGTGCAGGTAGAGAGCACTACCAGTACTACTACCACTACTTGCTCGCTCGTCCGTCTGCCAGGTAGAAACGGTAATTGTGCCACGAGACGAGGTGGCAACAGAATGTGTTGCATGTGTTAAATTGTTTCGTACCTGGGCATTGATTCTGTCGCTCTCTTTGTTCGCTCGTTCGTTCGTGCGGTTCCTCTTGCACCTTTATTGCCTAGTTTACCATGGATATCCACTCGTATATCCGCTACCTTCTCTGCAAACTGTAATCTGGGTTTTGCTGCCTCAACTTGCATCACTCAGAGACATTCGATTTGCAATAAATTCCAGCAGAAGAATATTGAATATTTATAATGGGTCAGCGTATGAGTATGAGGGATTTCCAATAATATAACATGTATATATATATATATATATATATATATATATATATATGTATATAGGTATTACTAGCCATGACTTGGGCATAATTCGAAAAAGTAATCGCTCCAGCGCGTTGAGCTCTATTAACTGAATCTGGGAAATCTGCCATAAAACAAAAACAAGTTTTTATTGATTGATCATATATGTATGTATATTGACCTCAGAGCATCCATTAAAGCATAAAGTAAAGTTTACGAATATGTTTTCTTAAAACAATCAAAACTATCCAAGCGAATAATATAATGTTGAACAGAGTTGAATTGAGTTGTTTAACTACAGGAGACTAAAATTCGAAATATTGTGAAGAAAATAGAATAAAATGTTTAGCAAAGTTTTCTCTAAGTCTTTCTGTATATATTTTATATAGTCTCTCTCTATAAATGCATTATACAATAAGTAAATGCGTAAAATTCGAAATATAGTGAACAAAATGGAATTGAATGTTCAAGGAAGTCTCTTAGTCTTGCTCTATATATTTTATATAGTCTCCCTCTCTGTCTATAAGTTCATTATACACCAAGTAACTGCATAGTACCGAGAATAACTTGGCCTAAACGCTGCTAGATCTAAGTATTTTCCGATTGTTTCAAATCACTGAAGGATATCCACAGCAATTTGAATGT
>JAWNOM010000125.1:1700000-1983455 GCA_035045965.1 Drosophila aldrichi
TGCACGCATTTTTATCACTGATTGGGTTGGATTGCTGTGGATTTCTTTTAAAAGTCCAATGAATGATTTGGAACGCAGCTGTAAAACGCAATTGATTGAAGCTCTATCCCTCTCTCTCTCTCTTTCTTTATATATGTATATGTATACCCGTCTCTCTCAGTCTCTCTTTCTTTAAATATATGTATATGTATTCCCGTCTCTCTCTATCTTCATCTCCGACTCTCTCTCTCTCTCTCTCTCTCTCTCTCTCTCTCTCTTTAAATATATGTATATATATACCCGTCTCTCTCAATCTCCTCTCATCTCTATCTCTATCTCCGACTCTCTCTACGTCTCTCTTTACATATATTTATATATACGTCGCTCACTCTGTCTCTCTCTCTCTCTCTCTCTGTCTCTCTCTATCTCCCTCTACATATGCCTATATATATCCGTCTCTTTCTCTCACTGCCTCTACCTCGTTCATTCGCTCAACCAATGCAAATTGCCTGCATTAAAAACGTAAACTGAATGAATTCAACGTTTTTCCCGTAGAAATCCATTGACTGAATTGTTGAGGCATTGTCAATGCTTAGAAATAAATCCACTTTATGCCATTGCCGTCGAGCTCTTTACTGTCGTCCCATCTCATTCACATTTCAAAGTTCTTATCCAATTAAATGAAAACCTAACTGTATGTTTGACCGCTGAACTTCCAACTCTTGAAATGTATCTGCAGCTTGTTGCAATTGGGAATTCGAATTGGGTCTTTACTCAGCCAACACACACACATGTTCATTTTTATCTACAGACAATCAAATCCACACTGACCACAGTATCAATAGTGCTGAGAACTTTGGAGTAGAGCGAATGCTGAATACTTGAATGCCCCGTAACACAACTAATGAAAGAGATCAACAATTGGGAATCTACTTTTTATAAGTAGAGTATATACTTGTATATTCTTGAGCAGAACCACAAGCTAAGTTTGAATGTCTTTGTGTACATTTGGCCATCTATTTGGTACATATATGTTTTTATGTTTTAGAATGCCTTAACTAGAACAAATCAAATTTTTCATTATATTCTCTTGTTTTAAGCTTTTTCGATAACAGAAAACTTGTGGAAATATAGCTATAAATATTAATTTGAATACGCTTTTATTAGAATCTTGAAAACTTTCTGTTATACAGAGAGAGAGAGAGAGAAGGAAGAAATTCTCAGAATTATTACAATAGCCAGTCTAGTTTTTTCAGTGGTTCAGTGGTTGCTTAAGACTATAGTTCTTAAATGCCCTATCATTAAATGTGTATAGACACTTCTTGCTCAAATACCTCAGCACAACTACGAGGTATCCTCAATGACTAAAGAATTGATCTAAAATTTGCCCCTAGACTACTGATGCTTGATTACAAACTCACATCAAATCTAAAATACAATTAAAAATTTGCAAAAATGGGAAAAAAAAGCTACATTTGGCGTGAAAAAAATGCGATGACAGCAGCTCTACTTCATCCAAAGTTTAAAAGATGCAACTGCTGCTGCTGCTGATGCCCCAAGGCATAGAACTTTCAAGTGAGGTGAAGTGCTAAGGCGATTGCAACTGCATTTTGTGTGATTGTGTGTGGTGCACTCAACCTAACGCAAACACTCACTCACACACACACACGCAGACAGGCACATGTAGAACTATATCAGCCATGGCAAAGGATGTTTTTCTTTTGGTATTTCTTACCTGTTACGCTTCGTTAACTATTTGATAGCATAAAAAGCTTTTGGCTATCAATCAAGTGGCTTCCCTTTCAGTCAATTATTTAGTACAGTTGCTACGGTAGTTGTTGAATCTTGAAGTTTTTTGCCTGATTGACAACAGCACGAATCTCTGACAAAGAAAAACATAAAGTGGACAAAAGAAAGAAAAAGGAGAATGGACAAAATAAATTGAAGTTGTCGAGTAAAACTTGCTGCTGTTCAATTAGCTGACTAAATAGATCAACTTCGCTCCACTTGCCATAGCATATATGTAGCATGCATAGAGCTAGTATAACTCATGTGCAATCGAGGATAATATCTCATTTCAATTGCCGCACTCTGACCCACTTCACATTCATCACAATTCGTGCAGATAACCCAAAACTTTGCCACTGACTTTTACTTACAAATTGCGCTGCAATTGATGGTCGAATAGACAACAGCAGCGGCAGCTAGGAAAATAACATTTGGCAGTCGTTTGCTTAACGACTCCTTCTAATTGCTAGCTGCTGGTCGAAACTGCACAGCGTGCTACTTGATGTCCCTTTCAGAGCTGGGGGTGACACTGGACGACACGAACTGGTCCAACGAAATTACTTCATTAATGTTTATGGGTGTACTAAGCGAAACATATATGCAAAAGTCTGTGTAACTTAAAGCAAACTATACATCGATTTATATCGATTAGTAATCGATAGTACAAATTGTAAATTGCATCAATTTTGATATTGCCAAATATTATCACTAACTTGATTAGAAATCGATTATCATATATACCAAACCAAAGCAAAAATCAGCTATAAGGCAAAATACTATCGATAACTTGATAACAACTCAACATAAGCAAACTGCCTTATTATATACATCAGAACAACAACTTATATTCTGCAAAGTATCCATACAATGGACTTACATCGATTCTAAATACTATCGATTATTTTTATCGATAATTGAAAATTATGCACAGCCAAGCATCGCTGATTTTTATTGGCATCTATGCAAAAGTAGAACCTTAATAAACAATCTTAAACTGGCTAATATCGATTGCAAATAATATCGATACCGAAAATCGATAATTGTGCATAGTAAACCATAATATCTTGGCAAGCATGCATAACCTAGAGAGTATCCATAGAATTATAGCTTACGTCTATGTTAAACAATATCGATAACTATCGATACATTCATAATTCATTTTGCTCGGCAAAGCTAATTGCTTGACTCTTGTTCAATGCACACCCATCTAGTGTTCAGCTCTTTCCACTATATAATCGTTTAAGCTCGTGTCACGTTTGCCAGATAGCACGATAGTTGCTCAGCCCTAGTAAACGTTGGTCAAATGCTCGCACTCGCATTTACACTTAAATTATTGTTGCCGGCCAAAATCGGACAGCTCGAGTTCTGTTCGTGTTTAGCACTGGGGAAATTGCCATCGATAAAAAGAAATGTTTTATGGTCTCGAGTTCCAATGAGTGCGGCATAGAAACGATGTGGCTAGCCTCCTCCAGGCGTGTGTACGAAATGCCTATGAATTGGCCATAAAAGCCGAAAGGCTGTCTACCACTTTCTTAAAGGCGAACACTTAAAGTGCCCATGAAAGCTAATCAATTGGGCTTTGACCGACCATAACTTTTTTTTGCGACTGAAACTTTGATTATGCTGTCGTGCCACGATTTGAATTTGGCCAGAAAAAAAAATGAATTCAGAAACAAAAAGCCAACTGACCACCCGCCAGGTTTAAGTCAAGAATATGCTGAATATGATTTTCTATAGCCGCAACTTTGCACCACAGTCGATATGAATTTTTGAGCACCAGCTGAGCACCGCCTCGCCAAGTACTTCTCAGGATTGCCTAGCGAAAATGTTCAATTAAAGTCCACACACCGAGGCGTTGGCTAGCAGCTGCGACAGGCTCTAACAATATTTTTTATAACATTCCAGTTCAAATATTGCCCAACTGGGCGTGGCAGTCGCGGGCAAAACAAAAAAAACAAAAAAACAAAGTTTCAATGTACTTGAGTGTGTGTGTGTGTGTGTCGTAGGCATCGTAAAGTGCGTGTCGCCTTCATAAATATGTGATGAGATCCTAAAAACCGAGACGCAACAACTGACTGACTGAGCGAAGAAAAGAAACAAAAAAAAAAAAGTAAAGCAAGTCAGCACTTTGACTCAATCTGGTGGCAACCGCAGCATCAGCACCGCATTTCGAAGCCATTTGGTACGATTTAACAGCTCAAGTGCTATGAAAACCGACAAGTTGATCAAACTATATACTACTCCACTCTGTTAACCTAACCTCATCCAGGCGGTTGGGGTTAGAAATGTGAAAGTCACAGATGTCAAAGATTTGACGATGTTTATTTATTTATTTTTTTTTTCCTGTGACAGAATCATAAATAAACAAACATTGTCATGCTTATAATATTTTTATTAATTTATTAATATTTATCCAACATATATGGTACAGTCATGCATAGTAGCGCTGGGGTAAATAAAAATCAGAGCCAGAATCCCATCGATTCAAGGCCAAGCAGTGATAAAATATAATATGAATCAAAATTGTATAAAATTTAACTGAAGCAGATGTTACTTGAAACCTGAAACGGACGTACGGCATTTGATTAATTTTCTAAAGGTCGTTAACAGTATTTTATTTAATTATTTAAACAATACATTTGAGCACAAAAAATTTAATTTGCCGCCTAAAGGCGAAATTTAGATGAGAATAAATTGTTAATATGAGGGACTGCAAGATAGGAGTTATTATATTAAATATTATTATATTAACTTAATATTTTTCATATATATTTTTAAAAATAATTAAACAAAAAACTCTATATATCTTCAGATAATTAATTAAGTTTACATTTGGGGACTCTCGCCTCAAAAGTTTTAATTAATATGCTTAGCTAACTAAAGATCGATAACATTATTGTTATTATTTTATATTATTATATTACCCTAATATTTTTCATATATATTGTTAAAATAATTAAACAAAATAACTCTATTCTCTTCCCCTTGCCATGTTTGGGAACGCTCGCTTAAAAAGTTGTAATAAATATGTTTAACTAACTGAAGATCGATAACATTATTGTCATTATTTTATATAATATACGATTATTCTAAAAAACATTATATGTATGTGAACTTGAACTAATGCTAAAAAATGCGAAATTTGATTAAAAAGTCTGAATTTTATCTGTTAAGGAACAATTTGTCATTATTTAGCATAATTTGTGATTTTAATGTTTATCGGCAACAGTTTAACAGCTGCTGATCTCTGCTTGATCTATTATCGATACTAGCTATCGTATAGTCTGATATCGATAAAACCAGAGCCGTATTAAGTATCCAAACGTACAGAAAGACTAGCAATGGCTGATATAACTAATATACAATAGAAAAATAAAGAAAATATAATTATTCAAGAGCAACAAATTTCTTAAGCCTCAAAGTTTATTATTAAAAAAAAAAAAAAAAAAAAAAAAAAAAAAATGATATATTAATATATTAATCTTAATATTTATTTTTATTAAAATTAATATATTAATCTTAATATTTATTTTAAATTGTTTTCAGTGTAGAATTCCAAATTGTTTTGAAATATTTTGCTCTATATATTTTAAGAATATTTGAACACAAGCTTCAAATATTTAGTGCTTAGCTGTACATACTTATAAATAATAAATATAAATCTAGACTTCTATGCCATGTCCAGGACATCGTCTAGTTAAGCACTTATGCAATTTTGATAATCTTCCATATTAACATATCGAAATATTTTATTTTATGTTCTCTTAACGACCAATAGAAACGATGTAGCAAGGCCTCTTCATAGTATGTGTAAAACGGGGCTATAAAAGCCAGAAGGCTGCCAAACACTTAACGAGCTAATCAATTGGGGCTCTTAATGCCGCAATAACTTTTATAACGGATTGTTAAGTGAGCTCCACACTATTAGCAAGAGATAGGGTATATGCTAGTCGTGCGGCTGCAATGAAAACTCGGCTCAAATTCCATTTTCATTTGATCGCTTTTGAGAGGCGGCGTATTGCAGCTACTTGAACAGCTGCGGGTTTTTCTTTCTCTTTCTCTCTTGCTCTCTTGCTCGCTTTTTGTTTGAAGAACTTTTGAGATAGTCGTCAGCAGCGACAACAACAGTTGAGAAACTGAGAACTTTGAAGTTTTCATTCAAGAAATGCTACGCATTTCAAACAACAATTCAAATAGTTGTTATTGTTGTTGTTGCTGGCTGGGAACTCGCGAAAAGTTCTGGTCGTGAAGTGTTTATGTCTGGTTTTGTGGTCGTCTGCTTCAGCAACAACAACAACAACAACAATAACAATGATGATGATGATGATTTTAACTACAAATTTCGGTATTGTGGCACCACGCACCCGCATCTCAATGAAAAAATACCAACAATATACAGCTACCTCCCCTCTTTTATCTTCTCTTCTCCACATGAAAAAAAATAAGACAACGTCCCTTCGTCCATTTGCCCAACTGCTCTATCAAGCAAATATTTGTTTTGAGTTGAGCGGTTGCTTAATTTTTAGTTTATGTTGCATAATTTTAGGCTGCGAAGGTCAGCTGCGACCCGATAAGCGTTGGGTCGTCTCGGAATGGATTGGATTGGATTGGCTTGGATTGTCCAGCACGTAGAGAGTGCTGCCGTCTGCCGTCTCGACTGTCTCTTTGATAATATTGTGCTGACAGCATCGTTGCGAGTCCTGTGCCAGGATTAGGGCAATGATGGGAATATTTTTGCTTACGTCCGGCTGCTGCTCAAACGCCAAATCAATGAGCGGAAGGAAGCGCAGTGCCAGAGTGGCACTATGAAAACTAGCTGAGCTATTCACTGTATTCATACATACATATGTATATGTGTATGTGTATGTGTGTGCGTGTGTGTGTACCTTGAAATTGGGCCTCGGTGCTCAATCACTTGATTGACAGAACAACGGACAGCAAGAAACTAGCCGACAAACATTTTGGGCTTGACAATGTTATTAACAACACACAAACACATGCATATTAATACAAGTGTACTCACACACACACACACACACACACACACACATACACACTCTGCTTGTATTACGCTTGAACGCATCTCTGATAACAAACTTAATATTTGAATAGATAATGAAATGAGTTCGACAAGATGAGTTAATCTTCACATCTGTATAAATGGGGCATATGTATATAGTGCCAGCATAAGTGTTATATACTTAGTTACAATGATCTCACGGAATGAAATGCAAGAATAGAATCTAATTTGCAAATCATTCGTTCAGCTATGTTATATATGTAAATGTTTCATATTACTGTCATATGTATATATGTATATATATGTATATATTAATAAACTCTTCAGACCTTCAAACACCACTCACGCCAGTTTTCAATATTCTTTATCGAAAATAGCATATCGATATTATATTTATATCGATACAACTAGCTATATCTATAGAATATCGATATAACTAGCTATATCTATAGCTTTCGATATTGTATATTGTATTGTTCGATAGTGTAAATATCATATCGATATTCTATATCGAAAATAGCATATCGATATAACTAGCTATATGCTATATCGATATAGCTAACTATAGCTATGGTATATCTATATATGATATCGATATAATTAGCTAGCTTCAGTGAAATCTTACAGACAGGACTATATTCTACAATAATCTTCTTATCGATATCAGATATTGCAGTACAGCTTATAAAGACTCCCTATAATATTTATTAAACTTATAGACAGGGCGATATCTCTAGAGGATTCTTCTTATCTACATCACAGATTGCTGTAAAGATTATAAATATATTTCCTATAATATTTATTAAATCCCTAAAACTTATATAAGCCGAGGCAGGCAAAGGAAAGCACATCTATGCATATCCTTAAATCAAATTGAATTGATTAATTAATCGATAACTTTCATAATAGAACTGAGCTGAGTAATCAGATTGGAAATGTCCAAGTTTTTGCTATTTTCTCTTCACTTCTAGCCAAATCAAATCAAATAATGAATACAAATAGTATTGGCAAACATCACGAATATTGTTGCGGACGATTAGCGTAATGCCCATGGAGGCCGGATGATAGAATCGCTGATGCAAAGCTCAATTCATTTGCCGGCCATAAGTTACATGCACAGCTGCTCCTTTGCTCCTTTGGCTTTGGTTGGTACACCTGTAATCTCTGGCGCTGCGCTGTTGCTGTTGCTGTTGGCCAACTGGCATTTGGGCCAATTTGTGGCAGTGGTTGCCATGTAATGCCAAATGTAATTGCAGTCTGCAATAGCAATAGCAATGGCAATGGCAATGGCAATGAAATAAATTGAATTAGAGCAACTATAACAGAGTCGCCAGCCCTGTGTGAGGCAAAGCCGTTGCCTGGTCAAGACATATGTATATGGCTATTATTGAATATGGTCGACAGACTGTCCGGCCAGATGGTTTCAACGACCCTCGCCTCAACCCTCCTCCCCTCCTCTAATGAGCCCAGCATTATTCATTAATGTTTGCCTCGACCAATTGCCGTTTAGGCCATTAGAAAATTGCATATGCAAATTTGTGTTGGCCTTAAAGCTGGCGAAGCTGCGGCTGCTCCTCCGTACCGGCCATAAATCATATTCATAGCTTTCCAGGCGAACAAACACCAGCTCATTTGCATCGCTGTCAAACTGCATATGAAATGCCCGGCTCGAGCGGCAATTTCAAATTAAATAAACTTTCATTCAGCTCGAATCACGAATTGTTGCAGTAAAACAATAGAGAGAGAGCGAGAGAGAGAGAGAGAGAGAGAGAGCAAAAAATAATAAAATTCAATTATGTTTTTTTTTTTTTTTGTTCTCTCCCCTAGTTTTCACTGATTAGCGAATAGAGTTTATTAAATTTCAATTATAATGAGAATTATTTGCCAATGTAATGCGCTTTTTGATGCTACAAAGAGAGAAAGGGAGACAGAGAAAGAGAGAGGGATAAACAGAGTTATGTAGTAAATGAAGCTACAATGCTCCATTCTATGATTTCAGGCTACAATCGCTCTAATATTATATTTCTTATATAAATATGTTTTATTTTAAATTAAAATACAGTCGAATCTCGATAATTTGTACACCGATAAATCGAAAGTAGCGCTAAATCGAAAAAAATCGTTATCGATAATTTGAATTTTTGTGTAAATCGAAAAAAAAAAAACTGATCCGTTTCGAATTACCTGAACTACTAGCATGACTACTAAAATACTAAATGATGCCTTAAAAAAATAAATAAAAATAATAAATAGAAATAAATAAATGGAAAATCAGAGAAACTAAAATGACTACTAAAATACTAAATAATGCCATAAAAAAAATAAAATAAAAATAATAAAATAATAAAAAAAAATTAAATAAAATGAATAAATGGAAAATCAGAGTAAATAAAATGACTATTAAAATACTAAATGATGCCTTAAAAAAATAAATAAAATAATACAAAAATAAATAAAATAATAAATAAAATAAATAAAATAATAAAAAAAATAAATAAAATAATAAAAAAAATTAATAAAATAATAAAAAATAAATAAAATAATAAATAAAATAATAAAAAAAATAAATAAAATAAATAAATGGAAAATCAGTGTAAATAGAATATTTTCTTTATTTATACATATATTTTAAATCATTAGAATTCTCGGATTCTACCTATGCCTGGTTTTAATACTTTCGATGCGACAGGAAGACAGAACGCATAAGAGGGAAAGAGAGAGAGAGCTTGCATTTATCGTGCCTCATTTTCACTGCTCGGGCTTCGCAAGCAATCGAACCAAACAAATACGAAGTGTTTATACGAAGTAGTTTATGACGATATGATATCTTTTTCATTTCGTTTTAAGGCTTCATGTGCTCTCGCTCATTTTACTGAAGGCCGCAAGTTAAGAGACCTGCAAATCAATATGATTTATGCCTCTCACTTTGACTTCATATCCAATGTTCTCTAGTTGGGAGTAAAGTTACGAAGGAACTCTATGAGATATGCTTGAAAACCGATAAGGAACTGTGAGATATTTAAAGTTTCATGTTGAGCTGCACAAACTAGCTTATATACCATGTATGGATGCAATATTCTGTAGAATATATTTCTATATATGTATGTACATATAACAAATATGGAAAGTTTCAGCAAATAACTTTATGACTTGATCTTATGAGCAACGGCCAAATTTAGATGCGCCTCGGCTGCTGCAGCCACTGCTCAGGCATGTAGAGATGATGTATGTATATATATATACTTTATAGATTCACATTCTACGTCCGCTGCTGCTGCTGCCCGTTAAATGCATGTCAACAAAAGCATTTGAAAGTTTCGAGCCACAAGCGCGCTGTCGTAAATGTCACTGGCTGGCATTTTCAGCACTTTTGTTTTTATATCGAATGCCAGGATATTTTTGAACCAGCTTCTAGCCAGGGCCAGTGCACGTTGGCCAGCCGGTTGTCAAATAGGAAGGAAAGCGCATGAGATGTAACAATAAATCAGTTTTTATGCTCTATGCACACCACACACACTCACACATACACTCACACAAATGCGATTGGGCCGCGGACTATGGGGCGTATGAGTTTCTGGAATATTACATATTAATATGAGAAAAAGTTCTACTTGCCGATTTCACATTGATGTAAGATAATTGTAATTCATAAAGCTATAAGAAAAACCTATTGATATGATTGAGTTCTAATAAATAATTCATTAGCAGGCAGCCAATACTAAGATGATCATATCATAACAGCCAACTATGATAGATATATTATTCAATTAGATTTCAATGTACCCTAATAAGCTTTTGTTTATTATAGATTCGATTGTATAGTCTTTAATAATAAATCTGAATATTATAATAATTGAAGTTTGAAATCGTTATAAGTTAGATTAGAGATTCGATTGTATAGTCTTTAATAGAAAATCTGAATATTCTACAATTTTAATCGAATTTTGATAACCGTTATACATGAGTTTACATGAGTTACAATTATCTGTGCTGTACTGATAGTCTCAACAATGGATTTTCTTAAATTTCTTATCGACTAAGAATATTTTTCTTATAAATAGACTGCAAAAGGAAGAGCTAAAACTCAATATCGAAAAATAAGATCCAAAATTCGAGATTTACCTTACCATAGACTACATCTAGGGAAACTAAAAATTAAATGCCTACTGGAGGCGTGGCAAACTAGGAAAAGTTCTATACAATTTCAACAATTCTATTGAAAATTCTAGTAAGAAACTTAAAATTCAATGAATAAATTACTCCATTGATGTATAAAGATTTACATTTATATCTATATAAGGCTAGGAAAATCTACATTAAAGCTAGAGCTCCTAAGACAGAAACAGTTAAAAAACTAGAGACTTTTCACTGACAGCTGTGGTAAAAAAAAATTGGACTGTGCAGGGGTATTAGGCAGTCGATGGCGCCCGACTGCAATATTCTTTGTTATTTAAAAAAAAGATATATATATAATATAGATTTATTTAAACCACAATCAGGCAGCCATAAACAACAGAACGAGAGGTGCTAAAGATAAATGACAAACCAGAATAAAGCAAGCTAGCAAAAAAAAAAAAAAACAAAAAATCGCAACAAAACAATTAAAATTTATACAACAAAAGTGCAGTGAATTGTGAAGCATTGATAGTGCACGCAAATTATAGTTAAAAAACAAAATAAATTTAAAAAAATACAAATTATATTTTTTATCATGTGATTTCTGTTATGAAATAAAATGTTTTCATTTTTTTTTTTTTTTTACCTGTTTTGCATTGTTTTTATTGTTAGCGTTGGATGATGCGCATTAGCGCTCCTAATGAGATAAAAGCTTAACACGATTTCAACTGGCAAAAGGTAGCAACAGGTAGCAGCAGATTGTGAGTGTGTGAGTGTGTGTGTGTGTGTGTAAGGAGACGTTGTCCCCGATTCATTGGACGCTGACAGGATTCATCGTCAGCAAAATGAGCGCATTTGATGCGCGGTAACTTCATAAGTTTATTGAATTTACCCAGGAACCCATTCCAAAGAGATATAGAGGCGAGAGGGGCAGAGAAAACCTGCACATTCTCGCCTGCTATCTCTCTCTCTGTCTCTCTCTCGCTACGATTCATAAATTAAGTTTGACTTTGAGTTTGATGCGAGCATAAAAGACATTATACGGGGCGCATATGGGTGCAAATGTCAGAGTGCAAATTACGTATTACGTATACGCAGCGTATGCTGCTGTCAAGATTTTAAAGACCGAGATCGCGACTGAAGAATCGCTGGGCGTGAAATCTATTTTCTGTTGGCAATTTATTTTAAATCGTATATTAGCACGATTTAATGGGCTGTGTCCGCCCATCGACTAGATTCAGCATAGAACAAAAAAAAAATATATATATATATATGTTTTTCCTTATTGTTGTTGTTGTTGTTGTTTCTTTTTTATTTATGATAGCGCATAAAAAATAATACGCAAAAGTTTATGGCTCGACGGGCACAAAATGAAAAATTGGTTTTACACGCCGCCACGCAACAATAACAACAACAACAACAACAACAACAAAGGCAGCAACATTATCCCGCCACAATAATAAATAAATGTAAAGATGATAATAAAGCGGATGATAATGATGATTCAAATGATAATGCGGGCCCAGTACATGCAGTGTGTGTGTGTGTGTGTGTGTGTGTGTGTGTGTGTGTGTGTGTGTGTGTGTGTGAATACATGCATGGCATGCGGGACCCGTTGCTGTCGGAAGCTATACGCCAGTTCCCTGCCCGGTCACAAATTATGAACGGGTCCACAAATAATGTCGCGCACACACATGTGAATGGCAATTCAATCGATAAACGATAGGCGCTCAGAATATAAACTTCTCAGTCTTAGCTCAATGACTCTAAGTCTCATTGAATTAGATGTGAAGCGCGCAGGCCAGGCAATCCGTGAATATCTGACTCGATCTTTAAGCTGTTCTAATAGATTATCAAAAATATGTTCTATTTTAATTTATCTAACTGTCCCGCTGATTTGCTCTGCTTCACTCTGTCAACTCTCGCTCTTTGGCTTTAGCTTATCGCGCTCTTTCAGCAATTTTATAATTTCCTATATTTTATACCCTGAACCCATTGAAAATGAGTCGTTATCGCCCTGTCCGTCCGTATGAACGTCGAGATCTCAGAAGTTATAAGAGCTACATTCTTGAAATTTGGCATGCATACTTGTGTATACTATACGCACTACGAGCTTATCATAGTTTTTCGATAACTTATTCGATATTGCTTTTATTGCGAAGAATCGATCAATTTATTTCATTTTTTGGGCATAATTTGAATACTATTATATATAGAGACTTCAGATTTACTTTGTATATACATTTGATGAATACAAACATTTTGTAATTTAGGCATTTTGGATACCACGCCCCCTTTGTATGATCTAGAAAAGAGCCTGAGGCACAGATGAAATAAATTTGTTGATTTAGAGCTGCAGATGGAACTTGGTTATCGTGATTATCTGCTATATATATAGTGTATATGGCTGGCATACGTTGCTTGGTTTGCAATTTCAATTAGCGAATGCGAAATGCGAAATACGAAATCAGAACGCTTCAGTTGCTACACCGGATTGCATCAATAAGCGAGGCAATTAGCAGAGGCTCGCTGAAACGTTCGTCACTTATCTCTGGTCTGCTACGATTGCGCCTGGGTGAGATGTGGTGTGGTGTGGCGGGGAAGGGGAAGAGGAGGGGCATCCAAGTAGACCTTGACTGAAAGTAGTGTGCTATGATTTTCGTATGGCTGCTGCTGCTGCTGTGGCTGCCTCTAATTGCATGGCCATTGCTGTGGGCGCCGGCTTCCTTGGCTCAGCCTAGCTTGGTAATTAGATTTGGATGCTGCCCTGGTTGCGTCTAACGAAGCTTGTGAAAAACTTTAACCAATACCAACACACACACACGCACACGCACAACGAACAAACGAGCCATGGCTCTAGCATCTGTTAAGAATCCTGACTGAGGCAATAATTCTCGGCAGTCATAACCATAATCGCAATCATGAGCACAATTTCATTCGAGAGTTCTGCTCGCTTGCCAAGTTTTTCACAGTTCGAGCACTGTGCGTTTAATGAGGCTAATAAAGTGGAGGCGATGCCACGCCTAGCTTTAGCCAACCAGCCAGCCTCTCATCGTATTACAATTGCTTTGCTTTGCTTTGCTTTGCTGCCTTTTAAATGAGTTTATTGCATAATAACTGATTTACATGGCCGCCTGACTTACTCAATGGACCTTAAAAATCCAATACTCCCAATCCCCTCCCACATCAAATGATCATTAAACGATTCTCTTTCGCATTTCACTTGATTTTCATGAAATATTTGTGTACTAAGCGCTTGCCTCAATGTTCGCTTAGCCGACTGCATTTGCTTTATATCACCAAACACACACACACACACTTGCTGGGCGATGGGCGTGGCATTGAAGCATTCACCAAATGGCACCATGGAGTGGGCATAATGTTTAGTGCTTTTTGTTGTAAAGAGTTTTTCGCCCAAGCCATAAATTTAATGTGTGTGTAATGCGTTGCAGAAGACACACACACACAGACAGGCTAACACACACACACACATGGAGAGCCTTGCATGCTGCTGGCATAGAAGTTGACAACGTAGAGTGAAGCTTTTTGGCTTTTACAGTGGTCCGCAGGGATTTGAATTGTACATTTTCAAAATTAACTTGCTTTCAAAACTAATTTGAAACAATTAATTAATACAAAACTAAAGGAAGTTTCATTAAAAAAAAAAATATATATATATATATATAGCTTAACTTTTGTCACACGCTTGGGAAGGTAGCCTGGGGCCAAAAAGAACTTTAAAATATTTCCATTATTATTATATTTTTAATACATTATTCAGTTAATATATATTTCAAGTTAGACTCAATTGTATTCATGTTTTTTTTTTTTTAATATATTATTCAGTTAAATTTAGACTCAATGGTATTAGTATTTTATTTTTTTAAATATTAAAATGAAAATATATTTATATAAAAATTGTTCTGTAATAATTATTTTTGATTTTTATCATTAATATCAATTTTAATAATTAAAAATAATTTTTTAAATAAAAAATTACAATAAAAGTTTATCCTTTTATTGAATTCGCCATTCAAAAAAATCATTATGTGTGTATTCCCCTCTCTCTTCTTGGGAATTCTTTTGAGCCTCATTTTGTATACCCTGAACCCATTGAAAATGGGAAATCAGGGTATAATGGTTTTGTTGAAATGTATGTAACAGGCAGGCAAGGAGGCGTAGCAGACCCCACAAAGTATTTACATATATTCTTGATTATTATAGCATTATTTGTCTCTCTATTTCTTCTAAGTACATATTTCGTATTTCTTCAAAGTATATCCGCTAAGTATTTTCTTTTTCTTCTAAGTATTTCTTCGACTTATTTCATCTACGTAAGTCCGCTACGTCTTTACTGCTTAGCTGATCGATCACACGCTCTAGCTCACTTTAATGCGCTGACCCCCAGCAGGCCTGGACGACTGAAGAAATGCTGCAGCTGCTGCCCTTTATATATGCAGGGCCACTCTTACTCAAGCACTGTCTCTCTCAAACACAGCAGGTAGCACTGGTTGCATTCCAGCTTCAAGTGACCAATCGGAACGCTCTCTGCTGCTGTGAGCAAATTAATACTGCTACATACACATAGACAACTGTAATGATCTTCTGCACTTCTTCTCTCCTTGCTTTTACTTTTACTCAAGCACGCTCTCTGCTGCTGTGAGCTTTCTGTCTTCGTTTTTACCTAAATACAAATACCAAGTGAGAACTGCTACATACACATAGACAACTTTAATTGCAGTTCTTCTCTCCTTGCTTTTACTTTTACTCAAGCACGCTCTCTGTTGCTGTGAGCTTTCTGTCTTCGTTTTACCTAAATACAAATAGCAAGTGAGAGCTGCTGCATACACATAGACAACTGTAATGATCTTCTGCACTTTTTCTCTCTTTGCTTTTACTTTTACTCAAGTACTGTCTCTCTCGTTGCAGTCGAGCTTTAAGTGAGCAATGCAACGCTCTCTGCCGCTTCAATAATTTGTTCAGGGGACTTGCTAGCCGAGCGGACTTGACTTGAGCTTTCATACTTGTTTTAAATGCGTAACACTTATTGCGCGGTCCCTGATAAAAACAAAATGAATACAAATATTCAAGCAGAAGGGCCCATATATATATACATATTTTGTTTTTATATATTTTTTTCCTATATATATATGTATATATGATTAAATAATTTTTCCTATTTATATTTTGTTACATTTTTTTATTTGCATATATTTTTTTATTAAATGCTTATGAATTTATTATTATATTAATAATTATATTATATTAGCTTTACAACTCTTTGTCACATGCAAACTGCAGCACAAAAAAAAAAAAAAAAATGGAAAAAAAAACGAATGTTAAATGCATTATAATTGTTAACTGATGTCCCTGATAAATGACGTTCAGATGCTGTGCCTATGGCGAGATGCTGCTGGCAGCCACTGTGCTGCTCTGTTGCACGATATCAATGAGGAGCATAATGTAGAAAATTTAAATATTCATAAATACTTTCAACACATGCGTGGCAAGGCAGTTGTTGCTGCCATTGTTGTTGCTGCTGTTGTTCTTTCAGCCAAGTGGGGTGACTACATAAAATGTAGAAATTTATTCGCGGGCCAAGGAAATCACTTAAAGATGCCGCCACGTGCCGTTTCTTTTCTTTTTTTCTCTTTTTTTTCCCCCTTAATATGCAGGCTGCGTTGCCCTTGGCAATATTGCGTATACGCCATGTTGAGCTTAGGCACAAGTTTATTATTTCATTTGCTTATTGGCGAACTTTGGCATTGATGGGCGTGGCCAGTGGCAGCAGAACGTGTCACAGCATTTCCCCAGTGCCAGTGGCACAGTTAATTGAACTGCAGTGGAGCAGTGGAGCAGTGGAGCCGTCGAATGCCATTCAAACACTACACGCGACACGGCCACGCCCTGTTTCACAGTATTTAATTGCAATTCACTTTTATCGCATCAGAGCTCTGAACTATGTATGTATGTCTTATCTCTTATCTTGAATTAGCACCACGTCTAACTGAAGGGCTCCATATAAATATGAATGAAGGGCCAGACATTTAATTTAATAGCTATTCATATTACAGTTTGAGCAATTGTCTATTTATGTATGTATATCTGCTGTCCGATCAATAAGCGCCTTTTTCCTTCTACGAGAAAATGCATTTCACAAAGTTTTCACTTGAAAAAGTTTCGTTTGTGGTCTCGTTTCATTGACACTTGAAGTCCTGTCAAGTTAGTTCAGCTATAATAATTGATGTTGTTTCCCATTATTTCCTTCGGGCTGACAGTTCAATGCGCATCCCCAATTCAAGGCTAAGCATATTTATTAGATTACCAATTCACAATGGCTTTACAAGCCGCAATAATGTGGCTAAAATGTTTCAAATGTTATTTATGTATGTAGAATATTTACTGATTAGTAAATATATGTTTTAGTTGGGCTATATATGTATATATCTAATATCTCCTAGTCATAGTAGAATGATTTTGATTTGCATATAGCTTGCCCCCCAATGAAGCTTCCAATATCAATATTTTCATTACTTCTTCCTCCCCTTTGATGAACTCCTTCTCTTCACTTTTGCCGTCTTTCTCTTAATTCTTCCTTCCTTATTCCTTCTTCCTTTATCATTTTTCCTTTCTACTGTTTCTCTCCCTTTTCTTCCGCTAGAAGTGAAGAAGCTAAAGGAGAAGAACAACTTTTCTTTTACCTTCTCCTCCTTCTCTCTTTTCTTCCCCCAGAGTTGAAGAAACAAGAGGAAAAGGACAACTTTTCTTCTACCTTCTCCTCTCCCTCTTTTTTCTTCTCCACTTCTCTGTTCTCTAGCTTCCTCGTCCCTTATTTTACTTCTCTTCTCTTCGTTTTCTTCGGCTTACTTCGTCTTACTACCTACACTACCTGTTTCTTCTCTCTTCCCTACTGCCGCCTCTCTTCACTTTTCATCTCCACCTTCGATTCTTTTTCATCCTCCCTTTTCCCCCTCTCCCTTTCCTGCTCCCTGCAATCTCTTCCTTCGCTTCTCCTACCACCTCGCTCCTTCCTCTTCTTCCTCTCTACTCTCTTCCCTCTCTTTCTCTCTCTCTCTCTCTCTCTCTCTCTCTCTCTCTGGCCTCTTCACGGCTCTCTCCACCCACTCCTGCACTCCTACCTTTTCCCTGATGCCAGCCTCTACCCTTCTCTCCCCTCTGCCGTCTGCCATCGAAATGCGTCCCGCAATGCGTCAGAAGCAACAAATTGCCATTTCCCTTTCATAATCGCTGACGTCGTCAGCTAATTAACTGTTTTTATTTCTTTGCGCCTTTGTTTGCGGTTGCGTCGCACAAAGGCAAAGAGATGCGAGAAAAGGCTTTACCATAGTTACAGCAACTGGCTCACTATAGCAGCCAGAACCACCACCCCCCCCTCTCCCTCACTCTCCACCCCCCAGCCAGTAACGCCGGCCTATTTTCTTCTCATTTTTTGGTTTCTTTACGCATTTTTTGTTATCGTTAGTCGCGTTACGCCCTTAAATATCTAACACTGCCTTCAGCCTTCGTTTTTAGTTCAGTGTTTTGTTCTGCTCTACTCTCTCCCTCTCTCCCTCTCTCTTTCTCCCTCTCTCTGTGTGTGAAAGAAACACTTGTTGTTGTCGTTTGTCGTTGTCGTGTTGCTTTTGCCATCGTTACCTTTTTTATTAAAAAGCTGAGACAACAGCTCTAGAGCGAGAACGAAAAAAAAAAAAAACGAAACATCAGTAGCGCAATTTAGAAAATTCTGCAGGCTAGCATTTCTGCCTTGCCAAATACCCTGTAGCACAGTGTAGAGCAACCCTCTAAGATGACAGCTTCTATTGCAGACTTGATAACTTTGCTGTCAACCCGATTAGTGTATTTTCAAACTTGATGCTTTTGACGACCCGTCAGTCAACTGATGAAAAGTTTTGCTCAAGTCGTTGTCCTCTGAGGGGGAGAGAGAAAGAGAGAGGGACATCTCCTTATGTTTATTCCTTCCGTTGCTATTTATGATAAAATGGATAAGTCAAAAAACTTGCTCGATTCATTTTGTTCTCTATTTAACTCTGCTCTGAGTGATGTTTACAAAATCATAAAAAATAATTTCACAAAATAAACGTTCGTCATTCAAATTGAACTATAATTTACAACAAATAGCTTATCGATCAGGTGCTTATCGAAGTGATAATTGGCCTAAAGGCATGTGCATGTCTGTGCATGTCTGTGTGTGGCATGATTATACCCGACTTTTTACACATTTAATGGGCAACAAAAACAAAAATAAAATGTATGTCTGTGTGGGTGTGTGTGTGTTTCGTGTTGGGTTAGACTGCTCACCGCACACTCCACAGCAGCGCAATATGTTAGGCTATATAACAACAAACAACAACAATAACAACAGCGATTCACATATTATCTGGAGGGGGGGCGAGAAAGCGGCCTACAGTTCTTGTCAATGTTGTTGTTGTTGCTGTTGTTGTTGGCATTGCTGTTACCATTGTTATGGTTGTTTATTGTCTTACTTTGTGCCGTGTTTGCCTTTGTCATGTCTTCTTCGCATGCTGTCGGCCAACTGAAAGGCAACGAAGCGCAAAGCAAGTGACAAGTGCAAGAATCTTTCTTCGTACTTACTTACTTACTTACTTAACGGGCGGAGGCTTATTTTTGGCAGCCAAACGCCCGCAATAACAACAACTGTTGGCATCCTTTCTGCCAGCGTGTACAATGACAAAAAAAAAATAAAAATGCTAAAAATGAGAATAAATATGAATATGAAAATGAGAATGAAAATGATGCCAGTAAGCTTATTTTCTTTGCTTTGCTTTACTCTACTCCCTTTTTCTTTTTTTTTTTTTTTTTTGGTAAAGGGCTTGAGCTCTAGGAGTCAGCTCTCCTGACGGCATGTAAACGATGTGATTTGCCTGTCAACACGAGTGGAAGCACTAAGAAACAATAACTGCAACTTTTTTATGATTATTTATTTTATTTAAATGTTTCTTCTTTTTTTTTATGTCCTCAGGCAGGCTTATTTTGATGTTTGAGGTCTTCAAAGCTTCACACATTCAAAATGGGTAAATGAATATTATTTACTAGCTGAATTTTATGCAATATATACATTTTGGTAACCAACATATTTTAGAGAAATTAATATTCTTATAAAATAATGTTATATTATCTCTCAATCAGCTCTCAAAGAAGATTAAAAATCTTTAAATTATAATAAATTTAAGCTGAGTAAAGACTTTAAATTTATATATAGCTCTCAGACAGAGACAGACTCCTTTCTGATGAACAACTCTCTTTCTCTCTCTTTTTCTCTCTCACTGTCAGACTCACTCTCTCTCTCACTCCCTCTCTCTGACTCACTCTCTATCTATCTCTCTCTCTCTCTTACTCTCTCTCACTCTCTCTCTCTCTCACACACACTCTCTCTCACTCCATCTCTCTCTTTCTATCTCTCCCTCTCTCTCACTCTCTCTCTCTTTCTCACTCCCTCTCTCTCTCTCTCTCTCTCACTCACTCCTTCTAAATATATATGCATCTGCATATGCCTTATATACTCGACTATCCACCAGCCTGCCTGCTGCAGTTAAATAGAACCGAAACACCCAGAATTCAGCTCTTTCACTGAGTATAAAATAAAGCAACAATATTTTATGTTAACATTCCGGCAACACGTTTCTTAATTGGTCGCTGTTAAGGTGCATGCATGTCGTGCCAAACGAAATACGACTATACATTTTATATTATTTATATTGCAGAGACATATAAAAATATATGACCTTTTGAAAAAAAAAAACTTCAATGAAATAAGTTTTATTGAAAAACTCTGCTAATATATAATATAATTGCTGCTAACGAGCTATGAAAATTAATTAAATTAAAGTATCAAAACTATATGCACTCTAATAATATTTTTAATTGATGTTTTCTTTGTGTTACATTATTTAATATAAAAGTGTTTCTAATGCAGCTTAAATTATCTTGAATATTTTTATACGTTCACACATTTCACTTAGTATTAAAATATTCATCTTTAAATGAATTATTTAAATTTCTTTCAAATATTTTGAGCAGATTTCAATTTAGATAATTTGGAAATTTCGTTCGTTATGCAAAAATTTAATTAAAAACATAAAAATCTAACATACTTATGCTTCAAATACATTATGCTTTATGTTTTAATCTCAGCAATTACTCAAGTCTTTTAATTGGCTGTAATATGAAGTATTTAGCAACAGGATATGTTGGGCCCGGTTAAGGGTGTTGTGCGCAAAAAGTTTGAGCTTGAGGTAGTTGGAAAATTGCAGGGCACAACCCTTAAACACTTCTCGGGTTCACTTCATTTGGTAAACGTGGCCACATGGCGTTTCGCAGGCACACACACACACACACACACAAGCTGCGTATACTTGACGGCACATTTGCCGTTGCCTTTTAAGTCGGCCCTTTGCCGCTCGCCATAAATTAGACATAATTAAAATGTAAATGGAGCAACAAAAACAAAACACACACACAAGCACGTACAGTGCAACTTGTTCCTTGAGTTGCGCTCACTGTGCTTGTTGTTATTGTGTTTTGCTTATTAATATACACACACACACATGCATATAGAAATGCGGCTTCGTATCTGATTTGTCATCGCTCTCTGCATTAAACTCCCACTCTCTGTCTCTCTCTAGTGGCTGACTGCCTCTCAAATCGGATCAGTTTGTTGATCCTTTTGTGCTCGCCGTTTGCCGTTAGCCCCATACGCCACTCGTTTCAATATTCTCAAGGCCAACGCAGCTTTTACTCATTTCGTGTACGCATCGTAAGCGCGGCCCGACCGCATTCCACGTCATACGCAATACGCCATACGCCATGCGATGGCGTTGCGACGCAAGCAAGGGCTAACGTTTCGCTTTGCCATTTGTTGCTGCTACTGCTGCTGCTTCTGTGTATTTTGGGCGTTTCGTCTATTGCCAAAACGTTCCGCGCTCACGCTTTGCTGTGCTTTCTATGATGCGCTCAATTCGCTTTGCTTCACTCTCTTTCTCTCTCTCTCTCTCTCTCTCTCTCTGTCGCCTCACTCTGTGCTGTTTCGTTCTATGCTATTTCACTGCCCTATCGTTCGCAAATTCCATTGCCAGCGTCCTCACTCAGTTGGACAGTTGGCTCCACTTACCGCACTCGCCTGTTGTCCGCTCAGCTACGGCCACGCGTTGCTCGCAACAACAACACAAACACCAACAGCACGAACCACTCGAAATGTGAAACAATAATAAGAAATTCGCTATATAAAATAAATGTAAACACGCGCATCTCGTGCTAGATTGTTTAATAAATGATAATTGTCTTAAACAGAAACAAAATACAGCTGTACAAAACACAGTGAAACAAACAAAAGCAACACAATATTGTATTTACACTAAATTTGAAAGTATGCTTATATGTGTGTGAGTGTGTGTGTGTGAGTGTGTGTGAGTGTGCGTGTGTGCGCAACAGTTCAACAAGGTGGCATAAAATTTCATACACAACCATTTTTTACTATGCACAACACAGACTAATCAGCAGCAAACTCATAACTTGCAGGAGCCCCCAAGGTGCTTGCCGACACGCTGGGGGAGGTGGGGTGGTCGTACCGTGCCGAGCCGGGTCGGTCCGGGCCAGGCCGAGCCGGGCCGGGCATCCTTAGGTAGTTTGGGTCGCTTAAAGTACATGGGCCCGCTTGACACGTTTCTTGTGCATTCCCAAAGCACTTGCCGTTGACGCACAGCAGCCTCCTGGGCAAGTTGCACGTGATGTGTGTGTGTGTGTGTGTGTGTGAGTTTGTTTATATTTTATTTGCGTTTCGTTATTTTGTCATTTGGTATACCCAGCGCGGGGTGTCATCATTTTATGCCAACGAGCCTGCCTAGAGTTGATAGCAGAGGGTATCTATTAGTCGGTCACTCGATGCGTCTTGCTTGTTTTCTTTTAATTGCCGCATAGTCATGTCCTTGAGCATATTTAGCCAGCAACTCGGCCAGTGTTTATATTTAAACGCATCTCTCGAGAGTTGACTCAAAAAAAAAAAAAACAAAAATGCGAACACATAAAAATGCTCATGATGAGAGAGAGAGAGAGAGAGAGAGAGGGCGGCATACAAATCTGTTATACATACAGACATATTCACTTTGAAATTCAGCTGCTTGCGCAAACAGCAACAGCAACTGACAATATCTCAAGCAGACAGCCTCCATGGCACCCCGCCTCCTCCTCCTGCTGCTGCGGCTGCCTCCCCCTTCTTCCACACTGGCCACGAATTGCGTGCCACTTTTTATTTATTTTCGTTTTTTATATGAATTGATGTGAATTGAATTAAGGCAAAACGATTGGCGGCGATTGCCGATTGCCGATTGCCGATTGCCGATTGCCGGCATCAATGAAGCACATTTCATCGAGCTGCTCAGCTTAGGCTGTGTTTCATTTATGTTTAACTAACCAAATATGTATGTGTGTGTGTGTGTGATCATGGATCATGAATCACGCTGTCGAAAGTCTATAAATTCAAATGGTTTAGCCCATCGTCAATTATTATTAAAGCGTTGCGTATACGCAAGGTCTGCCATAATTTTATTTTTTAAATTTATTTTGCCATTGCAAATTGCCAATTGGCAATTGCAGCGCATGATGAAGTGGCAACAAATAATATATATAGATATATGTATATATATTTACATATATGATATATATTTATGATGCACACAGACGCATAGTCAATCGTTGTCTTCTAAGCTATTGATTATTTGAATGAAATTGCAGCGATGCATGCATACATACATATATATATATATGTATACTCCATTATATAGTATTGCATTTGTGTGCAACACACACAAAGCCGGAAGCAGTCGCAAAATGTCATCATCATTGTAAGCGGCAAAATATATGTGTAGCAATAATTAAAAAATAGCAAAAATAGAAAATACCATCAATTGTAACTGAATTGTCGTGCACAACAGCCACCCCCCCCCTCCTCCCCCCTCTATTCCATCTGTTATATACAAACAAACGCGTATACAGGGGGGGGTTTTGGGGGTTCAAACCCCCCCCCGAAATAGTCGGAAGCTCAACATCCACATTTAAGTCACTCCAGAGGATATTTTGAACGAAATGGCGAAAACAAGTCGGAAAATAGACATTCTTTTGTAGAAAATAAATTTGAAATAAAGGTCATCCATTATATTATTAAATACGAATATGTGTATTTAATATTTTCTGAAAACCCCCCCCCGAAAAAATTTTCTGGCTACGCGCCTGTATACAAATGATATTAGTCCTTAGCTGTTCGCTGTATGCTGAGTGCCGGGGAGGAGGGTGGGAGGTAGGTAGGGGTGTCAGTCAGACCCCCACCCTCCCCCTGTTAACCTTCTGTCCGTTACATGACCATTAGATAGTCACGGCGCGTCGCTGTCCTTCAGCGTTAATGGCCAGACACTGTTGGCCAGCTGTCACGTGGCAACGATTAACGATTAATAAATTATTCATATACTAATTAAGTGGTATATGCAGTTCAATTTAAAATATCAAATATTCCACCTTTTTTGTATGCTGCAGTTCAAAAATTCTTTCACCCAAAAAATCAGTTAAATCTTGTTGATAAAACAGTGTGAAATATATTTATTAAAACATTGTTTTAAATTTATTTATGCTTAGCTGTGCCATATTTTAGACATAAAGATTGGCTATTCTTTAGAAAATAGTCGAATCTTTCTATTTTTCGATATGCTAAGACCCCAACTATATTTTGTCATTCATAGAAAAGCTCAAAAGTAACAAAATTAACTAATTTTGAAAATTTATTGCCAATTGGGGTCATTTTTTTATGTAAACAAATAATACATATAAACAAAATAATATATACAAAATAAAATATTTATAATATATGTACATTAAAAATCTTTATTACCATAAAACTTTGGACATGTCAATTGGGGTTATTTTTTATGGTAAAAAATAATATATATAAAAAATAATATCTATAAAAAATAATATATTAAAAAAAAATTAATAATAATATGACAAACAAATATAAATATTTAAAATAAAAAATTAGCTATATACATACATATATTAATAGAAAAAAAATATATATATATATATGTATATACATAAAAAAATAGAATATATACATAAATATATATTTATTGAAAAAAATTATTGTTATAAAAATTATAACAAAAAAATACAAATAAAAATTTTAAAATATAATATATAAAATGTATTAAAACAATTAATTTTTAAATATGTTTATGACAAAATAAAAAAATTATTTTAAATATATTTATACAAAAAAAAAAAATTTTTTTATACAAAAAAAAAAAATTTTTTTTTATACAAAAAAAAAAAAATTTTGTATATATATATATAGCACTTTTTTTTATATAAAAAAAAAATATTAAATTAAAAAAATAAATAAAATAAAAAAATAATATTATTATATAATATAAAAAATATATTAAAATAATTATTTTTAAATATTTTTATCAAAAAATAAGAATATTTATTAATTTAAAAAAAAAAGTGGATTAAAAATAAACAAATTTCTTAGTTTAAACGCAGCGAGTTTCTGTTTGAGCCAACTCTTGTTGGCCTGTGTAAATGACCTTGCCACCTGTAAAGCTGAGACGTTATTGCTTTTTACAAATTGTAAAAAGTGTTGCTCCAAATAGTTCGAATTTCGGCTAAGCTTAGATGGCACACGCCAATGCAATATGGCCTTGACCTGGCCAAATCTTAGCTGGAGCCGTCAAAAGTTTTAATTAATTTGGCTTTCATTTATAAAATTTGTTTGCATTCACCGCAAAATTGTGAGAGTTTGAAATGAATTTGTCAAGCGAATTGAACTGTTGTGCGAGAGAGTGAGAGAGTGAGAGAGAGAGAGGGAGAGAGGGAGAGTGCTCTGCTTGTGACTAATGTAGAAATTGTTAAACTTAATCAACAGAATGTGAAGACAATTCCAAAGAAAACCAAAGGAAAAGCTGTGAAAATTTGCAAAAAATAAATCAAAAATATATATTTAATAGTTAATCGATACACGATGTGCCCGAAAACATCGAAAACGACGCCAGTGCTGCTGATCGGCGGCATTGTGTTTGTCATCATCCTGGTGGCCATCACGGGCGTCACACTGATCAACAACATCAATCTGTCGAACATTATACGGCTCAATGAGAAGGTGGCCAGCGACAGTGTCAGCGCCAATGACAATCACATCAAGGAACTGAACTATGTCAACAATCATCCGAAGAACGTGTATGCCAAGCAGCTGAATGAGACGCCCAGCGCCAGCAGCGAGCCGATCGAGTCGGGCGATGGCCGCAGCATGGAGCAAATACGGCACGAGATGTCCTCCGCTGTGGCGGAGCCAAAGCTGTTGGCGGTCATCGGGCGGGATGTTGACGAGCTTATCGAGACGCCGCCGCTGCCGTTTGGGCTGGCGCGTGTCACGCCCAGCGCAGCGAACAGCTTGATTGATGACGAGAAACGCGCCCAAATCGTCAAGGTGAGTGGGGCACGTGGTGCTCCAATTGCGTATCAATTTCAAATGTCTGACCTTTGGGGGCCTGACCCGACCCCAAGGCAATACGCCAGCTGTTGATGCCGCATGGACGGACGGACGGACGGACGCGCATGCCATTCCGGGTGGCCCGTGTAGTCCGAGTGCTCCGGGTGATGGTCATGGTGATTTATTTACCATTACCCACAACCGTTGGCTATCATCAAATAATAATAACAATTAAAGCTGGCCAAATTGTTGAAAATCGCCAACGCCCAAGCTAAAAGCCATCAATTCACAATTTACCTCTATAAATATTACAATTGAAAATATTTCTAAACGAAAATCAAGACAAATTCTTCAACAAGTTTATGCTATAAGTTGCAGGTACAGCTGACGTTCAATTTTGCCTCGTTAGACGTACTCTTCTATGCGCTTCTCAATATTTTTCAATAGTTGTCTCTTATGCAGAATTTATGAATGGCACTGAAAGAGGGAAAGAAAGTGTGAGGAGAATATATAGTATATTCATATTTACATATTATATGTAATATTATAACTTTTACCCAATAACTTGACGCGAATATGAAAATCACTTAGAACGGCAATTTTGTTTGAGAATCATATGAGATCTTGTCTATATCACGCTACGTATGTCTCTCTATGTATTTCTTACTCTATCCGTTAGTCACTTTTCTTTCTATTTATCTCTCTCAATCTATATACTCATGTTTATATACATATCTCTGTAACATTATCTCTTTATCGTTCTGTATTTCTCTCCCTAACTCTCTCTTTATATCTAACTTTCTTTGTCTCTTTATCTCTTTATTTATAGCTGTCTCTATTTCTCTCTCTCTCTCACTATTTATACCTCCATCTATCTCCCTGTTTCTTTCATTCTCTCTTTATTTCTCTCTATTTATATTTCTCTCCATCTATTTACCTGTCTTTTTGATTCCTTCTCTGTATATATGTACATATAAATCTCTCCATTTATCTCCCTGTCTCTCGCATTCTTTCTCCATCTATCTCCATCTGCCTCTCACGTTGTCTCTACATCTATCTCCCTGTTTCGTTCATTCTCTCTTTATTTCTCTCTATTTATATTTCTCTCCATTTATCTCCCTGTCTCTTTCATTCTCTCTCCATCTACATATCTGCCTGCTACTCACATTCTTTCTCCATCTGTCTCTCACGTTGTCTCTACATCTATCTCCCTCTTACGTGCCTTTTTCTGTCTTTCTCTCCCTCTCTTTCGTTCTATCTCTCTCCCTCTATTTCTTGCTGTCTCTCTTTCTCTCTCTCCGTCATGGATTTGCTCTTTCTCCTTCTCTCTCTCTCACTCCCTCCCTCTCTCATTTCTCTGTGCGTGCCTTAACAGAAGACGTAATATATTCACCTAGTCATGGGCGACACCTGGAAGAATACTTACTGTTAATGTCAATGTCAACGATTTGACTGGGCTAAGAACACGCACGACGCATAACAAGACCAGCAGCTGAGTCAGTGGCAGTGGCAGTGGCAGTGGCAATGACAGTGGCAGTGGCAACGCCTCGGCTCTCAGTCCTTCTGTTTGTGGTCCAAGTCCTGGCGTTTATTACGCTCACTTGGCTAATGGGTGCTCGGTAACCGGTAACCGTTAACCGTTAGCCGGCAAAAGTCTGCTGCAGTCAACAGCTGGGGCACGCTTGTTGGCCAGGCCAGGCCCATGGCAATTGGAATTGCGATTGCAATTGGCACGGCGAGGTCTCTGGGATGCGGAAGGCCGTCAATTGCTTTACGCTTTCACGGCTCGAGTGCGCCGTGTTGAGACCTTGGCCAACGAGGCGCTAAAGAAAGAAATTCCAATTGCAGTCGCAGTCGCAGTCGCAGCCAAGCAACCTGCCTTCCTCCTACCTCCTGCCTCCTCCAGTCAACAACTTGCAACCTGCAACAATAACAATAACAATAACAATAATACGAGGATATACAAAGAGATTTATTTTCAGTTCTGCCTTTGGCTTTTATGAGCACAACAAACAATTTCAAATATGTTACCCCCCATTCCTCTCCAATTTATTATGCCATCAATTGTTGTATAACTGCATGTCTTATTAGTTATAGCATTTTATTATATCGCTAAGTGAGTGGACAACCAGCCATAGAGGCACAAAATCCCCAGAAATTAGAAGCTATACGAGAGAGTTCTTCAGTTAAAATTGAAATACTAATATAATATATTAAAATTTATCATTTTTGAGAAGCTGTTATATAGGAAATATAAGAAGAAACCCTTGGTAGATCAATAGATCAATTAAAAAACCACGCATGCAATTGGGGAACTACATTTATTTTGAGTAAAGATTTTGTAAGAATAATCAAAAATTCAAAATGAATTCACTTTGACTTCGAGGCGAGCATTTTTTCCATATATGTATTTGATATTTTGAGCAACTCACGGAAAATAGCTTCCTGTGGGAAGTAATCCACTTGAATCGCCTCGAGTAGATTCGATAACACATAAATATTCGATAAATATAATTATCCCTTCGGCTTACTTGACATGAATCCATGAATCGTATACATGAAACCACATTTAATGTAAATTTCGTTGCTTTTATACTCTCCCAGATCTTTATAAGAGCAAGAGAAGTTACACTCAATTGGGAATACTTCAATAACTAGCATAGATCAACTTGAGCCTGTTTTCAATCATTGATAACTCTTACTCGATAGATAGGGCTCAACTTAAAACCACTTGAGATCATCGATATTACCATAGCATAGCCATAGACCTTCATTGATAGGTCTGCACATATTACCATGGCATAGCCATAGACCTAATTGAACTAACTTCAAATCCTCAATAATCGAAAATCGATTAAAATCGAAATAAAGCTCATATATTATATATATATTTACCATTGAACTGGCTATAATTTGAATTGAATATAATTAGATCTGTCCAAATCCATAAATCTGCTAAATCTCCTTTTAGACATAATTATCGCACGACATTAAAGACAGCTTTCGATAATTTCAGTGGAATTGCAATGGGTAAATGCGAACAAAATGGTTAACCATTATTTGCATCAATGCCCGAAATTGCAGGTGGCTTACCCTTGGCATATATACATACATATGTATGTATGTATATGCCACATCTGCATATGTATATATATACTATATATTCATTTGTTTATTCAATACCGAATGACTGCAAGATTCATGACGGTTCATGCTCAAACAATGTGAACGCCTCACATTTCACATTCCCACACACACACACACACACACACACACACATACAATGGCATAGTCAGAACTCATCCTATGCTTGGCACCTGCCGCCCAGCCAGGTGCGTCATGCCCGCACACTCAAGACGTAGGGGAGGCACATAAGTGACCCTCCCCCCAGTTAAAATGGCAAACAGAGCCAAAGTACTTGGTTAATCAGAGCTCGATAGGGTAAGGTGAGGGCTGGGGAGGGGAGTAGGGTTACGCACATGCTGGCACTAATAATCGAATTTCATTCATTTAAGCTGTCAATCGTTGAGTTCTTCATTTGTTATCAGTTTGCTATATTTGTTTTGCGCCCCCACTCGCTTTTTTTTTTGTCAATGCTGCGCATTGTGCACTGAACCCAAATTCCGGACGGAGCGAACCAATGTAGAGGCTTAGCTCGGCTCGCACGGCTGTGCAGTCAATGTCGTATTTATCAATGCAATCCCATCCAATAGCAACAACAACAACAACATTGAAACATTGACGTTAAGGCTAACGCCGCTGCTGACAATAACCCACTTTGAGTCTTTGGCTCGTTCTGACATTTTGTTGCTTGTTGTTTTGTCATTTAGCTTTAGTTTCACTCTTGTTGTTGTTGTTGTTGTTGACCATTTGCCCGTTTCATTGTCAATGAAGGCGGCCCAAGTCAGGGCGCGGCTGCAAACGGCCATCGATATGGCTTGGCATTGTCTTCGGATTGGGAATACGTCATTGCTAATACCAAACGCATTTGGGCTCATTACAAACTAACTTGAATGTAATTTGAATAGTTTAAACATGGAAGTAACAAGCAAGGACTTTATTCATACGATAATCGAACTAGGACTTCATATATCGAATTACCTATTGTTGTAATAATGCAAACTAATCTTAAATTACTAAAAACTTAAATTAAAATATTCTAAATAATTCACATCTCAGGAGGAGCTCTTTGACTATAGTCTTTATAAATGTGATCTGAAAATTATATAAATATTTTGTAACCCATTTCCATATATCGTATTTCAAAAATTGAATTGATTATCATTATTTCGTTTATAGGATATACGAATTGCGATACATAAAATAGCTGAAACAAAGAACATATCATAGTTGCTCAATTGAACTGCTCATTAGTTCCTTTTAACTGTTCACTAGTTCATTTTAATCAACTTCAGCTAATGAACGATTGAATTTTCTCAATTGAACTGCTCATAAGTTCCTTTCAATGAATTGAACTGTTCACTAGTTCATTTTAATTAACTTGAGCCTGCGCATTAGATAATTTTAATGAATTGAACTGTTCATCTGTTCATTTGAGTGCATGAAACCGCTCTCTAGTTTAGTTCAATGAATTGCATTTAGTTCATTAATTGATGAACTAAATATTTTTAAGAATTACACTATTTACTGGTTCATTTCAATAAACAGAACTGCTCATGAGTTGACTTTAATGAGCTGAACTAGTTCAATAGTCATTTTTAATGATTTCAAATTGATTCATTAATTCACCAAAAAGTTAACGGTTCATTAGAACATAACATGAACTATTGATTTATTCATGAATTCATTTGAATCAGTTTGATCTACATATGCAATATTTTAATGAACTGAACTGTTCATGAGCTCACTTTTCAACTCTTCATTAGTTCTTTTTGATAAATATAACTGCTCATTATTAATTGATCCAGTTCGATTGAACTTTTCTTCATTTAGCTCAAAACTGGAAACTTATCTTTAAGGGAAACACGCTTAGTTACACATTTTCCTGTTTTAATCGGTTTCTTGATTTACCATTTATTTCAGTTTTATGTGTGTGTGCGTGTGTGTGTGCTTTGCCTTTGTCGTAATCGTTTTAAATATATAAAATGTCTTTGCAAAGTTTTGTAAATATTTGAAAAGAACAAATTCTTTAGAGTTTTCTTTGGCCCTCTTAAATGCAGCGATGCAAAGCAATCACGTTCTTTCACCTGCCCTGCCCCGTAGCAGCTCCTATTTTAGTTTTATTTCAATTCTTTTTCTGTTTTTTTCTCTTTCTTCTTTCTTTCATTTTTTTTTTTAGCTCTGTTGCAAGTCCAAGACTTTTGCTCAGCTTCTATTCCATTAGGAGAACTTTCGCCTTTGTTGCTGTTGTTTCTACCAATACAAACTCATATTTTCCTTAATAGTTTGCTCGTTTCTCTTTGCTGCCTGACGCACACACACACACACGCACATGGAACATGCTGCTGCTGCTCTGTTCTTTTTTATACCCTGAACCCATTGAAAATGGGAAATCAGGGTATAATGGTTTTGTTGAAATATATGTAATAGGCAGAAGGAGGCGCGGCAGACCCCACAAAGTATATATGTACATATATTCTCGAACAGGGTGACGAGCTGATTCGATTTAGCGCTATTTGTCTGTCTATTTCTTCTAAGTATTCCCTCTACGTATTTCGAAGTAATTCTTCCAAGTATTTCCTCTACTTATTTCCTTTACGTAATTGTTCTACATATTTCCTTGACGTATTTCCTCTATGTAGTTCCACTACGTAATTCCACTACGTATTTAATGCTTAGCTGATCGATCATACACTCTGCCTCACTTTATTACGCTGACCCTCACCAGGCCTGGACGACTGAAGAAATGCTGCAGCTGCTGCCCTTTATATACGGCCACTTTTACTCAAGCATTGTCTCTCTCAAACACAGCACTCGTTACAGTCGAGCTTTAAGTGACCAATGGAAACGCTCTCTGCTGCTGTGAGCAAATTAATACTCTGCTACATACACATAGACAACTTTAATGATCTTCTGCACTTTCTCTCTCCTTGCTTTTATACTTAAGCACTGTCTCTCTTAAATTTTGAGTCCGACAGGAGGTAGCGCTGGTTGCATTCCAGCTACAAGTGACCAATCGGAACGCTCTCTGCTGCTGTGAGCATTCTACCTGTTGTTGTTGTTGTTTTACCTAAATACAAATACCAAATGAAAGCTGCTGCATACACATACATAGATAACTTTAATGCTCTTCTGCACTTCTTCTCTCCTTGCTTTTACGTTTACTCAAGCACGCTCTCTGCTGCTGTGAGCTTTCTGGCTTCGTTTTACTTAAATACAAATACCAAATGAGAACTGCTGCATACACATAGACAACTTTAATGATCTTCTGCACTCCTTCTCTCCTTGCATGTATGTGTGTTTGCGTGTGTGTGTTTCTTTTGTAAGCAGATATATGCGAAGAATTATTGAAATATCAGCTCTCCGAAGGGTTCAGGGGATTTCCTAGTCGAGCAGTCTCGACTAGAGCTTTCTTACTTGTTTCAGTTAAGTTTGACTTCATATTCCGTCGCTAAGAAAGCATGCAAAACTTAACCAGACAAATAGTTGCGCTGCGTGTGTGTGTGGGTGTGTGGGTGTATGTGTGGTGCTCCTTTTTCAGCCAGATATTCAACAGAAGCGACGCGTCGTCTTTCGCATTATTTTATGGCCCCAAGCAAATTATATTCCCTTAGTCTTGGCCAAAGAGTTAGCCAAAAACTTTTGTGTGAAGTTCGTCTCCCTCCCTCTCTCTCTCTCCCCTCTCTCTCTCTCTCTCTCTCTCTCTCTCTCTGTGTGTGTTTTAGTGTTGGTGTATGCATAATATCACAAAAAGAGAACAAAAAAATACATTTTAAAGTTATGCCACCTCCCCCGCTTCGCCCATTTCGCCCCTTTCGCTTTCATTTAGTTGGCTGCCATTTGCATTGTTTTGCGGCCCTGCGGCATTAAGCGGCCAAAGTTTTTGGCCAGAAAACTTTGCTGTTGCTGTTAAAGTTGCATTTGAAATTTGCATTAAATTAAGCCAAGCCAACGGAGCCCAGCCCGCGCAGCTCCCTGCCCAATTTGAACTTTTCGCTTAAGTCGCCGCTAGAAGTGGCAATTAAATCCTGATCAAATTAATGGCAGTGGCAGTGGGAGTGGCAGTGGCAACGGCAACGGCAACGGCAGTGGGAATGTCATGCGGTGCATGCCGCTAACTTTGCTAACATCTGCAGCCGCAGCCGCAGCCGTAGCCGCAATTGCGTCGACTTTGCCAGGTCAAGTGCATAATCGGGCCAGAAGCCCAAAAACAACCCAAAAAAAAAAGAGCAACAGCAACTAAACTCATCGCTGGCCACGCGCTCCGGGACGGACGGGCAATGGCTGCTCTGTGGCAAGCGGAAGGATGCAACTGCCATGTGCGGCATTTTAGGAGGAGGGGGCGGGGGAGGGGTGGCATGTGTGACATATGACGAGACGCGCCGCAATGGTCGTGCACGTTTTCACGTCTCGTTGCGGAAATGATGTTTAACACACACTGGCACACACACACATACACATACACGCAACGCTGCCATCAACATATACGCATTTGGCAAAGCACGTTTCGTGCGACGTTTGCACATTTCAAGGATATAACTTAATTCGTAATGAAGACACACAAAACAGAAACTACAGCTGCATACACAAGCGTATAACATGTCGCTCTCTCTCTCTTCCTCCCTGTGTGTATGTGTGTGTGTGTGCTTCAGTTTGGCTAACAACGTGCAAAAATATTCAATCAATCAGTCAAAGCCATCAAACAATTTCCGTTCAAATTAGTCAAGCTGATTATTTACTGCTGCTCCTGCTGCTGGCGCTGCTCTCAAATCGTTCAGTTTTGGCCCAAGTTTGGCTTAATTAACGGCAGTTAATATGTCTAGTTGAACAAGCGCACTGGATAAATAAACATGGTGAACACGACGCCAACGCAGCTCTCCAGTCAAGCTTCTAATTAGATGCGACTCATTAAGCATTTCAGCTAAAGTCAACTGAGCTGAGCTGAGCTGAACTGCACTTGGCGCAAGCTTACAAGCATTTTGTCTTCAATTATCCATTAATGTGTATACATATGTATGTATATATACTGTACGCTTTAAAGGAAGCTCCACAACAGTTATCAAACAAAACATCTAGCACTTATGACAAATATTTCCTTTTTGCTATGTATTTTTGCGTCGTTTAAATATAATTTACATGTATAGCAAGTCGATAGCAATTAAATATGCATTATTATCGATAGTAGACGCCATTAGCAGTCAACGATAGTTATTGCTAGACGACAATAGTTATTGCAAAGCTATCGATGATCAACGATAGTTACTACAAAGTCTGTGCAATGCGACGATAATCACGAATAAAATGAACAAGCCATAAACAAAGAGAATTGCTGTAAATATTCGTAAGGCATATACAACGAGAGCTAAACAATCAATCAATCAACAATCTTCGGCTATGAGAACAAATAAATAAAGATGAACACAGCCACTCATATATAAATAGGTATATTTAATCAAAGGTAATAAGAGCATCATTTCAATTTTGACTAAAAAAAACCCATGTTACAGCACAGCAAAGCGATGACTGGAAGAGCAACACTTGGCTCTTCCACTCATCGCTTTGCTGTACTCGCTCTGCCTGTCATCGCTCTCCCATGCTCTTCCTTCCTCTATTTGCTTTTCCTATGATCGCTCTCCTGTGCTTGTGCTCTTTGAGCTCGCATGCTTAACATATCTGTAACAGTTTCGTAAGCACTAAAGCAATGCTGTTAATGAATTTGAGGTCTCTTTATGAATTAATAAGAGCGAAAACAATTGAGCACTTAAAATTTGAGAGCGTATAAGTTATGCTCAAAGCTTATATTGCAATCAGCCAATCGATTGATTGAGTGAGCTAAACAGCATCGTAATACAGACTGCGGAGCATAATTTACTCTTATGCTCTCCATAGAAAGGTTGCAGACTTTAACGATTTACCTCACAGAAACCAACTCAATATCAAACCAACTTTCTGCGCAGCTTTAATCTGCACTCATTTCCAGTGGGCATATATTAGAAATACTTGAATTTTAGTTAACGGCAAATCCCAATCGAAATTCAAAGTGTGAAATTCTAATAAGAAAATTTGCGTTGACATTGCGCCATTCCTTCTGAGCGCTGGCTTTGCGTGTGCTAATGTATGTGTGTGTGTGTGTGTGTGTGTGAACTGTGCGCCATTTGCATTTTCATAGACGTGAATTTATTTGGGTCTTAAGCAGGCGGCAAAGGGTTGCCTATGCAGAGCTAAGAATTATTAAGGTATGCGCCATCATCTGGCAGCTAAATATATGTGTGTATGTGTGTGTGTGTGTGCTAGGAGTCGCAGGACAATTCGCTGACAATGGAGCCCGTACAGGCCTTGAACTCCACGTGGCCCCTAACCAGCGAGGTGTGCGAGCGTCGTGTCCGAGTTTAATTAATTACCGGAAAACTGTTAATATTTGCATTGCCTTCAAAAAGCTCCGCAACCAAGCGGCCATCCGACCATCCGACCATCGGACCGACCGACCAGAGATCCGCAACGGGCAAACACAAAGAGCCCAACAACGTGGCCCACAAAGAACCGGAGGGGAGGGAAGGGGTTGGGGTTGGGGTCGGGTCTGGCCTAGGCTTGCGGGGCCACACTGAATCGGCGTAGCTCAGCAGGCGTGCACGATGGCGCTTTTCCTTCTTTTTTCTCCTAATATTTATACCCTGCAGTCATGCAAAAGGCAGCAAGAGTGTGTGTGTGTGTGTGTGTATGTGTGTCGAAATGCAAATGAAAATTCATTTTTATAAATATTTATCACAATTTGTCGTCGAAATATGCAGCATATATGCGCTAAAGAGAGTATCTGCTAGTCGAGCACTTTTTGTTGGCTGCATAAATTCTCGAATTTTATTTATTGTGTTTTTTTCCTTTTTTATTTTTTTTTTTTTTGCTGCTCGTAATTTAATTTCTCAAAAAATGCGCTCAAAAGTATGCAATGCCAAATTATGCTGCCCTGCTGGCCGTGTGCGAATCGTCAGAGGGGTGGGCGGTACTGAGGCGAGCAGTGGGAGGCGTGGCCGTTGGATAGATGGTTAGCTGAGCTGACTGCAGGTGGCCCGTGGCCCGTGGCTCGTGGCCCATGGCCTGGGCAACTGTCGAGTGGCTGCGAGTGGTTGGGTTACAGCAATGCCGAAGGGTGGTGGGGCAAGAGGGGAAAAGGAAGCACTGTTTTTAGCCTCCAAATGAACGACAGCCAGAAACGAAATTTCGCGTTGTCCATTTTGTTAACATTTTTCACAGTTGCACACGTGCATGGCATGCGTGTGTGTGTGTGTGTGAGAGAGAGAGAGAGAGTTTGGCTGTGTGTCTGTGTGTGTGTGCGGTATTCTTTTGTATATCCAATTCCAATTGGATTGGTTAGCTGAGCATTGCAAAATAGAAGTCAACAAAAGAGAAACAAGTTAATGCACTTCGCTTAAAGTGCAACTGCATTATTAAAGCAAAGCTATTCGAATATTTATGTAGCCATAAAGCGAACAACACACACACACACACACGTGAAATTCCACATCGCATTGCCATGCATTAGAGCAGCAATTCACATTGGCTAACATGAGGAGGGGAGAAGAGGGGGCTGCGCACAAATTCTATTTGCAATGAATGTGAATTGTTTGATAGAATTTAGAGCATATGGCCAAATGACAAGGCGTGGATAAACGTGAGTGGGAACGGATAACAAAGTGAATCTAACTGTTCTCTTGCTCAATTAGCAAATTTTTATTTATCAGAAAATGGGAGCTCTAATTCTAAAAATAAATAAATTAGTCAACAATAAATTAAATAAATAAAAATAAGCAAACAAGCGTAAATAATATATAATAAACAATTAACAAAAAAATTATAATCAAAATAAAATCATTTAAAAATAAATAAAGAGATAACTAAAAATACGTAAAAATAAATAAATATAAATAAATGCAAATTTATATAAAGAAAAAATTAAAAATCAGTAATAAGTAATGCATTAAATAAACAAACTGAAAAATATGAAAATAATTAAATAAATAAGAAATAAGAAGAATAAATAAAAATAGAAAAAGAAAACATAAATAAAAAAATAAATAAATATGTAATTAAATTATACTTATATATTATTTAAATTAAAAATATGTAAACTAAAATTCATTAATAGATATAAAAATAAAAAATATAAATATAAATAAATAATAAATGATAATTTACTTAAATAAATAAACGAAAATAAATAATATTATGAGTACATAAAATTAAACAAAAAACAAGTAAGAAAGCTCTAGTCGACTAGGAAATCCGCTGAACTCTTCGGAGAACTCATATGTATGTCAATAATTCTTCGCGTCTTTCTGACACACACACACACGCATAAACAGGCATGGGCTCAACATTTAAGAGAGACAGCACTTGAGTAAAAGTAAAAGCAAGGAGAGAATAAGTGCAGAAGATCATTACAGTTGTCTATGTGTGTGCAGCAGTGCTCATTTGGTATTTGTATTTAAGTAAAACGAAGCTAGAGTGCTCACAGCAGCAGAGAGCGTGCTTGAGTAAAAGTAAAAGCAAGGAGAGAAGAAGTGCAGAAGAGCATTACAGTTGTCTATGTGTATGTAGCAGTATTAATTTGCTCACAGCAGCAGAGAGCGTTTGAGAGAGACACTGCTTGAGTAAAAGTGGCCCTATATAAAGGGCAGCAGCTGCAGCATTTCTTCAGTCGTCCAGGCCTGCTGGGGGTCAGCGCATTAAAGTGAGTTAGAGTGTGTGATCGATCAGCTAACTAACTAACTACGTAGAGGCATTACGTAGTGGAATTACATAGAGGAAGAAAGAGGAAATACTTAGCGGACATACTTGGAAGAAATACTTCAAAATAGAGGGAATACTTAGAAGAAATAAGCAGACGAATGGTGCTAAATCGAATCAGCTCGTCAAGTTCATTAATAAATATTTAGTAATTAAAAATATGCAACTTAATTATATTTAAAATATGTAAACTTCAATAATAACAAATATGAGTAAATACATTAATTAATATATCCTCCTTCTCTCTCTCTCTCGCTATTGCAGATGATGGAGCATGCCTGGCACAACTACAAGCTGTATGCCTGGGGCAAGAATGAGCTGCGTCCGTTGTCGCAGCGTCCGCACTCGGGCAGCATATTTGGCTCGTATGATCTGGGCGCCACAATTGTGGATGGCCTGGACACGCTGTACATAATGGGCCTGCAGAAGGAGTACAAGGAGGGGCGCGACTGGATTGAGCGCCGCTTCTCGCTGGATAATATCAGCGCCGAGCTGTCCGTGTTCGAGACGAATATACGCTTTGTTGGCGGCATGCTGACACTGTACGCATTCACCGGGGATCCAATGTACAAGGAGAAGGCGCAGCATGTGGCCGATAAGCTGTTGCCCGCATTCCAAACGCCCACGGGCATACCGTACGCCCTGGTCAACACCAAGACCGGCATGGCCAAGAACTATGGCTGGGCATCCGGCGGCAGCTCGATTCTCTCCGAGTTTGGCACACTCCATCTGGAGTTTGCCTACTTGAGCGACATCACGGGCAATCCGTTATATCGGGAACGCGTGCAGACCATACGCCAGGTGCTCAAAGAGATTGAGAAGCCCAAGGGACTCTATCCGAACTTCCTCAATCCCAAAACAGGCAAATGGGGTCAACGTAAGTGAATCGACTGGCAAAGTACTTAAATACTAAACCCATTATTAATCATTTGATCCCTCTACCGCAGAGCACATGTCACTGGGCGCCTTGGGTGACAGCTACTACGAGTATCTGCTGAAGGCCTGGCTGCAGTCCGGCCAGACGGACGAGGAGGCACGCGAAATGTTCGACGATGCCATGCTGGCGATCATGGACAAAATGGTGCGCGTCAGCCCCAACGGACTGACGTATGTGTCCGATCTGAAGTTTGATCGATTGGAGCATAAAATGGATCATCTGGCCTGCTTCTCAGGTAATTCTGATTTAGATTGAGATTTATATGTTATATATCTAATACCATCTCATTGCAGGCGGCCTCTTTGCTTTGGGCGCTGCTACACGACAGAATCATCACACTGATAAGTACATGGAGGTGGGCAAGGGCATTACCAACACCTGCCACGAGAGCTATATACGTACGCCCACTCAGCTGGGCCCCGAGGCGTTCCGGTAAGCGACTGCAGCACTCATGCTAATCTCTGGCTAATCTCTAACCATTTGCTCTTCAGTTTCAGCGATGCAGCCGAGGCACGCGCACTGCGCTCCCAGGAGAAATACTATATACTGCGCCCGGAGACCTTCGAGAGCTACTTTGTGCTCTGGCGCCTGACGCACGATCAGAAGTACCGCGACTGGGGCTGGCAGGCGGTGCAGGCCCTGGAGAAGCATTGCCGCACACCGCACGGCTACTGCGGCCTGCGCAATGTCTATCAGCAGGAGCCCCAAAAGGACGATGTTCAGCAGAGTTTCTTCCTAGCTGAAACGCTCAAGGTAGACAGCAGCAAATTGAAATTGAAATTGAGTTGAATTGATAACTAACTGCTCTCCATTCTGTCCCTGTCTATAGTACCTCTACTTGCTGTTCTCAGACGACTCCGTGCTGCCGCTGGACGAATGGGTGTTCAACACTGAGGCGCATCCGCTGCCCATCAAGGGCGCCAACATTTACTATCGCAAGGCGGCCGTGACGCTGCCCGCATCGAACGCCTCATAAGGCAGCTAACTACATCAATTTTTTTTTTTTTTATTATTATTATTATTATTATTATTATTTTAAAACCAATTGACTCTCTCTCTTTGATAGTTGAAGGAATTTTTTTTTATTTTTTTGTTTAGTTTAGTTAACTTACCTTATATATATATACGTATTTATATGTGTATATATATATATCATAATTTTAATGTGTATTACGATTAATTTTGATTGCACAATGACAACAATGAATGGATCCTTACTTAGCCGAGGCCGTCAACGAGCGACCCTTAACTATATGTAACATATTTATGCCACTTTATATATACAAATATATATATATATTTATATATATATAAACGAGAGGTAGTGGTAGCCCCCTCCTGTAGATCAACTCAAATCAAATCACACTGAGAACAGAAAACCATTTGAAAAGCTTCAAGTTAATAATAATAATCTTTATGATATATAGACACACTCATACACATACTCACACATACATAGACGATATATATACATATATAAACTCAGGTGTTCGAATTATGATTTCTTTGAAAACAGTTTTAGCTTTGATTCGATTCTCAATATCTTCCTAACTGCAAATCTCTTTCACACACACACTCTCTCTCTCTCTCTCTCTCTCTCTCTATCTATAAATATATATATGTATATCTAGTACTAGATCTATTGCATCTAGTTTATTGTATTTGTATCACATTAGTGTACTTGCATTTGGAATCTCTCAACTCTTAAAACATTCAGTGGCACATTCTGGGATCGACTTTGTTTTGTATATATATTTCCCTAGCGACAAAATGAAGGCATTAGGATGAGATATAGATTTGCATACAAATCAGATAATTGTCAAGTTATTGTTTATACATATATATACACTTAGTCTAAATATAATAATACAAGTAATACAACCTAATGTAATAGCACCTAGCTTACTTTAAATAAATGTAACGCATATTACTTTACATCAGCATGAAGCGAAACGAATCTTAAATCTATATATATGAGAATAAATATATATATATATAAATATACATACATATATTTATATATTGGAAATTAAAAAAAAAAAAAATTAAAGTTAAATAAAATAATGAAAAAATGTAGGAAATTGTTTAAGCAAAATATTTATACAATTATACAAGAAGCAAAATAATTTAATTTTTATCGATGTAAAGGGTTTTTTTTTTTTTGTATAATCCTAAGCGTAAGATATGTCGAGGATAATGATATTAATATTAACAAATTTAATAATAAACACCAAAATACAAAATTAAATCGAAAATGTTAAATTTTTGTAATCTTCGGCACTTCGGCAACGGCTCTTCAGCTGTGAGAAGTCATTTTAGACAGATACACACACACACACATGAGTAAATAATGAAATATATATGTATAGATCGATATATATATATATACATATTTTTTTTATGTTATATCAAAGTAATTTTAAGATCGAACGTGAAAATTAATGTAAAATTGCAAGTCTAATTAAATTGTAAATGCATGGATAGATAAAGAAAGCACGAAATTTGGGGACAGACGTACCGTGCACGAGGATATTATAAATGCTTAAATATAATTGTATTGGACTAACCCATAAGTTTAATAAAAACCTAATGAATCACATACAAATGAGTTTTAAGTATTATTTTCTGGGCAAGCTCTCAAATATTAGCTTGGGCTTGCGGGAGTCAATTCATAGAGTCGTAGGCCTGACGTTCTCCAATAATGTTAAATGTTTTCTATAGCAGTCAAGCATTCTAAATAAAAAAAAATAATAAAAGATTTATAAGTTGTAAAATTAGACTAACTGTCAATAATTATAATAAAATTTATTTCGTTTAGTTTACATTTTTACAAATACCCACAGTCTATTTTAGACGGTGAGCCACTGTAATAACAGATTTTATAAAGATATCATATACATATTTATAAAATATGTGTATGTATTTGTATATAGCAAATGATAAAGTAGGAAACTTGATATTCAACTTTCAAGTACAAATCAGATTTGTTATGGTTTATTTCTGGAGTGGAGTACGTTCATAGGAACCTTCTAGTTCTCGGCGTATTAGTTTCAATGTCACTCAAGTTCAGCTGTAACAGCAAGTCGGAGCGCTTCAATAAACAGATATCACATTGGTTTGTTTATTGTGCGTAATTATTCATGCTCAAATCGAAAATAAAAAACAAATATAATAAACAAACAATAATGAAATGAACAAGAGTGAACCGGAACTAAATTACGAGTCTTGTGCGTGTAAATGGGCACATGATTTTGTAATGAATTGTAATTTACTACCGGGCAGCATATGACCCGCTACGATTCCTTTGCGGGCATGACTAACACTTGAGCAGCTCTATTAAAAAGTAAATGCAGTACTTGCGCTTAAGGCGAACAAAGCGCTCTGAGGTTAACAACATTTCACACCCAGACGCGCAGTTGGCTGGTGCAACCCGGAACGGGAACGCCAGCTCCAGCTTACAATGCGAGCGGGCAAAGTCCGCAGCAGAGCATAAGACTGCAAATGGCTGGACGAACAAAGCATAACCATAAAACGTATAAGAAGAGCGCCCGTCCGCTAGTCGCCGCCCACCACCAAAGCCCGACACACAAAATAAAAAGAAACGAAACGAAACGGAACGAAGGGTGTATAAGACTTTAGATTCAAAAGTCATTCCACCCGCAGAGCGCAGACAAAGACAGCTCTGCACTTTGTAGAGCATCAAAAGCATAGAGATAACTGTTGCTCGCTCTCTCTATCACCCTTTCTCTCTCTCAGTGCCTCTTCGCGTGCTCTCTTTGTGCGAAGCATTTCTGCTGCTCGTTCTCCTGCTGCTCCTGCTTCTTCTTTTCCTTCTTCTTCTTTGTTGGCTAGACGAGCCCGCCAGACCAGCTGAGTTACTTTTTGCCGGTCGCAGCGACACACGATTATTGATTTTTGTTGTTGCTCTGCCCTAATCAAAGCGAACAACTCTGACTTGAGTATACGCTATGTCTTTTGTATATAATTATTATATATTTTGATAAGGGCAAAAATAGACTTAACAACAAGTTCAAGAAGGTTAGCAAGTATTTTGATTAATTTTATATATATGTATATGAATATTTTTAATTGTAAAAATGCTTTTCTTCTTTGTTAAAAAAATAAACATTAAAATAAATGTATATATAATATTTATGATTATAATAAATAAAAATGTCAGAATAAATCACATATATAAATGTCAATTTAATATGCACTCATTGTCATAAATATTGTAGAGCATTCAGCTGTTTGCCTGGCATAAGCCGACTTCTTTGTGTTTTTGTTTTGGTCGTTGACGTTCGCGGCTTCGCTTCTAGCAACCGCACAGTTGATTGCGAGTTTTCGAGCGAGTCGGAGCGTCCGATGCAGCAGTAGCTCTCACAGCAAATTACAGTTGCATCCAGCAAATTCTTTGGCTGTTGGCCGTTGATTCTCTCGCTGCACGTCTGTGTGTGTGTGTTTTTTTTTTTTACTACTATTTTTTTGTCGCTTTTCAATTCGCAAGTGCAGTGTTTGTGTAAGCAGAGTCAGAATGCCGTTCCCCATTCATCCACCGAAGCAAATGCCTTGCCCGCACTGGCAGCACTTTCCCATCAGTCCAGTGGACAGCAAGCCGGCGCCGTTCGGTAGCAGCAGCAACGGCGGCGGCCAGAAGGGCGACTCGTCCATGTCAGCTGAGAAGCCGCCGGAGCCGGTGTCCTATCGCTACTGTGTGCAATGCAGGGCAGCTGGCAAGGATGTGGGCGGCATCGATCAGGACTGAGGGCCATTTGTCCATGCATATCTTCTTCACACATTGGCAATGTCACGGACAGCAGCAGCACCATCCATCCAACCAAGCAACCACCCACCCAACCACTCATTTAGCACGCTCACCAGACACACTAAGAACCAAGCCAAGCCAAACCAAATCAAATCAATTCAAATCAAGCCACATCACTCTAACCTCAACTACTCCAACGCCATGACAATGGAGCGCACAATCTGGAGTGGGCCAGCGATGAGTGCGAAACCTACCATGATTATGATTATTTCCAAGTTTTTGTTTTTGTTTATAAGACTTTGTTGTTTTTAAGATTTTCACATTGTGTTTACCGACTGCTTGTCGTATCTTTTGCATTTTATTTCACGTGCCAATCATAGGAACACTCTCCATACAGTCAAACTTATACATATACATACATATGTATATATACTATATAATTTGCATATGTATTATATATACATGTTCATATATATCTACATATGTATATCTATATTTTTGAAACATTCAAAATACTTAAGCTAAGATTTTGCTACGAAACTTATTTTTTAGACTTCAGACTATATTTGGTATAAAAAATAAAATACATAAAAAACGAAAACCAAAACAAAATAAACGCACGACGCATATAAAAAACGAGTTTGTTCTACAGACACAAACACAGATGCATAGCTACATGTATGTAAAGGTGTGCACATGTAAGAGTGAGTGGTATGAGTTAAGTATGCGTGTGTGTGTGTGCGTGTTTGTTTTCTTGAGCGGCATACATTTTTTTGGGACTTGTTTGTTTGCCTGCTGCTTCTCTTGTTGTTATTGCTGCTGCTTCTGATGTCGGATCGTGCGTTACGTTTTCTACTTTTTTATCAGTTTTCAAGGTCAGCGGACAGAACAACAGCAGCAACAACACACACACACACTCAACACAACATTGAAAACATTTAAAATTTTAAGCATACGCGCGCGATAAGCATTCGAATCGAACCGAACAGAAACATCTAGCAGAGCTCGCACTTAATCCAGCATTTTCCATGCATTTCGATTTGGGTCTTTCGTTTTCGTCTCTCCCTCGACCTCTCTTGTTCCCCTTTTCGTTCTCGCTTCGATGGTCAGTTATGCGCTAATTAGCTCGCCTGTCGTCGTTTGCCACACGCAACTGCAGTAATGCAAGAGAGAATTCTCAGCTAGCTGCTTGACGAAGTTCAACAAACTGTTGAAGTGCAAAAATAAATACGCACTCTCCCACACACACGCACACCCAGATGTTCATGTGCATGTGTGTGTGTGTGTGTGTGCGTACTTGTCGAAGAGCAAAAATGTAAAAAGTGTCTCATGCCATCCCATCCCATTCCATCTTATCAAGCACAGAGGCAATCGAGCCCCCTACATACACACACACATAAGTATGTATGTGTAAAGAATTAATATAAAAGATATACATATACATAGATATATCATGTATGTATGTATGAGTGTCACACACTGATGAAAGTGTCACAATGCATACGAGGATAATGTACACATATGAAAAGTGTTATACCCAGAAAATTTCAAACACATGTACACATAGATATGTATGTATGCACACAGCTTATGCGTATATTAACTCTTATACCTTATAGAATCTATATACATATGTATGTATGTATGTATACGCGGAAGAGCGCAAATGTAAACAAATGCTCTTAGTCTATATTTAAGGTGTTATTCTACATGCATACATACATATGCAGGTGTTAGTAACTATATATCTAGGATTCTTAGGTATCTCTGTATTTATGCATTTATTAACTGTTATACGATACATGTATGTAGGTATGTATTAGATGTATAACAGCTACATACATATAGAAAATGTGCATATATGGATATAACGTACATATACATACATATATGAATTTGTATTACATGTGAAAGCTTTATACACAACAGACTCGACATAATTCCTTTATGTACATATGGGCATTATGTCCATATATAAACTGTTATACTCTTTCAAAGTTATACGAACATATGTTTAACGTTATACAAACATATGTGCACACTAAAAATAAAAGGTGTTATACACGTAAGTAAGACATGAAGACAAAGTGTTATACAGATAGATGTTATATTCCAAATATAGGCCATACTTATGCACACACATACCTACATACATTCCGTGTATCATGCATACAGACGTTATATTAGTCTTATCGTTGAGTGTGCCGAAACTAGAGGCAAAATATATAAGTATGTATGTGTGTATGTATGTAGGTAGACTCGCTTTCTATCGTATCTCTCTCTCTCTCTCTCTATATAGTCACAAACATAAATACATTCCATCGTATCTTTATTAACAGCACCAATGCAAACATATCCGATATACATATGTACATATGTACATGCATACATCTATAAGTATATTTGTGTCTATGTGTGTGTACTGATGTTACGACGAATCGCCAAGTATTGCCATAATTAAAAGAAGAAGAAGAAGACGACGAAGCAGAGGTAGCTATAATCATTCTTTTGGCAAGCATATAAACAAGCAATCTAATTAATTGAATAAACTATGTTAGCTACTTGGCTAACACACACACAAATATACATATATGTATGTATGTATGTATATAGACATAATAAGCATTTAATTTGCATGTGCTATATCTATGGGTCAAGCGAGGGCGTGGCAAATGCTTTGCTATCTCAAAATGTAAAATTAAAGAATATATAAGATAACTATATTTTTGTTTTACTTCTAATAGTTCTAGTTGTATTATTTTTTACCTATATTATGTATATCCATCTATCCATCTATTCTACACAATCTAGCTACTTTTACAATCTGAACACATTGTAACCCGTTCTGTCTTTAAATAGATTCTGGATTCAGTCCAAGATAAATTTCTTTCCCTACCCGTCCTTATCGCTCATAGAAGGTCTGGCGCCAAGCTAATCGCCCGGCTCCTCATGGATATGCAGGTAAAGCGAAGAGATATCAAAATTCGGGTTCAGATTGTCATAAATCAAACGACAGAGTCGACCACCTTATCGAACACCCGCTCATAATTGGATAGATCAGCAGCAGAATTTATAAGAAGTACATTGATTATGCATTAGTCGAAATGAGTTCATATTATGATATTAAGTTCATTCATTATCATTATGTTCATTAGTTGAATTTTGTTAAAAATCGAAATTAATTATAAATATAAAATAAAACATATTCATATTTGAAAGTGAATATGCAAAAGATAAAAAAAAAATAGTTATTATCAAAATAAAAAATAGTAATAATAATATTAAAATTTATAATAATTTTAATAATAATTTATGATAAAATTTTACACAATCAATTGATGGTTAAATCTGCAAAATAAATTATATTAAAATTCAATTAAAGTGCATAAAGAATTTATTTATAAAATCAGCCATTAAAAAAGTATTTCAAGAATAATTTCATTAAATAGGACAAGAATATCGTAAAAAAAAACCTTGATATTTTTTGTGCCTGTTTTATAAATTACGAACATATATAATATATTATATATAAATATTCATACAACTCGTCTTGATGGCCAAGGCCTTGGCTTTTAAAAATAAAAAAAAAATAATTTAAAAAAAAGAAAAAATAACAAAAAATTATAATGATATACTTAAAAATTAATGGACATAAAATGGAACACAAAAATATATATTTCATATATTTTATGTATGCAGTTTAGAAACAAAGTGTTTGGCATATGCATGTAATTATAATACAATTAATAATTGAACATATTAAAAATATTTTAAAAACAAAAATTACTTTTTTCTTATCAGATGTATACAAACGATACGCAAATCTTATAAGAATTGAGCACGAACTTTGTTTATACAGTATTTAAATATACAAAGTATCATAAATATATAAATGAATATATTTATTTAAAAAAAAAATTGGTTGTTAAATCTTATCAAATTTTGTTTTAAACAAAATCAATACAATAAACAATAACAATAAACCTGATGATATTCTTTCCAATTCAAATTCCAATCAAATTGGATTTTTCTATTTAAAACAGTCTGGCAACACTGCCGGCGAAGAACGAAAAGAACAAGACAATGAGAAAGAACATAGCGCGGGAAGTGGAATCGGAACCGGTCAAACTATCGTTGGCACCGGGCGGGCACAGCTGCTGGAACGAGTGGTTCACAATGAACAACATCGTTGCATCGGCTCATTTATTCGATGCAGAGAGAGAAATGAAGCCGATTTTGAAAAGTTAACTTGAACAGACAGAGAACAGCGCCCACGCACCCACCCAAACGGCTGCCACGCAGTTGCCGTTGCCGTTGCCGTTGCAAGCAGCTGCAATTTCGCAAGTACGTGGCCCAACAACTGTCGCAAAGCGTGACCGTGCAATATGGATTATCAGTACTACGACGACGAGGCGGACTACGCGGACGAAGAGGACGGCCTCGGGGCCGGCGGCGGCGGCCATGAGAATGCCTACATCGATCACGACGACTCCGAGCAGCTGGGCAACCACGGATATATCGATGACAACTACGGCAGCGCCATGGATCGCCTGCTGGACAGCTATGAGCACTGCATTCTGCCCTCGCTCACCCAGGTGGCGGGCTACATTGTGCCGCTGCTGCTGAGCTGCCTGCTGTGCCGGCTGCTGAGCGCCGTCTATGCGCGACGGGCACGCCTCGTGGCCAGCGCCAGCCCCAGCTGGCAGGAGGCGAACAGCATGAAGCTGGCGCCGCTGCATCTCATCAATGCGCTCTGCGGCGCCGGCATCCTCTATGCCACGCTGGGCCAGCGCATGCTGATCCTGCAGCTGCTCACCGGCATTAGCTATGCCCTGCTCCAGCTGATGCGCCTGGGCAAGGGACGCCGACCCGCCGTGGCCCTAGCCGTGCTCAGCATCGGCAGCCAGTTCATCTACGAGCTGGCCATCTGGCAGAAGCGCGACGACTGGCCCCAGCTGCGCGGCCTCCAGATGGTGACCAACATGAAGGTCATCTCGCTGGCCTTCGACCTGACAGCGACGGGCGCTGCCGGCCTCCACATGCCCAACATTGTCGCCTATTTCGGCTACATCCTGCATCCGGCCACCTGTGCGCTGGGGCCCTGGCTGAGCTATGCCCGCTACTTGGAGGCGCTGCACAGCAAAGCCCAGCTGCGCCGCAATCTCTGCCAGATGCTGCTCAATGTGCTCCTCAGCCTGGTGGCGCTGCTCGTCAGCAATTGCATTGCGCCCACGCTGAGCGAACTGAATGCTCCGGCCGAGCCGCTGCAGGCCAACCAGGGTGGCTGGAGCCACTGGCTCCTGATGTACACCGGCGCCCTGAGCGTGCGCACCAGCCACTACTTTGTCAGCCTGCTCAGCCAGGCGCAGCTGGCCGCCGCCGGGCAGCGACTGGATGTCGGCGCCCCCAAGGGGCTGCTCGGTGATCTCGTCGTGCGTCCTTGGCGCATCGAGTGGCCGCATTCGCTGAGCGCCCTGGTCCGCTGCTGGAACATACCCATGCACGAGTGGCTCAAGCGCTATGTCTACACCACGTCCAAGCAGGAGCAGCTCCAGACCCTGGCGCAGACCCATTCCCGGCACAGCACAATGGTGGCCGTGTTCTGCACGTATATCGTGTCGTCGCTGCTGCACGGCATGGACTTCCGCATCTACCTGGTGCTGCTCTCGCTGGCCACATTCGCCGAGGGCGAGACGATGCTGCGCCGCCATCTGGCCACGCTCTTCAATGCCTGCGTCACGGCCAATCCCTGCCCGGGCGCTGAGCGCTGTCGCTACGCCCATTGCCCGCAGCGTCTGGGCTGGTGCAGCTGGAGCTCCTGGCTGGTGCGGCTGATCAATCTGGGCTTCAGCCTGCTCGCCATCGCCCATCTGGCCTACCTGGGCGTCGTGCTGCTCAACGAAACGCTGCTCGGCGACTCTGAGCACGAGCTGCCCTTCATGTACCACTGGTCGGCGGCCGGCTATCTCAGTCACTACGTCGGCATCGGCATGTTCGTGCTCTACATGTTCCTGTCCTAAGGCTTGCGAGGCTTACGATGCTTCCGATGCTTCATTTCCATTTGGACAACTGCAGCGGCTTCATGTGATTACTGCAACAGCATACGATATACTTACACACATGCATGCATACATATATTTATACACACACACACATACATATGTACATCATGGGATCAACAGCGCCTCCTGCCAGCTCCCAGTCTGTGCGATGACCGAATTACCGAACTGATTTTGACAACTGTGAATCTCTTTAAAAGCTATTTGTATTTTTATCATATACCATATTTATACAACTATTATACATATATGTAAACATATATATACAGATATATCTATATATATATGTGTAACGTTTGTATGTCTGTCCAACTGTACTCTAATAAATAAAAGGTTTTAATATATTACATATATACATATGCATATATTATATACATATATACTATAAACATACGTGTTTCATCATGGTACACTTTGATCTTCAATGTACCTAATTAGGTACCTTACTGGGTACACTGCGGCACATCAAGCTAGACATTTGGGTACTACAATTACCTACCTTTTGAATGTTTGATAAATTGTGTCATCTCATGCTCGATACATATTTTACCCAATTTTTTTTCAGTACCTTTAAAGTTCCTGGTACACTACAGTTACTACAGAGACTTCCGCTCATGACTGCTAAGAATAATATATAAAGAAAATACCTAGATAAGTATTTAATTTATTTAAAAAATATTACCAAATTTTTGTTTGGTACAGAAAATTAATGTAAAAAATGCTTGGTATTTTTCTAGTACCTATGCCAAGTCATCTTGGCTAGATTAGTAGCATATCTCTTGCTGAAAATGTACCTAGAAAAATAAAAACAAACTCAGGCTTGTTGTGCTTGAAAAATAAACTAAATTCTTGGTTCACTATTTATTATAAAAAAAAATAAATAAATCAAATCAATTCTTGGTACATATTCCCTTTACAATTTATAGCGTAAAAAAAAATTAAATAATTTTTGGTACATATTCCCTTCTCATTTTGTAATATAAAAGAATATAATTAGTTATCGATACATATTCCCTTCACATTTTATAAAGTAAAAAATAAATAAATAAATAAAAACAATTAACGATACATATTCCCTTAACATTTTATAATATTAAATAATATTTAAAAGAAATCAATTCTTGGTACATATTCCCTTCACAATTTATAGCGTAAAAAAAATTATATAAATTCTTGGTACATATTCCCTTCTCATTTTGTAATGTAAAAAAACGTAACATCAATTCTTGGTACATATTCCCTTCACATTTTATAATGTAAAAAAAAAAAATAAAAATAAAAACACTTAACGATACATATTCCCTTAACATTTTATAATATGAAAAAAATCAATTCTTGGTACATATTCCCTTTACAATTTATAGCGTAAAAAAAGTAAATTCTTGGTACATATTGCCTTCACATTTTATAAAGTAAAAAAAAAAATATATAAAAACAATTTTCGATACATATTCCCTTCACATTTTATAATGTAAAAAAAATAAAATCAATTCTTGGTACATATTCCCTTCACATTTTATAAAGTAAAAACAAAATAAAAACAATTATCGATACATATAGGGAACATTTTATAATATTAAAAAAAAAAAAAAAATCAATTCTTGGTACATATTCCCTTTACAATTTATAGCGTAAAAAAAGTAAATTCTTGGTACATATTCACTTCACATTTTATAAAGTAAAAAAAATAAAAACAATGATCGATACGTATTCCCTTCACATTTTATAATGTAAAAAAAAAAATAAAAACAATTCTTGGTACATATTCCCTTCACACTTTATAGTTGTGGCATATCTGCTGTGCTATGAATCTAAAAATATGGTAATATTTGTATGGATAAGAGCAATTGTTGCTAAAATTTTAATTTCGGAGAGAAACTTGGAATTTTTACCGACTAAAATGGACAATGATATGGGTACAATGGTACATTGAAATAAAATAAATTTTAAATTTAAATAAAAATAAATAAAATAACTTTAGCCTTCAAGTCAAGTTGAGAAAAATGATGTGCCCAGAGTAAAAAGAAACTCAAGTAAAATTTTATTTTTTTTATTGATTTTTTTTCATGTTGATTTTCTTTTTTTGTGTTTGTTTTCTTCTTTGTTTTTTTTTTCTTTTGTTTGTTTTCGTTTTTGTTTTGTTTTGTTTTTCTCATTGAGACAAATATTTATAACAATATTGTAACTTCTACTTTGTTGTTGTTTGTTTGTTTTTTTTTGTTTTTGTTTCTGTTTTCATCTTGTTCTGCGTTTTTCCTTCATTTATTTATTTATTTGTATTTGTTTTTCGGTTGTCAGTTTTTGTTTTGTCGCTTATGTTATAAATATTAAAATTACTACCTTAAAAATTATGCAATGACAATAAAAATATTTTGTTATGCAACTTCGATCCGTGTTGCTAGATCGATCGATCCTATGAACTGCTTAAAAGTTGCGCCGTTTTCTCTTCCACATTGTTTTTTCTTTTTTTTTTTTTAGTTTATTTGTTTTAATAATTTGTTTTGTTTTGTTTTTGTTCTGTTTCGTATTCAGAAAGTTTTGTTGCTCATTTGATTTTGACATCAAAAATAGATAGATATATATATATATATATAATTTATGTGTATGTGTGTGTGTGTGTGTATATATAATTTGTATATACATATATATATAGATATATATCTATACTATATAAAGTATTTATATATATATTTTTTTTTTCTTTTCTTTTTAGTTTACTGTGTTTGACATTGTTTCCGATTTCATTCTTCCTCCTCTTCTTCTTCTTCTTATGCATCTTGACCTATTGTTCATGGATACATTATATATATATAAAAAAAAAAGTTGCACAATGAATCGTGCACTGCTCGCAATTTCTGAAACTTTTTGAATATTTTCATTGTTTGCATTTTTTGTTACCATTTTTTTTTTGTTTTTTTTTTTTTTTTTTTTTGTATCATTCATAACAACAACTGAGTTGATCACAAGAGATAACGAGAGTTTTTAATTTATATATGTTTGTTTTTTCTTTACATTTTCATAGTTGCTTCTATTGATTTTTTAATTTTTATTTATTTTACATTTACAAAATATGTTGAAGCTTTCGTTGATTTTTCTGTTTACTGTTTTTTTTTTTTTTTTTTTTTGTGATTGTTTTCTCTCTGCTTACTTTTTGCTGCCTTTGCTCATGAAAAAAAAAAGAATAATAATAATAATTTGTTTGTTTGTTTTTTTTTTTTTTAGAACAATTAATTATTTCATATTTCCACTTAATTTCTTTTACTTTTCTTTGATTTCTTTTAACATAAAATCAGTTAAAATACAAATAGTGTACAAATATTCGCTAACTACATAGTTTTGTTTATCTGTATAAATATATAAATTATACATATATATATATATTTATAGATATACATATATGTATATAAAGGATTTATACATACATACAATTGTTTTTGTCGCGTGCGCACAGAGAAAAAAAACATTTGCGTTGCCTATGCTAAGAGGGCGGGGCGATGGGGGGACCTTGGGGGTTCGTTTGTGTTTTTTATTATTATAATTAATTTGAATGAAACGGCCATGTTTAAAATTATGTAACAAAACTTAAGAAATGTGCATACAATACATACAATACATACATACATATATATATATATGCTGTTTTTTTTTTTTACAAATTACAAATTTTAAAACTTAATTTTAATTATGCTTTCTTTTTTTTTTTTTTTTTGCTGTTACAATTTTAGGGGGGGGGGGGAGCGGGTGTGTTGGCTGGTGTAAGAATTTCGCTAGTTGCTGTTTCATAAAAATTTAGCTAAACACATTTAATTTATGGGATTTTCCGCTATATTTTACTGTTTGCTCGCACTAAATTCAAGATTTCTTCTTAATGTATAACAAAGTAGTGTATATTATATATATATATATATTTGTTTATATATATGAAACAAAAAAAAAAAAAAAAAAAAAATAGAGGGAAGAGAATTGTAAAATACAAAATAATAACAGTATAGATTACTGTGTAGCATAATTTAATTAGAAAATATAACTAAAGCATAAACATAAGCTTTAAAATAATATTACACATTTAAATTATAAACATAATTACATTGTGTGTCTGTGTGTGTGTGTGTTGAGTGTTTGTTTGCTGTTTGCCGCTTGTTGTGTCGCTAAATGTTGATGCACAACATTTGGTCAACAAGTGCGCGCAGCGCACATGACCAGCACTCGATGTATGTGTGTGTGTATGGCAACAGCGACAGCAACAACAACAACAACGACAACAATTATACTAGACAAGTGCTTGTTTCATTTGTATGCTAATCATGATATGCGGCAGCCATCGTCATCGTCGTCGTCCCTGTTCCTGTTCCTGCTGTGCGCCTCCTGCTGCCAGCTAGCATACTCCTGCGTATCGATGTTGTTGCCAGGCCAGTGTACACACACACAAACAAAGCTACAGCCGTAGTTGCTGCCGCTGCCGCTGCTGCCGCCGCTGCTGCTGCTCCTGCTGCTGTTGCCTAGGCCAGCGTCGGCTCCACGTTCAATCGTTCTTGGTCTGACAATAAAGCTCTTTCAGCGACTTGAGCTCCTCGATGAGCGCTTTGTTTTGGTTCTCTAGCACCGCCACACGATTCTCCAGGCACTTAATATACTCCTTCTTCTTGCGCCGGCATTCGCGCGCCGCCTCTCGATTCTTTTGCAGTCGAATCTCTCGCTTGCGTGTCTGATCCTCCGGAATGCCACTGTTATCTAATTACAGCAACAGAGAGAGAGAGAGAGAGAGAGAGAGAGAGAGAAAGAGTATAAATATTTGATTAAATTATTGTACTTTTCATTTTGTTTTGTGGCATTTACTGGTATTATATGCTATCCGACTGGATAAAAAGTAGCCCGAGTCCGGGGCCATGTGCAGCAGTGGACTGCCCGCTATGTTGCCGCCGCCGCCCCCGCCCCCCGCTCCGCTACTCAGCTGAGAGCTGAGAACGTTGCCGTCGGACATTTGCAGTGCTCCACTCGCTGCATCATCAGGTTTTTTACGATATTCGGTATACGATATTCGGCATACGATATTCGATATTTGATTTTTATTTTGGGATATGGTTGAGGGGGGGTTGTTGGTTGTAGTTGTTGTTGTTGGTTGTAGTTGTTGTTGTTGTTGTTGTCATTTTGGTTTTCGATGCGATCGTATTTGAATTTTTTTTTTTTTGTTATTTTCGCGAGCAGTAAAAAAAGAAAACAAACAAAAAAAAACAATAAAAATTATAAGAAATCACATTTTTGTTTTGTTTTTTCGTTTTTCTTTTTGTTTCGAAGTTCGAATTTTCGAATTTGCGAATTTGTTGTTTCATTGTGAGTGTCGGTGGTGTCGTTGGTGTCAGTGGTGGGGGGTGGGGGGTGGTGTTGGGTGCGTGTGAACGAGCGGGCGAACGAACGAACGAGCGATATATATATATACATATATATATATATTTGTTAGTTTGGAACACAACAGCAACGGCGACGGCAACGGGCGACGTTTGTTATATAAGTACAAATGAGATGAAAGATGGAATATGGATAATGGATGATAGAGAGTGTTTTTCAAGTTTGTTTCCTGTTGAATGTTGTGCGTTTGATCTAAACTGAATGTACGAATGTGTATTTGTATGTGTGTGTGTTTGTGTGTGGCGACAGCAGCATAAGAAATCAACGGCAACAACAACAACAGCAACAGCAGCAGCAGCAACAACAACAATAAAGGCAAAAGACACGCCTCAAAACTCAACAAACGAAAATTTATGCAAAATGTGTGTATGTGTGTGTGACTATTTAGTAATTGTATTTACAGTTATCACATGTTAAAGAGACAACATTAAAACGAATATAATGCGCGTTATCCTAAACTGTTTTATATACACAATTCAAAAGTTGTTCGACTGCTTGAAGCAACAACAACTAGCAACAACAATAACAACAACTAATATGTGCATGAGATAGAGCGAGATAGTTAGAGAGTAAAAGGGAAAGAAAATTAACTCTATGAAAGAACTGTGTAAGTTTTGATTGAGTTTGATTGCTGCGATGTATAGATCATTATCCCTAGACAATAACAGTAAACGCACAACTAAATTGAATACATCATATTAAATACACAGATGTGTATGAAATGAACATGAAACATGAGCAATGAGAACATGAAACAGAGTGAAACACGAGATTACAGACGGAATTTTTAGGGGATTTCAGTTAATGACATATGATATATATACTAATACTATTAAAAATCTGGCATCTGAGGGGAATTTAGATAATGAAATATGATATATACTAATACTATTTAAAATCTGGAATCTGAGGGGACTTTAGTTAATGACATATGATATACTGACTCTGATACTATTAAGATTAACATAGATTTTATAAACTAAGCTGTTTCATTTCATAATACAAATTTGTGCGCTCTTGAGAGACAGAGAGAGAGAGAGGGAGAGAGAGAGAGAGAGATTAACAAAATTTCTTACTTTGGTACTCAGAAGAAACAACAAAAATCTATTTAACATAATCTAATAACATAATTCAGGTATAATCGAAAGAGAATTTGAAATATTAAATTTGTTTAATTTCTTTTTTCCCTGAAGCACACATGTTCCTAAGTTTATATTCCTAAAATTAAACAGCTTAATTAATACATTCCAAAAAATTTGTTAATCTTAATATTCCCTTTGAAAACGTTTATACAGTTTGTTTCAACTAACATTTGGCATTTCGATTTTCATGAAAACATTAGCTCATCTATTACATTTGCTTAAGCTACGGCATTAGAGCTGCCTAACAACATGCTATATAAGCTATTTGAGGTTATTCTATTTACGTAAACATTCTGAAACATATTAACTCATCTATTACAGTCGCACAATTGCTTAAGCTAATATAATCAATAATAAATATGAAAATCCCGCTGTATAGCTTCGCTAATGTTATACTAATGTTATAGTTATGTTAACAGCATGCTCTATAAAGCTGCTCTCATATCTTATAAATCTATTTGACAGTATTTAAAATTCATTTGCCTTTCAGTCTCCTGTTTCATTTCAACTAATATACATTTACATTAAACTAATTACAATTTACATTGAAATGATTTCTCTTTCTGCATAATCCAAGCTGAGCGTGTGTGCTTTAATGATATAATAGAGTGTCCTACAATGATTGCTGATGATTTGTTGCTTGTGCTGCTGTGTGAGCTCTGAATAGATCAAGAAATTCAAGTTAAGCTAAGCACTGGACAATGATTTAGCAGCAAGAGAGAGATAGAGAGCGAACAGAGCAGGACAATTGGAAGGTACAGAGAGAGAGAGAGAGAGAGAGAGAGAGAAAGAGAGGGAGTGAGCGAGCGAGACAAAGTCTCTCGAACGCAAAGTAGTGGAAGAAATTACCGCTCATGTCGGGTCCACTGATTTCGGTGAAGATCTTATTGTACGATGGCCTTCGTGTCAGATTACTGCGATGATGCTGCGAATCATCGTCCGATAAACTCTCGTCGCTGTCCTCCGGATGCTGGGTAGTCGGTTCCGGTTTGATCTTACATTGAAAATTTGGAGGGATCTGAAAGGAATGATACGAGCTAGTTAATAAATTCTACATGTGTGTGTGTGTGTGTATGAATGGGAGAGAGTTGTTTGTTTGTGTTGGTGTGTGTGTAGGTGTTTTAATGTCTGCTTTACTTCAGCAACTGCTACGCACTTTGTTACGCACTTGCACTGCGTTGCTCGTGGTCGTATGAATGACCGTGTTGGCCGGCTTTGTCATATAGACGACGCTGGTGCCGCCTTTGTGTATCGCCGATGCGGCGACCAGCGCCTGTTGTTGTTGCTGTTGCTGCTGTTGTTGTTGCTGCTGTTGCTGCTGTTGCTGTTGCTGCTGTTGCTGTTGTGTGCCGGCAGCGGTCTGTATGACACCCGAATGATTGGCCGCCTGTATCACGGATTGCACCTGCACGAATCGAAAACACAATTAGCCAACATTGATTGAGATGAGACTGAGTTAATGTTAATGACGGAGCAGAGCATGGGGCCACATTGCGCATTTCGTTGGGGTTAAGTCCCCATTTCAGAATTGCTCTCGTGTGTGTGTGTTTAAATAAATGATTAGTATCGATATTGTCAGCTGGCGTGCTTCGAGCCAAGTTCAAATAGATTCCCATATCAAATTTTCAACAGAGAGAGCGAGAGAGAGAGCGAGATGGAGAGAGAGAAACAAACAAAACCTTTACGAATGCGCAACAAAGCCATTGAAAACATTTAAATACGAGTTTGTGAGTCATCAAACTTTATAAGCGAGCTTCTTGCTCGCCGATCCAATTATCTTCCCAGTTAATGAATTATTTCGATGGTAGCCTAGCATTAAGCCCAAATATAAACGAAAAGGTGTGACTAGGCGAAACCCCAGGGCGTTTATCGCTTGAAATAGCCCACACTCTTCATACCTCTCTCAAGCGTTTCATAAATTAGTGATACGCTTTGAGATAGGAGCGTGAGATTTGAGTATGGCTTTATATGCGCTTTATGCGTTTATAACTACTTACTACCAATTTACTTAACATACTGATACTTAATACTCTTTAAGAACTTACTGATACTTAATACTCTAGTCTATTCCACTTTCCCTGCCTCATGCGCTTTACTAAGTCTTGTCATGTTAAGAAATTAGTAATACTTTGATTCTATATTGGAGTAACATCAATTCTATAAACTTTTGTTACATTTACTAAGAAAATAGTAATAGGCTTTTAGATACTTGGATTCTACATTGGAATAACAACAATTCTATAAACTTTTCATGCATTTCAAGCGTCTCAGTCATGAAGTAGTAATACGCTTTTAGATACTTGGATTCTCTAATGGATTAGCACAATTCTATAAAACTTTTCATACATTTCAAGCGTTTCATGCGTTTTACTAATGCTAAGAAATTAGTAATACGCTTTTAGATACTTGGATTCTACATTGGCATTGCGTCTTGTGCGTCTATCTACACATAACTGTGTAACTACTGTCTTATTAAGATTAGTAATACATTTGTTGATTCAATATGAATCAGTTTTAATGCGATATGAATCAGTTTTTAAGCACATCTACAATTCGGTATAAACTAATTCTAAGGAACAAAACTCTGGAACTCTAGATTCAATATGAAATATGAATCAATATTAGTCCTTAAGTGTCTTTAGCCCAATTATCAAGTAATATATGGCTATATAATAAATAATTATCAAGTATATAATTAGCTACATATATATATTCAATATACTAATACTAACTGTTTCTAATATTCTAAAATTATATCAATAATACAATTGATATTAATTATAGTATATATGTATGTACTATATACATAGATAGATTGAAACTCCTTTATCTATATATATAGATATATATATAACAGCTGTTAATATATGTATAATTATATATCTGCTTTATATATATTCCATATACATATTCCGAATCCTTTTTGCTATAGATCCCACAACTATATATATATATATCCTATCCTATCTTATCATATATATACATATCCTATATATAACACTCTATACTCTATATTCCGACTCCTTTTCACACTATTGTACATTTTGCTTAATGTTTTGCGCATTGGGCCCATGGTACGCGAGGATGGGTCGCAGCTAAACTGGACTGGGACTCACCTGCAGGCCGTGCTGCACGAGCGTCTGCATCGGGTACGGGATATTACAGTTGGCGGTCGTTGTCAGCACGGATGCCGCGCCGCTGGCGTTGTTTGTGTTGGCCGTCGCTGGAACGCCGCTCGTTGTACTTTGCTGGTTCTGTTGTGGCTGCTGCTGCTGCTGCTGTGGCTGTGGCTGTTGGCCGCCTGTTGCTGCCACTGCTGCTGCTGCTGCGGCGGCAGCGGCGGCGACGGCCGCTGCTGATGTGACATCGTTGACGTCGTTCACATTACCGCTGGAGGCCGAGTTGCCGTTCTCCTCGACGATGCTGTCCATTTTAGCGATTTTCAGCAGCACCGTTACGCTCTCCGACAAGTGCTTCAGTTTGGCGTCTTTTCCGTTTCAATTTTGCCAGTTTGAAGTTGATGGATGCTGGACGACGACTGCACAATCCAGGATTTAAATGAAGGCAGGCGCGTGGATTGTCGGGCGAGCGGGTGGGTGGGTGTACGGACGGCCGGTCAGTCGGTCGGTCGGTTGCCAAAGCAATGAAAAAGATGGGCCGCGCGTACACACACACACACACACACAGTAGAGAGACAGGAACAGCGTAAAAAAAACAGAAATAGAAAGAGAGACGGAGAAAGAGAGAGAGAGAGAGAGAGGGAGAGAGAGAGAGATGTGCACAAAATTGGTTTCATTGGTTTTTGGTTACAATATTGCTTGATTGGTAATTGCTAATTGTTAATTGTTCGTTCCAACAACAACAACAAAAACAAACGAACTCATACACACACACACACAACACACACCAACACACGTTGACTGTCACTGTCACTGCTGTTGCTGCTGCTGCGGCTGCTGCCTTTACAACTGTTGTTTGGTTTGTTTTGTTTGCTTGCTACAAAAATGACGACGACGATGACAACGATAAAACAACAACAACAACAACAACAACACTAACAGCAACGGCCATACTGTCTCAACTGTTGTGTGTATTTTTATGAAATGACGTCATGACGACGTTGTGTTATAGGCAAACAAAACAACAACAAAAAATGAAGAAAACAACAAAAACAAAAAACGCAAACTTACTTTCTGATGACATCACTAAAACGTTGCTGCTCCTCTTGTTGTTGCTGTTGTTGTTGTTCTTGCTGTTGCTGTTTCTGTTTCACTTCTCGCTGCGCGCGCTGGTGTTTGTGTGGGTCTATATATATAAATATACTTATATATGCATATATACATATACATATATATATTTATATTTAAATGTGTGCGTGCATATGTATATATATATATATAAATATATATATATGTAACTGTAACTGTGGCTGTGTGTGATTGTGCCTGTGTCGCGTTGCGCGCTGTGCTGGCAACTTGTTGAAAAATTCAACTGTACGCACGCCACACACTCTAGAGCAGAACAGAGAGCTCTGTAGCTCCGCTTGCCTTGCGCTGCTACTACGTAGCGGATCGCTGCTGATGCATAGCTAGTGGCAGCGGGATTTTGTTGCTCCTAAATTCTTCGCACAGGCGAAATGATTTGTTATTGGATTTGATTGGGTCGGACGGTGACAGCGACGGCGACGGCAGGCAAAACACTTTTCACACAGTTGGCAGCACGCGCGCTCTGCACACCAAAAATTTTTCTGCTGTTATCGTTGCTTACGTTCTTTTTTTTTCAGAGCAGCGCTGTGTGATTTGTTTGTCAGCTGCCTGGGGGCCAGTGGCAGGATGCAAGGACACAAATTGTTTATCGCTAGTTTAGCACGCGCGTTTAAGCTCACATTCAACATTAACTACAATTTATTGATCAGGTTCTTAGCCCTTTTTGCGCAAAATATTATTTTGTATTGCTCACTCGCTCGCTCGCGCTGCTTCACTGCCTCGGTACTGGCGCAAACACACACACAAACTCATCTGCACAAGACACACATTCGCACACAACCAAGCTATCCACACACACACATAAATATATACAGAGAATACGCACTCGCAAACACACATATGCATGCGCACGCAGCGACGGCAACCCGTTTTACAGATGAGGGTTGCCAGATAGTTGGTACATAAAATAAGCCACAATATTTTTAGAAATAGTTTGAACACAGCAAAGCAAACCAAAAAACATTTTAGTTTAGTAATAATTGTATATTATTTACGTCTTGTTAACATTAGACTTTTGACAATTCCACACCCCAGTGACTATACAAAAAAAGCGCGCGACATGTCTATGTACAGCTGGCAGCACGGCAATCAGCTGTTAGCTTGTGCGACACTGCTGGCACCAGGGCTGCAACTCCACACAATTCTGGCGCTCGATTAATTAATTTGAAATAACGATTATTCATTAAATTCATTACGTGCTTAGTTATCCGTAAACAGCTGCTTGTAAATTGGCAATTAATTTAAACACTTAAGTAAAGTGCTCAAAAGTGGCTTTCAACATTTGCAAAACAACTGACTTTTTTACAGCTCTAAAATACCGTTTGACTTGCAAACACATATTTAAGTACATACAAAAAAGCTATAAAAAATTAAAACGTTTAAAACAATTGCAACTTAGAATTGTAATTGAAAATAATAATGCATTTACAGATGTCGCCTAATTGTACCGTTGCTCATTTTACTTTCAAACACATTCCATTGTGACTCTCAGCTCTGACACTTGCTTCATTGACCAAGCCCCCACAAACCGCCGCGCTGTCTGTGCGAGTCATACTTGCAGAAAGACAGTGTGAGAGAGACGGAGAGGGATTGGGCGAAGGTGTGAGCGAAGTTGAGGAGACGGGGCCGACTAACTGACTCAGTGCATGCCATTTACCGTTGCGGTTGTTGTTTTGGGCAACAACAAAAACGAAGTTGGTTTGGTCTGAAAATTTTAAGTACTGAGTGCATATGTATGTACATATGTATGTATAAGTATGATTGCATGTAATTGTATGCATTTGCACTGTACATAATTATTACTATTGAGATTTTAGTGAAAAAACTTTTAAGCCAATGAGTAATAATATTGAAACCTTGGACTGGCTGGCATCTTGTTGAATCAAATCAATTAAATATCAATTAAATGTAAGCAAGCAATTTTATAGATGCTAATGACTGTAACGATATGATATGACGTGATATTGGGATTAAAAAATGTCAAACTATTTTTAAATATAAAAGAGTCAATTTAATGCCGTAATGCGTTTTGTCCAGGTATTTAATTAATTGACTAACATGGACAAACTATCTACGAAATAGAAACAACTATTGCTTTAGTGCGAGGATAGTAAATTTAGCATGTGAATAATTTCCTCTCTCCTCTTTAAAACAGAGGCAGCAAACAGTATGTGTGTGTGTGTGTATGTCTATACAAATATGCATAAGTCTGTATGTATGAATGTGTTGAAGACAGACAATTCACTTTTGTTTTTTTTTTTTTTTTTTTTTTTTTGTGACGGGACAGCTAGACGCTAGCTAGCTACAGGTTAGCTCACGGCTAGACAAACTCGTGCTTTTTATTTATCGCAACTGATTAAAATGTTTTGTTTCTATTAAATGTTATGTATTTGTTGCACTGAACAAACTGCGAACAGACAGCACATAAAAATATATACATACATACATACATACATACATATAAAACATAAAGCGCAGTGACACTGCACTTAAAATGCTAGCTGGAATTGAATTGATGTTGATGCGCGTGAACGACAAACCGAGAGACAGGCAAAACGAGATAGAGAGAGAGCAGGACAGAGAGAAGAGGCGCTGATTCAGTTCAAAGTCATTGAGGTGGGCGCGTGAGAGGCACGCAAACTTAGAAATAAGTACTGAGAAATAGAGATGTCATATGTTTGCTAAATACTGATTTGCTTGAGCATATATGCATATATGTATCTATATATATAATTTGCAACTGCAAACAGCAGCAGCAGGAAGCAAATCTGTGCACTCACACTCATTCCTTCATACAAATTGTTGTTTTCTTTTGCAATCGAGCACGATAGTCACGCGATCATCACTAGACGCTTTAAGCTGTCAGCCTAGGCAAGTGAAGCTGCGCCTGTTGCTGCCGCCAGCCAGCCACCCACCCGCGTCACAATCATCTCAGTCATCTGTGCGCGGGTCCGTTTTATCATTATATGTACATATGTATATATGTACATACATATGTACTTCTTTTTTTGAGTTGAGCTGAGCTGTGTTGTGCTTGTCATCACTGCGTAAGCACAACTTAAAAATACTTGTGGCGACCATTCAAAGAGGTAATTGACACCGCAACGAGAGCGAAAGAGAGACAGAGAGTGAGAGAGGGAGTGACACAGGCCTGGTGGAAGGTGGGCGCAGGCAGAATGACGAAAGCGAACAAAGGCGCAAAAGTCGCAAAGCTGAAAAAGCATAAATACAAAAATCTGGCAACGTCATCAACGTCATTGACATCATCGTGAATTATTGGTTATGCGAGTCTAAAATCGAAACATTAAATAATGGCATTTCATTTCTTGTTATTTATGCATATGTGTATGTATGTATGTATGTACATATGTACATACGCATATGCATATCTACTGTCTTGCTCTTATTGTTGCTGTTGCTGTTGCTGCTGTTTCCATTTGACATTAACAGCACAAGTCACAGCAAAGACAGCCAACGGGAATGGCAATATTTGCCTGCTGCATTTTAATCAATTCCAATCAGTCGTCGTCGTCGTCGTCGTCTTTTGCTTTTGGGCTTTGACTTTGGCAGCGACGCAAAGACGAGTGCGGCGACAGCGGCGCTTTCTCGTTCTTAATGCCTTCGCGTTTGTTCATACGCAAAATGTGACGTCAGCATGATATATTTTTAGCTCGTCTCATGCATTGCATTTTGTTGCGAATGCCGTTGTATTTGTGTGTGTATTAATTAAAGCTAAATGAGTGCACAGCAGCATCAACAGCAACAACAAAAGCAACAACAAAAGCAACAAAAATCGCAGCATAAACGAAAACAGTTAATACTTGCCATGGGAACTCGCAACGGAATGGCATTGGAACTGCGCGTGGGCAAAGGGCAAGGGGGAGGTAAGCGAAACGCGAAACGGAAAAAAAAAAACAGGAGCTGGAATGTATGTATGTGTGTGTGCGTAGGTGGGAGATACACACATACATAAGCGATGGAAGCGTTGCCGCTGTCAAACAAACCAATTGTTTGGGGGCGAAACTTTTTGCCGTTAGAATCTGTTGCACATGGCCAACAAATGCCAGCCGCCAGCCGCCCGTCGCCATCCAACACCACCTACTCGACGGCTTTTATGCGGATTATCAGCTAGCAGTAATTTGATAATACAACCGTTTTGCGTTTACACAAGCAACCAATATCTATATATATGTATGTATGTATGTATAGATGTATGTATGTATATATGTAACATGACGACAAGCCGATTTGAGTCAAAGCAATTGCGAATTGAAATTTGATCGACATGAACTGAACCAAAAATCAAAGCGAATTGAATTCAAATTTGAAAATTATCGAATTTAGAAATTGAAGCTAAGCTCGGTTCACGAACTAACTCCTAATTGAGTTAGCTTAAACTGTGAACCGAACCAACAGTCCTGCAGCCCTGGCACGTATATATCCATATACATGTACATATAAACATTCATTGTATATATTTATGTATGTGTATGCATGTATATATGTATTTGTGAATAAGTATTTGTTATCATTTTTGTTTTGGAGGCGTCAGCCCCTCCCCATTTCCGTTATCAGCGTTGAACAGCAGGCAACAGGCATAGAAATATCAGCTCAACTTCGTAGCTTAATTGGAGCCGGGACTATGGGAATAACGGAGTAACGGAATGCCAGCGAGCATTCAGGGGTGTACAGTATTCCCAAATATTGACAGATTCATGCGATACGATCTTGATTTCCAAATGTCTCAAATGCGAAATTCCTCTAACTGACTAAGGCGACGCGATACGATCGATGATGTAATTAAATATCTTAGAGAAATAAGCCCAAGTAAACAGCTGGCTGGGCAAATAGATAAAATAACTGTTAACTAAGACAAATGTGTTGAGCGTCGGATGTAAATATATTTTCGAATAGTATCTGATTCCATCTTAATTGTGCGAAAGTTTCTCCCCTCAAATGCTAGCTTAGTTTGATTGTAAATTAGATGTATGTATTTCTATTTCTCTGCAATTTATCAAGTTTTATATTAGATCTATGATAAGGTGACAATTTAGTACGCTTTTAAAGTAATGCCTTGATTGGACTCCAGCGCGTGCCCATGACTAATGCTGTGGTGTGGGTCATAAATTGTTAAAACACCTCACTTATCGGGTATATTAAAACGTCAATTATCTGCATTTAAAAGGGGCGTACTATTTTAGGCAGCACCTTCATAGAGTACCTCATTCTGGATTTAACTGACATTATGCTAGAGTTTTACAATATCTATGACTAAACTATATTTTATTATGTCATATTCTATTCTATTGTGTGTCATATTCTGTATGTATGTATGTATGTCTGTATATCATATAGAATGTAGTACCTGTATATAGCATTGCTTAAGTTACAAATATAATTTGACTTTGAATTGCCAGGGATATGAATTTCTCTATAATTTGTATCATCATATCATATTCATAGAACTCTTTAGTCTCAATATTCTGCATTATTCAATTTCCAAATTGAATATATGTATGTATGTATAATATATATTTTATATGTCCCATCCAAGTTCGATACGATGTAACGTTTATGTCTTAGGGACAGGTTATTATTTTTGATTATTATTGTTTTTGTCGTACATTGTCTTTAACGAAAGTTTTTTTTCTCACTCAAAAATAGTTTTTGATTGATTTTTAATGAAAAAATATATATGTTTAACAAATGTAAATAAAACAATATAGTAAAAACTGAAAACAAATAAATTTTTTCTTTTAGTTTAAATTGAAAATATTGCTCAATTTAAATTTTTTAAAAATTGCTTTGCGTACTGCAGGATTTTTGAAAATGTCCGATTTGCATATACATTTTTGACTCACTGTGCACGTAAATTGAAATACACATTTTAAATAAATATAATTTTTTAGTATATTCGCTTTTTTTGTGACATTATTATTAAGTGAATGACCTTCTGTAAATTTAATAATTTAATTATTTTTGAAATGAACTTGATGTAGTTGAAAACGAGTTAATACTCTCGATAAGAGCCATTAAGCGTATACTTCTGTCTAGTGGCGTTGCCACACCCCCACACTCGTCTCTTATCATATCTTACCCGCTAATGTTGTTGTTTTGGTTGTTGTTGTTGCTGCTGCTGCTGTTACTGCTGACTAATTACAATGAAATTCGCCACGAAGAAGAGAAAAAGCTAAAATTTTCGCGTAACAGCTACAAAATTTGTAAAAATTTTTGCAAGCCGCTTAATGAGATGTTTTAACAACAATATACATCAATAAATAACAAAAGCAATGACAAAAAACAAAAAAAAAAAAAGAAGCATGAAACGAAAATAAATAAATAACGTAAAAGAAAACAAACAGCTTTTGCCGTTGCTGTTGCCGTTGCTCTTGCTGTTATTGTTGTTGCTTTTGCTTTAGTCGTTGAGTTTGCTGCGCGTTTTGCGCTTTTTGTTTTTGTTTCGTTTTATATTTTTTTTTGTTTTTGATTTCTTTTCGTTGTGTTGCGATTACGTCAAGATTTTTGTTGTTTCGCCGATTTGTATTTGATTACAATACATTATATGTACAAATTATATACATACATATGTATATGAATATAGATGAATGTATGTATATGTATGCATGTACATATATTTGGGTGTATACAACGTGCAGTTGCTGTTATTGTTGTTGTTTTCGCTAACCGTTTGGCGCTCTCCCCATTGGGAATGCGCGTGCGAGCGAGACAGCGGCTATAATTACTTGCTTAACTTCTTACACAAATATTTCACACATGAAAAGTGCGCAAATATAATAAAAAAAAGGTCACTCTCACACACGCACACTTAGACACTTGTAAATGAGGGAGTTGTTGTTGTTGTTGTTGCACTTCCAGTACTGTTACATATATACTACACACATATGAATGTAAATATGTATGCGTACACATATGTATGTATGTTTTTGGCGCCTAAATTTGTGCGCGCTTCTTCTTCTTATTCTTTAATGGGCCACACTCGTCACCTTTTGTCGTTGGCTATAGCTATAGCTAGCTGTATCGTTGTAGTTGTTGTTGTTGCTGCCGGCGCTTGATGACGCGACGACGGCGCAACCGACAACTGACTGAATGTTGTTGCTGCTGCTTATTGCGACTGCGATTGCGATTGCTAGTATTGTGTTGTTGTTGTTGTTATTATTGTTGCTTTGGGGGCTGCTGCTCGTCGCTGCTGCTGCCTCTGACGCCGCTTTACGTAGCCGAACTGAAAAGCAATACTGACACCGATGACTGACTAAGCGACCACGACGTGGCTACGACGACGACGACGACGTTCATGTATATGTATGTATGTACATACACATATACTCATACAGACGTCGACGTCGAAGCCGCCGCAGCACACGTCACCAGCAGCGGTAGCAGCAGCAAATAGTTAGCGATGGGCACGTGCTTGTGCATAAAATTATACTACATTCGTGCTAAGTCACGCACGAAAAATGTTTTTTAAAGCCTGAGCAATTCTTTGAAAGTCAAAGAGTTAAGTATATACATACATGCATGCATACATACATACATGTATACCCGTAAATAAAATACTTAAAACTTGCACGGGCGATTAAAACTAATATACGGATATTCAAGATTTTAAAACAAAAAATCCATAAAAATGTTTATACTGCGATCATTACTTATTTATTTGCTTTTGTACAATAAGCCAATACGTTTTAGTACAAGTAAAATTGAGAATTCAATGTGAGAGAGGGAGACAGCGCATAGAGTATGCAGCAGCTAATTCTGCATTCAAGTGAGTCACGTAATCGTCAGCAGATTTGAATAGTTTGCCGCCCATTGTACATATGTGAGTTTGTACATACACATGTACAATATTATTATATAATTAATAGAGAAACTAAATGCTAGAAATTTTATGTTTATTTCGTCTACATACATACATACATATGTATGTATATCAAGCAGATAAGACGTTGTCTCCAATGCACAGCAGGTTGATGTCTTTGATTCGTGATTTGAATATTTCTAACACGCTTGCTTCTACACATAATAATACATACATGTATGCCTGTGTGTGTGTGCGTGTATGTTTGTACTAATATGCTCGTACTCACATGCATGCGTGCTCGCTCCCTGGGCTGTTTCGTAATGTTGTGCTTTGTTGTTGTGTATGCTCTGCTTAAGCATCAGCTTCTTGAAGTGCAGCGGCAGCAACAATTAAAACAACACAAACAATAATAGGAAAACAAGAGCGTTAAACGTTATCGTCGCCACGTCAAAGTCACGGTGCTTGACGCTGACGTCGATGTCGATGTCGATGTCGATGCCGGCGTTCTTCCATTACACTCACCACTCTCATTCCCTCGCTCTATCTCTTGTCTATTCGCACTCTTTGGCGCGCTTCGCTCTTTGCTCTTCGCTCTTCGCTCTTTGCCTTGTCTTGTGCGCTTACTCATGTTGAAGAACAACAACTACACACATGCCAGAAATATTTTTAAATATCTACATACCTAACGCAAGTCAAGTTCTACATTCGCATGTACATGCGCATTGCTTTATGTGTGTATTGGTCATTTGAGAGACAGACATAGACATGCCATAATGCTATAATGCCATAAGAATGAAAGAAGAGCACGCACAATTGACGCCGACGACGCGATGTTCTTCTTCATCATCTTCTTCTTGTTGTTGTTGTTTGGTTTTTTGCCGTTACTGTTTTTTTCCGTGTATTATTGTTGTTGCTGTTAGCGCACTGTTATGTCGTACACCGCAGCAGAGGCGCGACGATGGTGACGTTGTTTCGCTAGCTCGCTCGCACACACATTGAGCGCACTTAACTCGCTCGCACATGCGTGTGAGCAATAGCAGCTGACTGGCAGGCAAAATTTATAGCATACGTTCAGGCCGTCGATTAGCAGCTGCATCAAATTACCTACCATAATAGTTTACGAGTAATGAAAATTATGATGGAAAACGAATTAATTAAAAGTTTTAAAAATTCTATGAAAACCATAAAGTAAGTAGTATAAAATTTGCTAGCTATCCATAGCCAGCAGTCTTGTTTATGGTATGCAATTACTTCCATTCTATTCTTAGCCAGTCTGTTAACTAGTCTCTACCGTTGCAGAAACCAATTAGCCAAAACTTGATAAAGTATACTGAAGGCGGGCATAAAGCTGACCACAGGCAGGTGCAACACGTTCGACTCACACCCACATGAAGTGGAAACAAAACTGACGAATAAATAAGAAAAAAACTTATTTTTTCATAACGTCGAAGTGGAAATGTCCTTTCAATTGGAAAAATACATGGGTATATGTATTTTTTAATCATGTGAAAGTAAAAATACCTATGAAGCGACGATATCAATTAAATATGCAAAAAAAGAATTCAATAAAAATGTTATGCATATATAATATAATAGTGAAATGATATAAGTTTAAAAAAGACAACAAGAGCAGTAGAAAAAGAAATATTATATTATTTTTAACACTTTGATGTTGAAATGTTTTATAAATATTTTATGAAGTAATGATATCAATTAACAAATGATATACATACATACATAATATATTTAACTATTATAAAATGCATATTTTTATCGTTGAACTTGAAATTTTCGTTATATTCATATAATATAATACAATATAATATTCATATATAATTTATTTATTCAACAATAACAAATAAATAAATAACTTATCAAATTTTTAAATAAAAATAATAATATATTGAATAATAAAAAAAAAAAATAAAATAATATATTAAATAAATAAATTAAAATAAGCTAAAAACATTTGTAATTTTTCCATTTATGCAATTTATTTCGAAAAAAATAAAATAGAAAATTTTTATAAAATTTCATGAGATTCCTGCAGTCTTTATTAATATATGTATATACTCCAAATGAGGTTGGGAATATTGCGTCGCACAGAGTTTGTCATAATGAGAGTACCCTAGGCGAGTAAACGCCCCATAAACCGTAGCTACATTTTCAATTTTGGCAACTTGGCGTATGCGTAATACAATAATCACAGTCATCACACACACACACACACACTCGCACACTCGCACAGTCAGCTGGCCTACTCTAACATAAACATTTCTCTAGTCGAGTCGAGCCTCGTTGCTGCCTCACTTGACAGAGATACATTGGATATTTGCCTTGCCGTTGCGTTTGTGTGAGCGCGGCTTACATGACGTATGCTCCATAAACGTTGCATAAATTACGCATACGTCGCATATTGCGTTACGTCGCGTCGAGCGTGCAGCTGACAGCGGCGGTCGCACAGCCAAAATTTAAGCGAACAACACGAAAATGCCGCCAGCTCCATCAGCCCCCCCCCCCCCCCCTCCCACCACTTCCCATACCTGCCACACCCCGACAGCCCCCCCTTTTTTACGGCTCCAGAGCGGCAGTAATGTGATTTGAAAGTGAGCTGCTTGGGGCATTTATTTAATAAGAAATGCGCAGGGGCGTGTAAAGCGCTATACGTAATACGTTTATAACCAAAAGCTAGCGCCGAAACACAGCGCCAGGCCAAATCCCCGTGCCAGTGCCCGACTCGCCGAGCTCCGTCTTCCCCTCGCTTGCCCACCCACAAGACCGAGGCACGAATGCCCAACGCCGCACGAATGACAACCCGCCCACACATTCATCAGGTGAAGTTCGCACGGACAGCACCCGGTGGGCTTATGGAACGATGGGCCGATGCTCCGATGGTCCAATGGTCCGATAGTCCGATGAGCCGATGGTCCGATGAACTGACGTAGGCAGGTGGGTAAACAAACTTGCTTACCGAGAGCGAAATCAGCAGCTGAACAACACAACCGGAACATGGTAACGGCAACAACTTATGTCAAAGGTAATTGAGAATCGAGCTGGACAAAAGTAACCACACATTGCGAACAGTGTTGGAAAAGGCAATAATATCATTACCAGCTGATTGAATGTTGAGTACCTGAAGCGTAATCGAAATGAAAGTGGGTTTAAGGAATATTCCTGTATATGCATGTACATATATGCATGGTCATATAAATATACAAGTACAGTAGAGTCCGGGTATAGCGACTCCGCTTATAGCCTTGGTACGGTTATTGTGAACTTATGCGGGTAAAGCGTTTTCCGGATACACCGACGGTCACAAGTATTTCCCTTAGGCATCAAAAAACTTACTAGCCACAGAATATAGCTGGGTAGCTACTCAACCAGACGTCAGCAAGGCGGCAAAACTTTGCTTCTAGAATGCAAGACGTATGGCTGTAAGAGAGGCTATTTCGGGATGCGTGCATTGAACAGGTGACAACAGCTGACATAGACAAAGGTGAGCCCCACACATGCCGTCGGCTTAGCCCCTGCTGTGCACGCTAGACACAGCTGCAGGTACAGCTAATGGAAGCTACACTGCTTGCTGCGGTTGCGGCTGCTGTTGGAGCTATTCATAGAAAGCTTCAGGTGGAGTAGAGGCGGAGAGGGAGAGGTAGTTCAGATTCCCGACCGGCGATTCCACTGGTAATGCCTGATGTCAAGCGCAGCGTTAGCATTTCCGTTTGATGGAATTTTAAATGGACACCTGGAAGAGCAGTTGATGCCGTAGTTCATATCAGTTTAAGAAGGGATATTTCTAGTCTTCGAGTTGGTTGGTAGAGCTGTGATCGGTGTAATCGTTAAATCTGCTCAGGCTCTCATCTCTAGAGAGTTGAATAATCAGAGAAGCTCTATAGGAATCGATCATAGGATCGGAAGTTGGAGTAAGCGTAAAAACGTGGAGAATACGAATCTACGATCAGAACTCAAAGGACACTACGTACGGAACTTGAAGAAGCTATAATAGTACTTCAGACTTAGTAAACTCAGCTTTGAGCGAGAACTTCAGCATGTACTAAGCAAAACAGAAATGGCAACCAGTTCTTTGAGTAGGATTGATGGCACAAGTTTACGGACAAACTGCAAGAAACTGAAGCGAAACATCAAAGGTCGCCGTAAGCCGGAAGCAGTTGCTATTTGTCTACTCTATGTACATGTACTTAAAGCTATTATGCCTCTCGTATAGCTTCGGCTTAACGAACAGTGCAATGCCTAACGAAAACAGGTGCATTTGCTGGACACAGAGTACTACCAACGGGGGATAGAAGGAAGCACCAACCAGGTAGAGATATATGTATGTTCGGTAAAGTCACAAAGGGAAATCGTCAAAGGTCTAAAGAGATTGTATATAAATATATGTACATATATACTTTTTATACTTATTCACCAAAGTGAAAAGAGTATATTAGTGTTGTGCCAGGTACGTCTTGCACACCGTGTCGAGTCTATTGAAACTGGAAATTATGTTTATATGTATGCACGCGTATACCCTTTATTCACCCGATCTACCTACAAATGGAGCCATGCCTGAGTATTCTGCAGTCAGTAACACTCTTATTTTTCTGTGTAAATATTGTTATCATAATTTCCTAAAGATCGGCGTTATATAATATTCTAATTTTATTTTCCTATATGAATTTAAATTCCACCTAAAAATCCAAAAATTGTTATCGATTATTTTCTGCAAAAAAGAAATGGGTTGAGTTATTGGAAACAAATTATACGTTCCTATTGCGTATGGTAGACACGTATAAACATGTCAAATTTCAAGTACCGCGCTTATGTAGTTTTGGGGATCGCTGCATTTATACGGAAGGACAGACGGTCAAGGCTATCCTGATGAAGAATACACATACTTTATGGGCTCTGCCACGCCTCTTTCTGACTGTTACATAATTTTAACAAAACCATTATACCCTGATTTCTCATTTTCAATGGGTTCAGGGTATATATAAAAAAAAAAAAAAATGTGAACGACAGCAATCATATGTAGACAACAAATGCAGGATTATAGCTCCTGCCGAGTGTGCGTAGACGTGGAGACTGAAATGAATTTACTATAATATAAATTGCGTGCAGCAAAGCTCATGCGGTGCTTCTGATCATGTGCGTGTGTGTGTGTGTACATGCATACATACATATACATGTATGTATATGTGGCGAGGCAACGGGCAGCGTGCGTCTGTCATCCAGAAATCCACAAAGGACCCAAAGTTAATACCTGAGCCCCCAATGGAGCATTATCAAGCTGTGCCTTGAACAATGGAGATTTCATGCGGAAGAGTGCCGCACGGCCTGAAGAGGGGGGGGGAGGGGGTGTGTGTGGGTTCGCTTTGACGAAATGTTGCCCAGCCTAATGATATATGTATGTATATTGTTGGGGCCTATTGTTTGCCTATGTTGGAAAATTTGAAATTTGAAAAGCGACAAAACTAGGGAAAACAATGCAAACAAAAAATGCAAAAAGTGTTCAAGTTAGTGAGGAAATTGTGCAAATTTTTGCAATTACTTGTATTTAAAATTGTTGAGCTTAGCTTGAGTCAGTTGATTTTAAATACTTATAGAGATCTATGTATATAATAATATTTATTTAATTCAACTTGTATTTCATTTAAGTTTGCATTTGAATTTTTAATATAATCAAAGTTTCTTAGTTAAATATATTTATTTTCTATATATATATATATATATATATATATATATATATATATGTCTTCAAGCATTTGAATATTTAATTTAATTTTTTTTAAAATTATATATATTTTATTTATATTTATTTTAGTTTTTATTTAATGAATGTTAAATAAAGTTTTGTTAGTTATATTATATTATATACGTATTTATTCTGTATGAATATTGAATATAATCAAAGTTTGTTAGTAAAATATATTTATTTATTTATTTAATGTCTCTAAGCATTTATTCCATTTTAATATTTAACTTAAAGTTTTTTTTTTTTTAATTACATATATATTTATTTTATTTTTTATTTAATGAAGCTTATAGATATTTTTGCTATTTGAGTATTTTGTTAAATAAAGATTTGATAGTTAGTTATACAGATTTATTTATTTTTTTATGTAATGGCTCAAAGCATTTATTCCATTTCAATATTTGATTAAAAGTGGTTTTGTTTTTTAATATATAATATATATATATTTTTTAAATTTAATTAATTAATTTATTTAATGATGCTTCTTTTTCTATTTATGGCATTTGAATAATTAATACAAATAAATTTGGATACTTTTTTATATTTATTTATTTATTCTATTTGATAAAGCTTATACATACATACATAATATGCATTACATATGTATGTATATTTATTCCATATGAATATGTTTAATTTAATATACATATTTATTTCTGTTAGTTTTATATATTTTTGTATTTAACTATGTGTGTGTGTGCTTATATATTTTTATAGCATAAAATTTGTAATAATTTAATAAATTTGATTCGTTTTTATATATTTATGTTTTATTATTTTATTTTTTTTTATTTAACAAAAATTTATTTTTTTAATTTATTTTTTTTAATATAAATATAATTCAAATTTATTATATTATATACTTATTACATTTTAAATTATAATTTTAATTTTTTAATATTTGTTTGGTATTTTATATATAGTAGTATATTTAGTATTTTAATATTTGCCATTAAGTCATCACGCTTAATTCTCTAGCTAAATATCCACAATATGAACAATGTGAAAAACCAACTCGACGCCCACACGCATTATATGGCGCATGTGTGTGTGTGTGTGTGTGCGTATGCATCTCGCTCTAACTGGTATCCGCTTAAGTAAACAAGTCGTGTGGCACATACAGCAAAAATTGAGTTGACGCCTGGCAAGCAAACTTAAGCTGTCATCCACATGCCCAGAGCTTGGCTGGGTGGGCGTGGACGTGGTGGGCGTGGTGGCAGAAGCAACAGCTGGAGTGTTGAACTAGAGGTTTACGTGTGCCCATGTATGTGTGCGTGTGTGTGTGTATGAGAGTGACTTTCCCTCTCTCTCTCCTGCTCTCTCCCTCCCTCTCTCTCTCTCTCTCTCTCTCTGTGTTTGCTTAGCGTTGCCACGCGACAACTTGTTGCACGTCTGATAAAGGAGTCGACACATCAAGCAGCGGCAGGTCGTAAGCAAAGCAAGCAAAGCAGTTGAGCATTGTGCACCGTTACAGAGCCCACGCCCACGCCCACGCCCACGCCCACGCCCACGCCCACACTCACCTCCAGCCTCCACCCTCCACCTTCCCTCCCCAGCAAATCATATTTGGCTACATGACGATGGCTCAATCTCGAGCACAATTTATTTGATTAGGCATTCCAAGCGATTGCATTTCAGAGTCGCACAAACTTGACCAGCTTGGAGCTGCTCTTGCGCAGCAGCACCTTGCCCAGGGGCTGGCCGAAGCCCTCGTACTGCTGATAGACATGCAGACCGCGCACCACTGTCGCATGCACCACGCCGCTCAGCCGCTGGCCGGCGTAGGGCGTGGGCGACTTGTGCGACGCGTAGAGCTGATCGCTGCAGACGGTGAACTCCTCGTCCGGATTCCAGATGCAGAAGTCGGCGTCGTAGCCCTCGGCAATGCGCCCCTTGAAGCTGGACAGGCCGCACAGCTGCGCCGGCTGCCAGCACATCAGGCGATGCACCTCGGCCAGGCTGAGCGGCTGCTCCGTTTGCCGGGCGCGCGTCCACACCACCGGCAGGCTCAGCTGCAGCGAGCTGATGCCCGGCCAGGCGTTCATGAAATTGCCCCGTGCCCGGCCGTAGGTCAGACAACGGGCGCCCGGCGTCGCCGACGAGTGATCGCTGGCGATGAGCTGCAGCGTCGAGTCCGGCCGGCGCAGCGCCGACCACAGGCCCGCCTGGTTAGCCTGCTCGCGTATGGGCGGCCAGGTCTTGAACTGGGTGCCACAATCGGGCACCTGCTCCGCCCCCAGCGCCAGGTAGTGTGGACACGTCTCGGCGCTCAGCTGCACGCCCGCCTCCTGCCGGCACACCTCCAGCACGGGCAGCGCCTCTGCGCTGCTGAGATTCATGACGTGATAGCGATGCTCGGGCTGCGCTGCGGCGGCGCGGCAGATGAGCTGGACTGCCGCCAGCTCCATGCTGGCGGGTCGGGACCGAAGAAAGCTTCCATAGCATTTGCTTGACGCCTCGTCCGGCTGCTGCAGCGACTCCGTTGCTGGCAACTCGGCGTGGAACTGCAAAATATCAAATTGTTTATTGTTTATTTCAAGGCGAATTGCTAATAAAAATATGTACAATTAAAAATAAATTAAATATAAATATAAAATATAATTGAAAACATTGAAAAGCAAAAATAAAAAAATAATACACAACAAATTGAAATGAAAAAAAATATAATTAAAAACATAAATAGCAAAGATGAAACAAGTATGAAACCTCAAGTCCCTTGAACTGAACTGAAATTATTGAAGCAGCAGAGAGCGTTCCCATTGGTCACTTTAAGCTCGACTGTAACGAGAGAGACAGTACTTGAGTAAAAGCAAAAGCAAGGAGAGAAGTGCAGAAGATCATTAAAGTTGTCTATGTGTATGCAGCAGCTCTCACTTGGTATTTGTATTTAGGTAAAACGAAGCCAGAAAGCTCACAGCAGCAGAGAGCGTGCTTGAATAAAAGTAAAAGCAAGGAGAGAAGAAGTGAAGAAGATCATTACAGTTGTCTATGTGTATGTAGCAGTATTAATTCGCTCACAGCAGTAGAGAGCGTTCCCATTGGTTACTTCAAGCTCGACTGTAATGAGCGCTGCTGAGAGAGACACTGCTTGAGTAAAAGTGGCCCTGCATATATAAAGGGCAGCAGCTGCAGCATTTCTTCAGTCGTCCAGACCTGCTGGGGGTCAACGCATTAGAGTGAGCTAGAGCGTGTGATCGATCAGCTAAGCATTAAAGACGTAGAGGAACTACGTAGATGAATTACGTCGAGGAAAATAGGAAATATAAATAGCTAAAATACAAAATAATACACAAAATAAATATAATTAAATGAAAAAAAAAAATAAAAATAAAAATATAAATAACAAAGATATGAAATAATACACTTAATAAATAAAATGATAAAATATAAATAAAACAAATAATCAAAAACATAAATAGCAAAAATAAAATAAATAAAATGAAAAAATATAAATAAACAATATAATTAAAATCGTAAATAGCAAAAAATAAAAAAAATATATGCTAACTCTATACTCTTCCATATCTGTCTTGGGATTGGGATATTTCTTATTTAACGTTTTCCCAAAAGTTAGATCTCAATTATTTACCGCTATTAGCGCATCTGTTGCCTGCTCCTTGCTTAGCTGATGCAGTGCCTCGCCCAGTTGATGCTCGTTGATTGCTGCAAATTCGTCGCCCACCGGCTGTGCGCTAGGGCAGAGTGTGCACTGTAGTCCGACGACGCCGGCAGCTAGCTGTGGCACCAGCTGATCCGTATTGCCCGGCACCAGGCCGCCCCAGAAGCCGACATCCACATAGATCTTGCCGCGTGCCGTCGCCGCCTTCGCCTTCAGCGTCTGCACATTCACTGTGGGGGGCGTGGCATTACTGCGGGCGTTGTACTGTAGAAAGGGCGGTGTAGAGAGCGCCAGCAGCAAGCCGCTTGCCACATCGTGCGGCTACTACTCACGTGGGTCGATTTATGATGGTCGTGAATCCGCCGGCAGCCGCCGCTTTGGTCGCCGACGCGAATCCCTCCCAGTCGGTGCGCTCGCCCGGCTCATTGATGTGCACATTCGTATCGATCAAGCCCGGCATCAGCAGCAGATCACCAAAATCGTAAACCGCCTCCGATTCAGTGTTGTATAGATAGGTGTTTACCTCCTGCTTAGTGCGCAGCACTATTTAAAATGTAAATATATTAGTGGTAAATTTAAATAAACTATGCATATAGTGTGAAGCGGAGTAAGTATACCTCCTAACTCGGTCTATACAATGTCTTCTTCATTCAGTTCAAAGCAACATGAAGAGCTATCTATAAAACTAAAGCTAACATACTTTTTTTGCAGTCCCTAGATCGTTGAACCTCTCTTGAATACCTCTTAAATATCCCTATTGGGCCTTTGAAATGTTCTTCGACAATTTTACTCGCTTTACACTTTTGGTTTCAGTTGACTACACAGTTTCATCTCATTCCCGTCACTGCTTCATCCGATAACTGAATTGTCACATGGAAAGAGTTCCTTAGGAAAGCCTCAATGGATTTACAAAATTGAAAAATTATAGTTTTTATAGACAAAATAAATAAATATAGATATTTGTATTATAAGAGTCATAATTTAATTAACAGAAGTCCTAGTTAACTCATTTTCAATAAGTAGCAAAATATACACGTATTTAAATTATATACATTTGTCAATTTACACAATAAGTGTCAAATATATGTGTGTAAGTAATTTAATGTATTTGAAATACATACATACATACAAGCGGCTTAAATTTGCTTGATTATTTACTTATACTTATATATGTATATATATTATTATTTATGTACTTATTAATTTGTAGCAAACATGAACAGAATTTCGCGTCGACCTTTTCTCAGTCACAGCTAGTTTAATTAGCCAAATTTGATTTTCGCTTGCTTCCATCTCCCAGTGCGCTCCCTTGCTCTTACGCGTTATCTTTTACGCTCTATGTCAATTTTACCTGCTGCCTGCCTTTCACCCACTCGCGCGCTCACTCTCACTCTCTCACTCTTACTCTATCTCTTTATCTTGCCGTTTGTCTCTCTGTTTTATTTTGGATGTCAAGAGAAACCTCAAAATTGTATAAAGCCCAACAAGTGCAGCACAAACATCCAGCTGCCAATGTATATTTGTATATAATAGCTTATAAATAAGTATTCATAATAGTCAAAAGGTTGCGTATCGTGAAAAGCCTTGAGCTTTGCCCACTTACCACGCCGAATGATGCCGCCCGTGTCCACGATGATGCCGCCGTTGAGGGGCGTTTCGTGGCTGCCATCGCCCAGATAAATGCGCTGGCTAAGGAAGAGTAAATCCATTTCACGATCTGTTCGAGCTAAATGTTTGAATACAACTGAAGAAAGCAAAGAACTAAAAAGATGGAACTGTGAAAATGAAATCTGTTTGAGTTATTTCTGTACGAAACGCTGAGATCGGAATCACGCTCTCACTCTCTTTCTCTCTTACTCTCTCTTTGGTTGTCTCTCACGTACTCATGCTCTGCTTGCTCGCTGCTTATTTGCATTTGCAAATAAATAAAGAAGCAAATCCAACAACAATTCAATTGCGGCCAAAACTTTTACCTAATCAAATCTTAAGTATGTAAGCGTGTGTGCGTGAGCGTGAGCGTGCGTGTGCGTGTGTGCGTGTGTGTATAGCTTTTTGACTGCTTTGGCAAAGGCGCAAGCAAGTTCATCAATGTGGCGCCGCCCAGCGGCAGCTTTTGGCTGCTATTAGGGTAAACTTTCGCTTTTTTTTTCTTTTCTCATTTCACATTTTCGTTTAGCTCATGTACAGCTGAGCTGCAAATGAAACGCAAAGGCGAAGCGTAGGTAAAGGCGAGCCGAAACCGAAACCGAAAACAATTCGTATGAACCGAATACACAAAATGCGAATACACGAATGCTCAAGTGCAAGTGTGTGTGTCTGCGTGTGTGTGCTTGCCGAATGGCGAAATGAAGTTCCACTTGTTGTTGCTGCCTGCTGCTGCTGTTGCTGCAGACGAATCGAACGTAGTCGGCACTGTTGCGTCTCTGCTGGCAGATACACACGCACAGGCGACGGCCATGTCCTTAACACCAACACTAGCATGCCGATGATGCTGCAGCAATGCCAGCAGCAACAGCCCCACCACCTGTCGGGCGCGTCATCAAACTCAAATTGAAGCGATTTAAGTTGGAGACGCGTCCTTGTCCTCGCCCTTGTTCCTGTTCTCGTGCTTGGCCTCGTACACAAACACATACACACACACACACACATACACAGACACATACATGTATACGTATACGTCCTCGTCCTTGTCCTCATCGTCGGCACCGCCGACATCATCATCGGCATCGGCATCGTCGACATCGTCGGCATCCGCCGACTGGCTTGTCTCGCCGTGGCCATCGTTTGGTCGCGTCATTCTCGTTCTCATCGTCGTCGCTGCTGGCCGCACATAACCATAGTTGGCGCTGCCGTGCAACGCATCCAGCGATTTACCCCGCTTCGAGCAGCTTCGCGACAACCAGTTGAAGTTATTCGACGCACACACCAGATCCTCTGAAAGCAATTTCAAATCAAAAACAAAAAAAAAAACAACCCAAAAATACAAAAAAAAAAGAGTTAATTAAACAAAATTTAAAATATAAACTAAAAAAAAAAAATCATAAATAAATAATTGTTTTGCAGAAAGATTTGCACCCAAATTGACTTTTTTAAGTGTGCGATTTGAGTTTAACGGTTAATCTCGCAGTGAATTGATTCTAACGGTGAGCGCAACATTTTCAAATTGCATTTTTTTTATGCTGTGTTGAAATCATATATAAAAAATACATATATCTATGTTTTTTTTTGTATGTTTTTTTTTTATGCCGTTAAGGCCATAAAAGGCATAACAAAGTGCCAAGTGATAAAACACAAAAAAAATGAGAAACAAAAAACAAAAACAAAATTCATAAATGGGCCAAAGAAAATAAACAAAAATTGGATTTCAGGACATGTTTTGTGCGCCAATGTTATATTTAGATTTATGTACATATATACATATATATTTTAATATGCTTTTATTTTGTTTTGCTTTTTTTTTTTTAATTTTATTACAAACGAATTTCGACAGTTGGCGCTTAATGCTCTTAAGTCGAAATTAAAAAATATATGAAATGCATGAAATATTGAAAACAAACTTTTTTTCTTATCTTTTATATGGTACAAATATTTCAGCTTTACTTATGAATATGCAAAACAATTCATAGCTTGTTGATGCGAGCTTAAAGTTTAAGCGTTTTTTTGTTAATATGTACTATATATAGAATAATCTCAAGTTTTCTGACTTGTTATTAAATACTAAACAATATCTATTGAATGAAACTCATCTATAAGGTTTCTCTAAACATATCAAAGCTGAATTATATTTCCATGTTTCCATATTTTTAGAAAAACGTTTAGTAAATATTATAACTATCCCAAGGTTCCCTTTAGACATATAATATAGTATTTCGATTTGAAGGGTTATTTTTGGGAAAATGCTGAATGATATGCATATTTTTAAATAAGAACTGATAAGAACGATACAGGTATACATATATCTAAAAGTATAGTATAAGATATACTAATATTTTATAGCTATACTTAAAATGTAGTATTCTGTTTCTGTAGTTGCTTAGCACATTGAAATATAAGCCCAAACCACTATTAATTCGAACAGCATGTTTTTTTCACAGTGCGCAATGTTTAACACACTATATTGTCAATACTACCAAAGATAACACATACCAATGCGTTTCGTCTTAAAGAGAATTTTATTCTCTACACGATGAAAAAAAAATTGTTGCTCTATTTCCAACAGCAACAAAAATATGAGTAATTTACTAAAACGCTTGGCATAACAGAGGAGAAAAAATTGACCACTATTAATTCGAACGCTGCATAATGTGATTTACTATCATACTTAAAACAATAATTTAATTAATATTCGAATTGTGTTACGTCGCTCATGGCCTGCATTACGCATTTAACTCATTTTAGAATTGATTTAAAAAATTTTTGGCAATGCTCTTGAGAAATTGAGTGCCACATCTCTTGCAATTCGATTTTCAAGTCAGAAATGTGCATTTTTGCTTCATTTCGAAGCTTGCTCTTTAATGATGGTGGCTAATGCCACCAAATATTCTCAGTTGGGCTTAGTCTAGGCTAATTAATGGCCAATCTAAAACCTCCACTTGATTCCAGCCATTTTTGGTGTGTTTGGCTGTGCACATGATGCTCCGCCCTGCTGAAAAGTTTTGGCTCTGGTATTGATGTCCGCAAATTACATTTTAAAATATGAATGTATTGCTCAGCATTAACTGTCCTTTCAATGAAATGAAGCTTTCCTTATCCTTTGGCACACATACATCCCCATACCATAGTGCTCGCAGGAAACTTTACTCTTTGAGGCAGTATTGAGGGTATGTTTCTGCACTCTTACGAATGACACGTTTTCTAGTATCGCCGACACTAACATCAAATTTAGCTTCATCGCTAAATGTGATGGTATCCCATTGCCTTTGAGTCCAAGACATCCTTTCCCGAGCCCATTGCAAGCGTTTCTTTTTTGAGGACGCGTAAGTAAAGGTGTTTCCTTGGCCCACGAGTAAGATAAGTTATTGGGTACGATGCATAGGTAATAACAAATATACTTTATAAAAACCATATCCAATATTTTTAAAATGCAATCGCGTCCTTTTTTGCTTGACAGCTTTGGAAATTTCCTGCGACCACTTAGAAGCCAAATTTCTTAAAGATTGGCGTCGATCAGCCTTAACAATTTTGGCCAGTTGTCTTTTGTCGCGGGGTGTTATTGCTGATGTTCGGCCTCTATTCGCAATGTTCATGTCAATATTCCCAATTTTTTTTTTAAATTTGTATCACCCCATGCATAAACGATTTAGACAAATTTAATTGCTTGGGGATCTCTTTAAGATTTTAAAAAATCTCTAAGCAAAACTTGGATTTCGTTGCAAATAGGCTTACCACGTACCATCGTGGTTGCATCGTTGCATCTGCAGCAATTTAAAAATTTTTGCCGCTGTATTGCGATATTATTCGCAGACTATAGTTAGATAGTTATTCTGTTTCATTGGTTGCTTTTTTTTGCTTTTATTTTGAGATAAAGGTAAGCTTACGCAGCGTTCGAATTAATAGTGGTCAATTTTTTCTCCTCTGTTATGCCAAGCGTTTTAGTAAATTACTCATATTTTTGTTGCTGTTGGAAATAGAGCAACAATTTTTTTTTCATCGTGTAGAGAATAAAATTCTCTTTAAGACGAAACGCATTGGTATGTGTTATCTTTGGTAGTATTGACAATATAGTGTGTTAAACATTGCGCACTGTGAAAAAAACATGCTGTTCGAATTAATAGTGGTTTGGGCTCGTACATTAATTTACTCTGCAAATTCATGAGAAATATAATTTTCTAATCAACGAAAACGATGGCAAATGTGAGGGTGTCTTCGAATTACTTCCGCATTAAACGTATTTTCCTGATATGACATTCAGCGATTTCTTCCTGTTATCAGAAGTGAAGAGAATGCTTTCCTTGAACTAAATTTAGGGTCCATAGCAAAAACTGAAATCTACTTTGAGGCTGAACAAAAATCGTACAATAAAACTGGTAACGAAGCATTGTCTCTCCTTAAAGATATCTGATTTTTTCCATGCTAGTCCATGAACTATTTAGTCGAATTTTTTTTTAATGAAGTTATATCTTAAGTTTTCGTTGCAATTTCTCAAAAATATTATATATATCCAAAAATCCCAACAATAAATAAATAAGAGAATAAATAATAATATAAATACCATAAAAAATGAAATATAATAAAAGTTCTACAAATTAAATAAATCAAGATGGTGAATAATAATAAAAATAAAATATATAAAAAACATGTATAAAATGTTTTAAACATAATAAAAATAAATAAGCATGTATAAAATATTTTATACAGAATAAAAATACTAAAAACACAATTTACAAGTGTATTTACTAATAATACTAAAGCCAAAATAAATATAAATACCAAAAAAATTAAACAAATTTACTACAAATTAAGATTAAATGAAATAATAAAAGAAAGGATAATACTAATAAATTATATTAATGAAAATACCCCAAAGTTTAATAAATATGGGCTATAAATAATAAATACAAAATTATAAAAAAATATTACAAAATAAGTAATAGTACGAAAAAAGTACTAAAAATAGAAAATAGTTAAAATGATTAACAATTGTTAATTAAGAGTACTGAGCAACATAATTAATAAAATAAATAAATAAATAAATAAATGAAAAAAAAACTCTAATATAAATAAATAATTAAAAAATATATATATTCATACTTTATTTCTTTTCTATATTTTTTTATTATTTTTATATATTTAATATAAATTGCAAGCATGGAAAAATATTGCTTCTATCTGCTGACTTAAATTCTCAGATATAGATATTTCGAATGAGCTTACTGCATTTCAGACAGATAAAAAAAAAGCTGCGGGAAGAAGCTGTAAATCATTTGGCTTAGCTCGTTATCTCTTGGGCTATTTGATGAAATCTTATGACTCCATCAAGTTAGCTTGACTTGGGCAGGTTTTATAGTACTTTTTAATTTCCTTTGCTGCCCCTAGTTTAGCCACTCCAAGATTAAAGTTTAATGAGTGCAAACTTTTGCTGTAATTCGAGATTTCAATTTGTGCTGAAGTCATAAATTAGCAAATTAATTAAAATTTGTGAAAAATTGGATTTTCAATCAAATTTCCCTTGCCTTTGAATGGCTTCAATTGATCCATTAATTGCTGACTGTAAAATGTTGCATTTTTTTTTGGGTGAAAGTCAAATATGGAACACTTTTCACTAATTGTCGAGCATCAGCCAGAAAGAGAGAGAAATTGTGACAATTTTTTGCTCAAAATCAATTTAGTTTGAATATTTGTTTTTTGTTTCTTTTTTCTTTTTTGACTCTTTCATTTTGTTGGGAACAAGCTTAAAGGCTTATAGCATTATTTGTAGATTGGTTATGGAATCGCGAATTAATTGTTTACTGTCCATGCGAACGCCGCAGTTACAAATCGAAACTTATTGCCTCCGGCTCGACCGCATCCACAATAAATGACATTTTATTGCACTTGCCCAAAAACGTATGTAGTTTACGGAAAATGTACATGTGCGACTATGTGTGTGCGTGTGTCTGTTTGTATTTCCGCTGTGTGTGTGGGAATATAAAAGTTGTCGAAAGTGATTTATAAACGATTTAATGCGTTGCCGCTTCAGCTGCCTTTGCTGTTGCTGTCGTTTTCATTGATGTTGTTGTTGCTGCTGTTGCTGCTGCTGTTGCAGTTGCCGCTTGTGCTACATTAAATTAATTGTCTGTTAAACATTTTGCAACATTTCCAAACGAACCAAAGGCCAATTGGCCACTGGTAAACTGAAAATGTACAGAGCAGACTACAAAATTATTAATATACAAAAAAAAATGAGAAGAAGCTCTGTGGCAGCGCATATTAATAATAATGTAGGAAGGCAGCAGAAAAAACAGAGTAAGGTAATATAATAATGCTCGAGTCGAGACTGCTTGACTACGAGATACTCTGAACCCTACGAAGAGCTCATATTTCAATCATCTTACGTTTCCCACACACACACACATACATATGCACTCTAACTGCGTACTTGACGCAACGACTGCACTTGATTTGTTGAATAATTCTATCATAGATGGACTTTCGTAAACAAATTTTCAGAATCCGAAAATGATATACATATGTATGTGTATATTTAGGAAATCCCAAGTCTCTATTATTCGAATTACGTTAATTTTGAAAATTTGGACGGAAGCTGGTGAATTTGGGGCCTATAAGATCAAAACGAGAAGTGTTAACGGCATTTTGAAATAAACTCAATCTGCGCGTGCAATAGAGGGCTCTACATGCAAAAATGCAAGACTCTAGCTTTTATAGGTTCCGAGATCGACGCGTTGGGTTCAGGGTATAAAAATATGCAAGAAGTGAAATCTCAACCAAAAGGTCAGCGGGAGCATCATCAGCAGCAAGCACATATTAATAATAATAAAGAAAATAAAAGCAGCGTAAGGTAATATAAATATGAATAAAAAACGAAAAAGCTGAGAGCTAAAACATAGAAGAGACCGGAGTAGAGAGGGGGGAGAGGTTATGCGAGTGCGAAGCAAGGAAGCCAAAGTGTCAAGTAAGCAAACATTTAATTTTGATTTATTATTAATTTTCACGCAGCACGCACACAAATAGACCAGGCCAGACCCCAAAAAGCAAGTTGCACGCCCCATAGCCACGCCCCACCGTCTCTAGTCTACTGCCACGGCCAGTCGTCAGACTGCTGTTGCTGTTGTCTCGTTTGAAACCATAATAGCTTAATGTTTATTTTGTTTTTGTTTGCCTTTGGTTTGTTTGTGTTTTAAATTCTCAGCTTTTTTCCTATTCTTTTTTTTGGGGTTTTCTCTTTCTGTTTTTTCCCTTTTTTTTGGCTTTTTGGGCTTCTATTTGTATTTTGATTGCCAAAGCGGAAATAGAAATAGTCAGGGGCTTATAAACCTTTAGCGAGCTGGGACGAAAATATTGTAATTACTATTTTCCATTAGTTGAGAATTTGGTGGCCCAACAACAACAGCAACAACAACAGAGAGAAAAACAGAAAACACAAAAAATAAAAGGAAAACAAAAACGTTTCACACACACGCGCCAGCAAAGAGACAAAAAGTGTAGCATACAAAAAGGGGCAGAAATAACAAAAAAAAAAAAAAAAACGTAAAGCAAGAGTAAGAGTGCTTTACTAGGAAGTGCTCGACTAGCAGCTATCCTCACTCACAGCCCAACAAAGCATAATTTTCTATTGTATCTATGCAAATGAGTTGGATCTCTTCTCGTTCGTTACGTAGCAAACTACGCAAGGGTCACTAAAGTTATGCATTCGGAGAATCAATATAGCAAACTTGTTGAACTGGGCATGCATAAAATCGCAACGATTAATGAGTTCTGAGAGGTTGAAATCGACACGCCTCCTGTTGCTACCTATAATTGTTTTGATGTTGAACATAGTTCTAGATATGCTTCGAAATTCCAAGATTTACCGTTGATTTCGTATACATTTCGCTTCAGCTCTTGAACTTGTCGTTCAACAGCTTTTATCGATAAATTCACAGAAATTCTTCTTGCCCCTCAATGGGTAAATCGTTTGCTCTTAAATCATCCAAGATTGCAAATAGAACCGCAGCATCTCTGCCTGCTTAATTACTTCTTAAAAAGCTTTATCGATTTTAATCGATTCAATTTAATTTCATTCAAAACTATCGACAATCAAACAGAAATTTGCTCGTCATCTCAGGCGGCAATTCATTGGCACTTGAGACTATTGTGTTGGATGTGCTATGAGCGGCACGTGATATCGATTTACATCGATTGCCATCAGCACTTGCCGATAATCTGACCGCAGCCTGCTCTGCATCTCAAATTGCAATTTGTTACCTGTGGATGCTGTCGACCCGGCTGCCCACATCTGCCGCGAGCACCCAAAATAGATTTCAAGTCTAAACCATATACCCAAAATTTTCATTTACTATGTGGGTTCAGGGTATACGAAATAAAATGAAAGTGGCGCAAAGTTGTGCAAAAACGTGCGTTTATTTGCGTAAAAACTTGCTACGCTTCACTTCTGCTCCCCACCAACCGCTACCCGCTACCCCTCTCTGATTGCCCCTGCCAGCTGTCTGGTCCCTTTGCTGCTGCTCAACAGCTGCCTCAGCGCCCCGCTGCCCCCCCACGCCCGCTCCACGACTTTTTATTGCCCCTTGCTCCCGCTGCCTTTTGGTGTTCGCATTCTGTACGATTTTTTGTGGGCCATAGATAACGGGACGCGTTCGGGTGCGATACTTGAGCTGCTCGGGCCGCGCTTCCTCCGCTTTCTTGGCTCGGTGTCTCCCTCTCCATCTCTCTCTCTTGCTTTCTCTATCTATCTCACTTTCTCTCTCTCTCTCTCTCTTTGTCGTATGTGTGTTCGTTTGTTGGCTTAAATTTTGGTTGCTAGAAAAAAGTTTTAATCCCGCTTTTGTATCTCTCTCAGGCGGACAGCTGTAGAGACTCGCCCAACAAGTTTCGCCTCTTGCCTGACTGCCTTTTATCGCTGTTGCTGCTGCTGCTGCTGCTATTTTGTTGTTTTTGTTGTTTTTTTTTTTTTGTTTTTTTGTTATTTAATGTTTATTTTTGTTATCGTCATTGTCGTCTTTGTCTTTGTCTTTGTCATTGTCGTTGCTGCTGTCGTTGCCGCTGTCTTCCTCTTTGTCTTCGGCATTTCTTTTAATGATGTTCGCAGTCTAGATCCAAGGCTTTAATTGTATTGATTAAATGCCAAATTGTGCTGCGTAACAGAAATAAAAATAAAAAAATAAGTAAAAGTAAAATAAAAAGAAATATAACAACGGACTGGAGCACAAACAAAATGAAAGCAGAAGCCAACATTTAATTGTTATTAAACAAGCGCACAATAATTACTATGATTAAAAACGAAATGCCACGAACGGGCATTCACAATAATTAGCCCGATGGACGCTCAGGTGTTTAATTAAAACTAATAGAAACGACCAGGGACAGCAGCAAAAGGCCGAGCAGCACAAGATGCCGAAGACACCAAAGACACCGAAGGCGCCGACGATACCGAAGGCACCGAAGGCACTAAAGATACCGAAGCGCAGTCAATTCCAACGTGTAGCAATTAACAGCTCTGACATTAAAGCCAAGGCAACAGAACCAGGCGCTACTGCGACAATTAATATCGATGTCAATGCAACAGTAGCAGATACAGATACAGATACAGATACAGATACAGATACAGATACAGATACAGATACAGATACAGATACAGATACAGATACAGATACAGATACAGATACAGATACAGATACAGATACAGATACAGATACAGATACAGATACAGATACAGATACAGATACAGATACAGATACAGATACAGATACAGATACAGATACAGATACAGATACAGATACAGATACAGATACAGATACTGATACAGATACTGATACAGATACAGATACAGATACAGATACAGATACAGATACAGATACAGATACAGATACAGATACAGATACAGATACAGATACAGATACAGATACAGATACAGATACAGATACAGATACAGATACAGATACAGATACAGATACAGATACAGATACAGATACAGATACAGATACAGATACAGATACAGATACAGATACAGATACAGATACAGATACAGATACAGATACAGATACAGATACAGATACAGATACAGATACAGATACAGATACAGATACAGATACAGATACAGATACAGATACAGATACAGATACAGATACAGATACAGATACAGATACAGATACAGATACAGATACAGATACAGATACAGATACAGATACAGATACAGATACAGATACAGATACAGATACAGATACAGATACAGATACAGATACAGATACAGATACAGATACAGATACAGATACAGATACAGATACAGATACAGATACAGATACAGATACAGATACAGATACAGATACAGATACAGATACAGATACAGATACAGATACAGATACAGATACAGATACAGATACAGATACAGATACAGATACAGATACAGATACAGATACAGATACAGATACAGATACAGATACAGATACAGATACAGATACAGATACAGATACAGATACAGATACAGATACAGATACAGATACAGATACAGATACAGATACAGATACAGATACAGATACAGATACAGATACAGATACAGATACAGATACAGATACAGATACAGATACAGATACAGATACAGATACAGATACAGATACAGATACAGATACAGATACAGATACAGATACAGATACAGATACAGATACAGATACAGATACAGATACAGATACAGATACAGATACAGATACAGATACAGATACAGATACAGATACAGATACAGATACAGATACAGATACAGATACAGATACAGATACAGATACAGATACAGATACAGATACAGATACAGATACAGATACAGATACAGATACAGATACAGATACAGATACAGATACAGATACAGATACAGATACAGATACAGATACAGATACAGATACAGATACAGATACAGATACAGATACAGATACAGATACAGATACAGATACAGATACAGATACAGATACAGATACAGATACAGATACAGATACAGATACAGATACAGATACAGATACAGATACAGATACAGATACAGATACAGATACAGATACAGATACAGATACAGATACAGATACAGATACAGATACAGATACAGATACAGATACAGATACAGATACAGATACAGATACAGATACAGATACAGATACAGATACAGATACAGATACAGATACAGATACAGATACAGATACAGATACAGATACAGATACAGATACAGATACAGATACAGATACAGATACAGATACAGATACAGATACAGATACAGATACAGATACAGATACAGATACAGATACAGATACAGATACAGATACAGATACAGATACAGATACAGATACAGATACAGATACAGATACAGATACAGATACAGATACAGATACAGATACAGATACAGATACAGATACAGATACAGATACAGATACAGATACAGATACAGATACAGATACAGATACAGATACAGATACAGATACAGATACAGATACAGATACAGATACAGATACAGATACAGATACAGATACAGATACAGATACAGATACAGATACAGATACAGATACAGATACAGATACAGATACAGATACAGATACAGATACAGATACAGATACAGATACAGATACAGATACAGATACAGATACAGATACAGATACAGATACAGATACAGATACAGATACAGATACAGATACAGATACAGATACAGATACAGATACAGATACAGATACAGATACAGATACAGATACAGATACAGATACAGATACAGATACAGATACAGATACAGATACAGATACAGATACAGATACAGATACAGATACAGATACAGATACAGATACAGATACAGATACAGATACAGATACAGATACAGATACAGATACAGATACAGATACAGATACAGATACAGATACAGATACAGATACAGATACAGATACAGATACAGATACAGATACAGATACAGATACAGATACAGATACAGATACAGATACAGATACAGATACAGATACAGATACAGATACAGATACAGATACAGATACAGATACAGATACAGATACAGATACAGATACAGATACAGATACAGATACAGATACAGATACAGATACAGATACAGATACAGATACAGATACAGATACAGATACAGATACAGATACAGATACAGATACAGATACAGATACAGATACAGATACAGATACAGATACAGATACAGATACAGATACAGATACAGATTCGAATTCGCACTCTGATTCTAAATGACATTCAGATTCAGATTCATTTTCAGAATAGTATTCAATCTCCGACTCAGATTCGGATTAGCATTGGGAATGGGATTTAGATTCGGTTCCAGATTCAGATTCAGTCTTGGACTCAGATTCGGATTACTTAATTCCATCAAGCTTTGTTGTTTTTATTGAAGTATTTTCAATTTAGAAAATTCCATTTTAAATTCTGGCTAATCCAAAAAGAAATTCGCTTTGCACTTAAGCCTTTTCTACACATAAATTCTTCTATCTTATTAAACTATTACTCGAGCTTAAATATTGTATTTAAACTTTGGCTAGCAATAAGTATAAGATGTCGGTTCTTTTGCAACTTTTCAACGCTCTTTCGCTTTGGGTCGGTACTTTTCGATTTTCAGCTCATAAGCAACACAAATTTTAAGTCTGTGTATGTGTGAGTGTGTGTGTGGAATGGAATCGCATGGGTTGTGGGTTGTGGGATGTGGGTGTTGGGTGGTGCGTCGCCTCATCGAATCGTTTCGGCTTACGCGCTGCTTCATGCCCACCCACGCTCTTGCCCTCCAGGCAACGGATGGCATTTTAATCAAGCTGGCAACTTGTGGCAGCAGCAACAACTACACTTAATTCTCACCTGACTGAGTGCAACATGCAACTCCTCGCAGCCGGCCATTGGAAGTGCATAAATCTTGGGGCATGGGATTGCAGTTGCCGCCATCGCCACTGCGATTGCCACAGCCATTGCCATTGTCATAGACATGGCCACAGCCAGCAGCAACACTAAGCTGACACAAAATCTCATTACGTTAGGTAGCGTCACATGAGGCGTGTGCTACGTGTGCCAATAGGGTTTCTATCTATCTCTATACACCCCTCTCTCTCACTCTCACTCTCCCTCTTTCTGTGTCGACAGTTGATAGTTGACAGTGTCTATCGATGGCCTGCACTTTAATAATGCCATTGTCAAAAAATTCTTTTCCCAACTTGTTTTGCATGCATCTTTGCTGCTTTACAATTGAGTTAATACGCTGCATCCACACACTCCAGCTCACACCTGTCTGTCTCAATTACGATTTTATTTTCATGCCAAATATCAGCTATTCGATCTACCAGCTGACATATCCAGGCTACATATTGAGTTGCTCTCATTTATGGCTCAATCTCGTTTGTTTCACTACTCGTTCATGGGGTGAGAAGGCTATATTAGTTAAGTGAAATGTTCAATAAGATATGTTGAGTATATCCACGCCTATTGGGGGGCGTGGCAAATCGGATATTATCTGTATCTACTAAAGTTCTACAGCTCAGAACTCAAAATTAAATTATTGTTGATAATCGCTAATCTATATATACCAATTGGGGGCGTGGCAAAGCGGACAACGGATCTGCACATATTATATATATATTTATAAAAAATTTAATTTACATATTTTTCATTAATAATTAATTATTGATTAATATACATATATACTTTCTATAAATTGATTTATTATTAATATTATATCAGTGCCACATATTTTCATTATTTATCAATTATATTTTATACAAGTTGATTAATTATTTATATTATATCAATGCCATATTTTTGCATTATTAATTAATTATATTTTATATAAGTTAAATTATATTTATATTAATTAATTTTTATATATATATTATTTTAAAATATTTGTGTTTTCAATTCAATTATTTAATCTTTTTCTTTTAATATCTGATTTATAACATATTTTAAATTAATATAAACTGGTTTTTGCATTTAAATTTTAATTAATTAAATTTATATATTTTATTATTATTATTTTTTAATTTTTTCTTTTTTATTATTATTGGATTGATTTACTAGTTTGAATATTTTTTATTATAGATTAATATAAATTATTTTTTGCATTTTAGTATTTATTAATTAGTTTATAATTAATAAATTATAATATTATTATAATTTTTTATTTTATTTAATTTTTTATTTATTTAAATATTAATGGATTACTTTAATATTTTGTATATTTTTTGTATATTTTTATTTTAAATTAATATAAATTATTTTTTGCATTTATATTTTTATTAATTTGTTTGATTGTACATATTTTATTTTTATTACATATTTTTATTTTACTAAATTTATTATTATTATATTATTTGTATATTTTTTGTATAATAATTATATGTATTTGTTTTTCAATTTTAAAGTTTTTTTTTTTCATTTTTATTTCAATTAATTTTTTCATTTAAATATTTTCTGAATTGAAATGAAGCAAAGCGAGAGTTGCGAACTCTGTTTGCTTCTGTTGCGGCTGCTTTGTTATTTATTTTATTGTTATTATTACTTGTTGTTTTGTTGCTGTTGTTGCTGCTTTTGTTGTTGTTGTTTTAATTCCGTTTGCGTGGCGCTTAGACGCTGCTGCCCTTAAGCCAATAAGCTCATATTAAACTTAAGCGAGCACACTCACTCGGCTGAGCAGTAACTGCGCTAAAGGGGCAATTCGAGTCGTGTGGGTTCAGAAAGAACAAGAGAGAAAGAGAGAGAGAGGGAGATAGGGAGTGAAGGAGAGGGAACAGAGAATTGTTGGGTTTTTGTGGTGCGGTGAGGCCGCTCATTGGCTTTCCCCATTCGATTTGTCTCTGGCTGGCGCTGGGAATTTGCTAAATTACAGGCGATTTATTAAGCTGTCGGTCTTGTTCTTGTTGTTGCGGGCTATTAACTCGCCGGAATTGCACGTAAGGAGCATAGTGGCCGGGGCGTGGCTGGCAGCCCTAATAGACAAATACAAACACAATGCAATTATTTGTTTTGGCACCCAATGTCTTGTCTTGCCCAATGCCAGGCAATAAACAAAAAGCCAAGACGCGAACAGAAAAGGAAAGAAACGAAACAGAGATAGAAACAGAAACAAGAAGAGCAACAGAAAACAATAACATAATATAAAGTGAATTGTGGGCGTGGAAGTTGGGAATCTGGTTTATGTTTTATGCAATTAAAACTTGAGTGAAAATTAAGAAATTAATTAATTATATTTATCGATAACGAACGCAGCGACGACGCGTCGTTGCCAAAGCAATGAAAGTTGATTTTTCTCATTATCGAGTTCATCATCAGCGGCACGTGCACATCATAATAGTCGTTCTATTTGCTCTAAATAAATTCAAAGAAAATTCAATTCAATTTTCATTCGCCCGCCCTCGATTTCCAGCTGGACAAAGGTAACAAATGCTACAGGTGCTATCGTAGGATATTATAATTTCAATTTCATTTCGATTATCCATTATTTAAATGACAAATACCTCAATCGGAAATATTAATACATAAATATATTCGATTTAGCAGAGTAATTTATTTCTTTGAATTCGTAATTGCAATTTTCCGATTAAAGCAAAATTTTAGCGCTATTACGTTTCATTTCCATTGAAGGGGCTGCAGGGGGTGTGACATTCATTAGAAATAATCTTAAATTCTTAAGAACTTATGCACTAGCAGGACTAACTTTGACTGGGTCTGATTCACAACAGAAAAGTTTGTTGCTAACGTCACGATCCGTCAGGATTTCGTACAGAAAACTTTGAAGTTGCGTTCAGATTTTATAAATCATAGAAAAGTTGAGCAACTTCAATTGATTTCAATTCAGTTGGAGTGTGAGCTACGATGTTTTTTTGCTGGACTTTAATTATGCTTAGAGATAAGTGAATGGTTTACTTAGTTAATGGGAGAGGCTAGCTTTAGTTAAATGAATAAATGTGTCGATTACTATCGATAACAAGAGATGGTATGATAAACTTCTTGAGCATTACTGTGAAATTTCAAGTCTCTAGGAAAGTACTGGGCGAGCTCAACTCATTCTGATCAAAAGTATATACATATAAGTACTTCATAAGCTCTGCCACGCCTCCTTCTGTCTATTATTTTCGATTTCGCATTTCCTATGGATTCAATGTATAAATATTCTTCTCACAAATCAGCATTGATTTTCCTCTAAAAACTCACTTTTCTCTATAGCTATGATTTATACCACGATCTATACTCAATTTCTTAGAGCCCAATGCTACCCAATGCTACCTATCTATTTTTCGAATTCCTAATCTATTGAACAATGGACCTCTTGGCCTTTAAAGCTTGACAGATGGATGAATGATTCATATAAGACATAAACTCAAAACTCTTTAAAATTGTTCAATGCAAGTGTTAAATTTCCAAGTTTCTAGTTTATAATTATTTCATTTGCAGCAATAGCTGATATATTGGTGTAATACGTGGAAATGGAAACGAAATTGAATTATGTATATGTATAATTGAAATATGATATACAAATACAAAATATTTGCCAGCAGGTCGATAAATATCGAAATGAAGAGGTGGGCTGGCCGCAGCCTTCGTTCAATGAATAACAATTTACATCATTTTTTTTTTTTTTTTTGGATGCGCCTCAATAAAGTTAAGCAAAAATCAATTCAATTATTGAATACAGCCCGTATTTATGTACATGTATGTGTGTGTGTGTGATGTATCTGCTGCTGCGGGTAATTCAAAGCTCAGCAGTTTCAGCCGGACTATAATTGAAATGAGCTTACTCTGCTTCAACTATTAGTTTTATCGCATTCAAGTAACTGAAGGTCGACTATGCATTTACGGCGCAGCTACTAAATTCTGCGCCGTAAGTGCTGCTGCGGTTACACGGACTTTGCATTAATAGATGGAATTTCTTGCACAATTTGCTAAGGCTAAGGCGTTAAAGAGGCGCCGCAGTCCCTATGGTATACATATATACATATATATATACATACAATTGTGTGTATGTATAGAGGTGTCTGTACACAGCTGGAAGCCTGGAGACGCCATTATTGGCAATGTAGTTGTCGACTTGTTGCGTCTTTTCTTTTCTTTTTCATTTTGTTTTCTTTTGCTTTGCTTGCAGACGTCGCGACGCCATCGTGCACTTAAAGAAAATTCCGCGCGCCGTTGTCACACACACACACACACACACACACAGTGACACATTCATAAATGCTAATAAAGCCAAGTTGGGGTCTGGCTGACCATCTGGAGCTTTTGTGTCGCTTCGATTTGCGGCGCGTTTAATGAAGCACAGTTTCGCATGCGTGCGTTGATAGTTGATAGATGGTGCATGCGGCATCAGTTTCATCACATGCTTAAAACCAATTAATGGCATGGCATGGCAGATCTGCTGTGTGTGTGGTTTTATTCGCACATTGCGTATACGCCGCATAAAACGCACCAAAGCCAACTAAAGAAATTGCGCTGCGCCTGACTTTCGCTGTAAGCCAGGCGTTTAAATTAAGCTCAAATTTGACAGCTATTTGACAGCCGAACAGCCGTACGTACAGCCGCACCCGGATCCGGCTAAGGGGCTGACGGACGGACGTTGTTCGGTTGGCGAAAAGTTGGCTTGTGGCTGCAGCTCTGAGGTTAGGCGAGTCAGCCAGTAAAGCCCAGAGCCATCCACGGCTCTGCAGCAGCCTTGGCTAACAATATGCGAAGGTCAAAAGTTGCCATCAACTTGAAATTGTCTGTTGTTTAGCCGTGCCTGGCATGCATGCTGATAAATTATTTAAAATTGGGAATTTGACTGGAACATTATCTATTCGATATTGAGAGAGAAAGAGAGAGAGAGAGGGAGCTAGAGAGAGATACTATAGCTCATTTAAATGTAGAGTGTTCTGCGAAAGAGTATTTCAATCTCCCTCTCTCCCCTCTCTCTCTCTCTCTCTCTGTCTAAGTTGACATCCTTCAATGACATTTAACAAGCGAAAAGCTCTTTAGCTTAGCACAAATATTAAATGGTATAATTTCAGGAGGGGGCGTGGTGCCAAACACTTGGCCAAATGTCAAATTTAAGTGGTTTTGTTACAACTAAATTTATTTTCAAATCCAACAAGGACTTTTTTTTTGGCAGGACTAACGCCAGCGAGCATTATCGATTTGGGCATGGTCATGTGGTTAATTCAATTCAATGCTGCTCGCACAATTTAACACGAATTGTTCGCTGTCAAATTTGCGGATTATATAACAATCGAATAATTTTAGTAACTCCCTTCCACTCACTCAGCCTCCATCTCTCCCGCTCTCTCTCTCTCTGACTATAAGAAAAAAGCGAGCAACAAATATAATTCGATATATATAGCAGCTGTCAATTGCAGTTCGAGATATCGAGTGGTTTACCCTCTCACTCTCCCCCTCCCCCCCACACTGTCCCTCTCTTTCGCTCTTTCTTGCTTGCGGGTAATTTTTGCACGCGTTTAAAGCGACATTTCTTGGCACTGCCTTTGCTTTAACTGTGACACGGCAAAATGTTGTTGTAACAGCTACCGACAACGCCCCCTCCCCACACATACACGTCCATTTGGCCAGGCTCAAAGAGCAGAAGATGTGGCAATGGCGAAAATATATACAAAAAGTTGGCAAAGCAACAAGCTGCGATGGTGACGATGATGGGAATGAAACAAATTTGTGGGTAACGGCAATGGCTTTATATGGTCACAGTTGCCTGGGGTCTCCACTGACTCAGTGACTCAACCAACCACCCACTGCTCCCCCTCTCTCTCTCTCTCTTTCTCTTTGCGTATCAGTTAGCTACGTCTCTGTTGCGCTGCTGTGTGAGTCTCCTTTCATTTTTTTTTTTGTTTTGTTTTCTCTGCATGTGTCTCAGTTGTGTTCCTGCCTGTTGCGCATTTTGCGTGTGGCTTTGTGTGCGGCTCAGTTGCTTACAGTTTCAGTGAATGGCAGGCAGTGGGGCGGCAGCAGGACAGAGGTGTTCAAGGTAGGCTGGGCTGAGCAGGCTGAGCTGCTGGGTAACATTCCAAAATGTCGCTTTCTCTCTCTTTTTTTTGTAACAAGGCATAGAGCTGAACAAAGAGAACAAAAAAAATGAAGCAAATATATAGAAAATACAACAAATAGAAAGAAAGAAATTCAGCCTGAATGTCTGCCTAGTTGTCCAACTGACGTCTATGCTATCGCCTCGTTGTGTTTGCTGCTGTGGCAACAATTTGAGAAATAACTTTGCCAATGCTAGAGCGCAACTTTTGCGAGAACCCCCCCCCCCCCACCACCCCACCAAAAATGAACGTAAAAGAAAATACACACACACACATATACATATATACAATGGGGAGCAATACCAATAGAAGTTGCGCCACTGAGCGCCATGGCGTAACAGATACACAAACTTAACTTAACTGAGTGTGTAAGCAATACACAAGCGACGAGCTGAAAATTGTAAGAAAACGCAAGTGTAATATAAGACAGGGTGTGCGGGTTAGCAGAGATGTATGTCTCTCTCTCTCTCTGTGTTCATGTGTTGGGGGGTGGGGAGGCGCTTTTGGTATAGCCCATTATCACTGCCCCAGCGCCCAGCTGTGTTTCAACTTAAGTAACATTCCACGTTGCGAGGACGACTTTGTCGTTCTTGCAAAACTTTGCATACAAACACACACACACACACACACATACCTATATAGATATATATGTATATAGTTAAATACAATGCAGGTCAATGGTATATGAACAATGCGTATGAGCTAAAGACTTTCAAAGTGTTATACAAACAGTTGGCGAATCACATGTTGTCCAAATGTGCTAGCTGCGTCCATAAAGAGTTTATTAAGCTGAAACAGAAATGAATTCCCTGGTTACTCTATTATTACAATATATGTAAAAGAGACGATAAATAGATAGAAGATATATGTATAACACATAAAGTAAGCTATAGTCAATATATTAGTTTGCCTTACTATATATTATTAAATATATTTGATTAATGCACAACTCAAATGTTATAGTTGTTTATTTGCTTTTAGATTTATTATATGCCTATTAAGTAAATAATTTTCTTGTATAAACATATTTACTTTTAATTATATAAATAAATTGTTTTTTAATAAGTGAAGAATTCTATTAAATGGTTTTCATTAAGAAACAAACATGTTTCTTTACTGAGTAAAAATAAAAAATATATTTTTTAAATTATTATAATAAACATTTTAGTATATAAAGAAAAAATTAATAATAATAAAATTAATACAAAAAAATTATACAAAATATATATTTATATACTTACAAGCCAGCCCCCAGATTTGGCACCCATATTTCCAGATTGGCGCAATGATCTGTTTATAAACTGTCACCTTATTGGTGAGTGACAGTTTACTGCGCGAGCAGAGAAGCCAAAAATGCTTCTTCACTGCCGCACGTAACCGCATTGTAATCGCCGTTACATGTTTGGAAAAGGTGAGCCTGCGATCCAGTATCACTCCAAGATATTTAGCATCATTCGCCTGCGGCACTGGGCTTCCCTCCAAGAGCACGGCTGGCGGCGTTGTCCGCCTCTGCGTGTAACTACTTTACTGACTTTAAGCAAGCAGTCGAAACGCTTTAAGGCTTGCATGTGAGAGTCTACTATGATCATTAACACACAGCTAAAAAGTATGCAATGCCTTTTGAAAACTCTTCAGCCTGTGTGGCCTCCTGCTTTATACACTGCTTTACAGACTTAGAGCAAGCAGTCGAAACGCTTTAAGGCTTGCATGTGAGAGTCTACTATGATCATTAACACACAGCTAAAAAGTATGCAATGCCTTTTGAAAACTCTTCAGCCTGTGTGGCCTCCTGCTTTATACACTGCTTTACAGACTTAAGCAAGCAGTCGAAACGCTTTAAGGCTTGCATGTGAGAGTCTACTATGATCATTAACACTCAGCTGAAGAACTTAACTTCTTTGAACTCTTATTCTTTATTTGTGTTTGTTTTTTATTTATCTATTTTGTTTATGCCCTTATTGTATTATTTTATTTATTATTAAAGCTAATAAAATCATCTTGCCTGTGATTTATTTCTCAGCTGAAAAGTATGCAATGCATTTTGAAAACTCTTCAGCCTTTGTGACCTCTTGCTTTACTGACTGCTTTACTGACTTAAGCAAGCAGTCGAGACGCTTTAAGGCTTGAATGTGAGATTCTACTATGATCATTAACAATCAGCTGAAAATTATTCTGTAGTGGTACAGTTTCTACAAAAGCTCTAAAACGCATTTTCTAGATTGATTGATTATTAATAATATATATAATTTTTTTATTACCCAAATTAAAAGCGTTTTGAGCAAACTCTCAGTTAACAAATATTCTCTTTACATTTACATTTGTAGATATATGTTTGTTTTTATTTTCATAATAATTAATTACTACAATAATTAAATTAAATTTTTTTAATAATATAATTAATTAAAATATTAATTAATATTATAATTAATATTATAATTTTAATAATTATAAATTATTATTATAATATTAATTGATTAACTAATATATACCGTTTTTTACAAATATTATTATTATTATTTTTTTTTTTAATTTTAACTAATTAGCAAACTTATGTTTTGTTATTATTATCTTGTTTTTATGAACAAAATTGTTATTTTAATTAATTTAATAAAAAATATATATACGTACATACATTTAAAAATTTTAAAGATTAAAAATAAAGAGTAAAGAAAATTAAATTTAAAAATTATAATTTATTGCTGACAATGAGTTAATAAAATCATAAATAAAAAATATTATGTATATATATATATTTTTTAAAAATCAATAATTTCGTAATAACATTAACATAACACTGATTTACACAATTAATAAAAATAATAATAATGAAAAATAATTGATTCATTTACTTAATAATTTATAAAGTAATTGTCATTAATAATTCGTAATTCATTCGTAATTATTCAATTTTATTTTACGTGATTTTCATTGATGCTTTTAGTAATAATTATTTTGTTATTCCTGCTTTCAATGCCTAACCCAATTGGCTATAGTGTATTGTTTAGTCGGTGTCCATTGGCTGGCTTCGCTTACAAAGTTTTTTAATTGCTTAATACCAGTGTTTGTTCATTTTGTTGAATTTGTAGATTCTGTTGCTGAACTTTGGCTAGCAACAATTATTAACTAATTAAGTCAAGTTGGCTTTGTAGTTTGCGGGCTGGTTCAACTTTCTTTGAACTTTATTTATATTATTTTTCAATTTTTCTTTTTTTTTCTATGTTGGTTTCCTCGGCTTTGTGCGAATCAAATATTCGCCAATGCGATATTAAAAGATAATTTTATTTTATTGTTGTTGTTGGGTTTTGTTGCTGTGAGTGCCAGCCAAATTACTCGTTCATTAAGCAAATTCATTTAATGTGAACTCTTTTTGCATTTCTTTTTTTTGTCTGTTTTGTTTCTTCTTTTCTTTTGCAGCTTTTCTCCTTCGGTTGTTATATTTTCACTTTCTGCTTAGCCAATTTGGCGGATTTGCTTCCATTCAATTGTAACGTTGAACGTTGTGTATATACTACACTCACTCTCTCTCACTCTCGCTCTCTCTCACTCACTCTCTCTCTCTCTCTGTGTGTGTGTGCTGCCTTTTGTGATTTCTCGTTGCGCGCGCCATAGCGCTTACAATCATCAAAATTTATAAGCAAAGTTAAGCAAGGCAAAGGCAAATATTTTTTCCAGTGCGCTCGATGCGCGGCGCCAAACTAAATCAGCCCAAAGCCAGTTTGTTTCGGGGTGCGCTTTACACTGTAAGGGTTTGGGCAGCGTTTTGGGTTAAGATGCTTTTCTCTACTGCGTGTGGGGGGGGGCCTCTGTTAGTTGGGCCCAGCCCTGCCTTGCGGTTCTTTCATTATGACTAACAAAACCCTAAAAGCAAAGTCTGGCTGCAATGATGATGGTGATAATGATGACGCTGATGATAATGATGATGTTGATCGGGTAGCCAAAGTTGGGGCTGGCGTTGCTGGCAGCAGCGTCGCTCGTCAAACTACAACAATTTGTGATAAAAATTTCAACAGATTTGCGTCTCTCTTATTTTTTTTTTTTTTTTGGTTGGTTTTGCTTTTTTGGTTTTGCAATTATTTTGAGGGATCAATAAAATAAGTTTAAAAATAGCCAACTGCGTTGAGGGTGTGCGAGTAAGTAAAAGGGAGCATTAGAGAGCGACAGAGAGAGAGAGAAAGAGAGAGAGAGTAAGCGAAAGTTAGTGCAAGAGTTGATAAAGATAGCTGAGGCAGTAAAAAGGTTGCCTGCCCCCCGTTTGCGGGCAGCCGAGACAAGGTCAGTCACAAAAATCAGGCAACAGGCAACAGAGTCAGCTAAAGAAAAATCAAGTTTAGGCAACTTTATTTACTCAATTAGTTGTTTTTGTTATTTGCTGGTTCGCTGGCTTCGTTAAGGCGACTTGATGACCAACCAGACACAGCAAATGTGCTGAAAAGGAGGCCAAAAGTCTGGGTGCGGCTGGTTGGGCTGGTTGGGCTGGTCGGATGGGAACTGCCACACTAATTGGCTTAGAGCGACAAGCGAAAATTAACTTTTATTTTCAGCTTGAGCTGGCTGCCTTTGCAATAATGTAAAATACAATTTTCCATGCCCATCAAGTAAAAAGTTAACAAAGCCAAAAAGTTGCCCACAGCAACGGCAGCCGCAGCCGCAGCACCACAGCTGAAAGCGGATGACAGAGAGAGAGAGAGGGTGAGTGAGAGAGAGAGAGCGCGAACGAAATCGGTAAAATCAACAAAATACACACACACACACACAAGATAAACACGGCCATAGCCACAGAGCTAAGAACACAAAAGCAAACGCCGATTCGCATTGAGGACTCGCCGCGTATTGCGTATACGACCTGTTGGTTATTTGGTCGTTTCGCCCCTGGTCGTTGCTTGGGCGCCTACTCCAAGTGCCACTTGGCAATGAGCCCCGTTGCTGTGGCTGTGGCTGCTTTTTCTGGCCGCTTGAGTTGGAATTTATGTCAGCTAAATTGCAATATCAATAAGCGACCCTTCACTCTCTCTCTCTCCCTCTCTCTCTCTCTGTCTCTCTCTCTCCCCCTCTCTCTCTCGCTCTCTCTCTGTCTCTCTTGCTGCAGCTGAACAATAGAAGTTGAAGTGCTGTGAGGCCAGCTCTTAATGCGAGTCAGTCGCTGCGACTCAAGTTTAGCCAATGCCAATATTATTTCAAATGCATATTCATATATACAAATGTGTGTGTGTGTGTGTGCGTGTGTGTGCATGTGTGTGATGTGTGGTAGCACATGGAAAACACCTGTTAGCTGATATACGAGCACACGGCAATACAAACTCTCAAGTAAACATATTAAAATTGAGCTGTTGGCTGAGCAAACATTAAAATAACACCACACACACTTTACAGTGGGTGTAGAAGTTATACATACATACATACACACACACATATACATGCACATACAAATATATATATATGTGTATATATATATATATGTGTATATATTTATATATATATGTATATGTATTACATTTATATGTCTAAGCACATAACCTTTAAATAATAACAGAAAATAACAGTTTACTACCGGCATTACCGACTTCTAAATACTCCTTATCCAAGGTTACCGCTTTAGGTATTCGTAGTTTAAGTAGATGTAGCTCTAGTTAAATATTCCTATAGGCAGCTACTGCTCTTGGACTCCAAGCACTGTCATTATGAAGTTATCTCTATCTTTAGTTATTCATCTTGAACTGAATCGAATTTGAACTGATTTATATTTGAAAATTTAAAAAAAATCTATTTGATGGATTATCTATATGATGATGGGTTAAATGAAAAATTAAAAATAGATAAAATTGACTATTTTTGTGCAGTGCGAGGTTAGCATTAGCTAACTTCCTTTAAATACTTAAAGGAATTTTTGCAGTTTTCTAATAAAACTTGAGATATATGTGAGAACCATATGTGAACCATATTGAAGTTTCAAGATATAAACCCCGAGATCTAGGCCTAGAATTAATTAATTTCAGCTAGCTATTATGTGCTCTTAGGTTTGCTTCAATGCTAATTTTATTTGATTTCAAAGCATATATCTAAGCTTCATATTGATTGTTCGTAAAATGGAATATATTACACATTTCTCACATACAATGTTGAACAAAAGTATTTTGACATCACATTGCTTAGATTATTAAGAGAAAGAGAATGTATTAATATCTTTAAGAGTGCAAAATATTGCACTGATAACATAACCCATTCCTTTTATCTAATTATCTGCATGGCAGATTATGATTCTTTGGCTGGAAAAAGAATTTTCAGTCAGTGATCAATTAATTGAAGTGAGCTTTTCACACATCACATCAATAGTTTGTAAAATATAGCTATTTAATATTTCCAACAAGTTATTCCCTTATTGTAAATTAATTTTCAATTGAAGTTAACTTTAATCTCTTAGAAATATCAATAAATTTCTTACGCCGCTCATTTTGTATCACAAAACCCATATACCCGTCTCTATAATACGCACAGCGTATTGACTGCGCTTTAAATTTAGTTATTTTGTTCATCCAGCTCAGCCCCATGAACACTTTATATCCAGCTATCGATTTATGCTCGCCACTCGCATTGAGAGCTGTACAAGAGTGTGTGCCATAAGTGCGAGCATTAAAAAACTTTTTATTACAAAATATAATAGCTAGTGTTCCGCTCGGTCCGGCGCTTATATTCTTATTTATTTTTCCTATTACAACTTGCTCTGTGCTCCTTGCGGGTATTTTAATCAATTGAGAACTGAGAATTGAAAATTGTTTGTAATGCACTCTCATCTATTCAATGCCATTTGAGAACTTTTTTCGATTTATTGATGGATCTTGTTAGCCAAATTTCAGATATTCCTTTGATTATTTTAAGTGTTTGATATTTTGGTCTCTGTATATTATGATATAGTATATAAGTATATTATGATATAAAATATATACTTATATGGAAAACATGTTTATATATGCCTTAAATAAGCTCTTATATTATGATAGAGTTTTTCTTGCATACTCTTAGCTCCTTGAATATGAGATATCAGCATAGAATGGTTTTATCAGAGAGAGGCGTGGCTGACTCAATGTATGTATTAATTCTAGAGCAGGTTGGGAAGCTAAGCCACGTCTGTTCGTTCGTCCTTCCATCTGTCGGACTGCATGCTCAAAGCAAACTAATAAACTATAGCTGCAGTTTGTATATTTTGTATTCCATTATAATTATTTCCATAGCTCATTCAGTGTTATCGATAAAAATCGATAAACTGACTTCATTTTGTGAGCATAGTTTGGCCATACCACAAATGCAAAAAACACATGCAAATTGCTGTGAAGATTTCTGTAACGAATACCCAGATGTTTGTATGGTTCGAATTTTAGATATCTTCTCTTTACCCAATTCGCAAAAAACGTATACAAAAAGAAAAAAAAAAAAAAACTAAAGACTTGTGCTTTGTCTCTCTCTCACACACACACACATACATCTAAACGTCATTACCAGGCTCTAAATAAATAATTTGATTAGGAAAGTCCATCAAGGAGGAAGAGTTTTTCAATAATTAAATTACCTTTCAGTGTGTGTGTGTGTGTGTGTTTGTGCATGCAGCTGTACGTGTATTGATTGTCATGACTGTAGCAAAAAAAAACGGAGTAGAATAATTGAAATTGCAGCTCTGCACAGGAGTAAGGGTACTTCCTGGTCAGAAACTTCTGTGTAGCGAATATTTTCAATACAACTGAAAGCCCTCCAGTAAACTGCAGTTAACTAGGTAGTAGTTCTCATTCTCTCACCTGTTCTCACGTCGGATGTAGTCGTATTAACATATAATATATAATAATAATTAATATTCGAGATAATTTGCATTTCATAAAATTGGGAAAGCATTGCCTGTGAGATTTTCTGTTAGGAATTTAAAAATATATAAAATTATTGGTTATAGATATGGTATATGCTCAACTAACTGAAGCTCGATAGACGAGATTTTTATCGATGTCATAAGAAAAGTTATAGATTGAAAAATAAATATAATACAAATCATCTATTTATTGACTTGGCATAACTTTTTAGATGTGTTTTGCTTATAGATATATATTTTATTATATTATTGCTTTTAAAAGCTAAGATGTACGCTTAATTAAGTGAAGCTCTATTCATGTTTTGTATATCGAATTTATAAAAACGATTAAGTTATCGATTGCTTGGAAACAAGATAACGATACTCAACTAAGGTCTTCATTAACTTGGAGAAACTTATATGGATTTTTTTTTTCTTTTTTGTCTTTCAAAGCCTAATTAAATTCCTAATTAAAAGAAAATATGTGTTTTTTTCGATTTCATAAAAACAACAAAATCGATAGATTATTAAAAAGTAAAATGAATATAAACATACATATATGTACATATATAAGCTATATATGTGGCATTACAGCTTCGGCAGCTGCTGCTGGATGGGGCTGCCCCCATGCTCTCTGCCGCTTGTTAGAGACATTATAATAGAAGCGCTTTAATAGCAATTTTCATTTACGAAAAGACAATCAAAATGTCAACTGCGCTCATGTTACAATTTGAGATGATGTCAGAAACATTGGCTCAACCGATGCTCTAATGAGCGCTTGGATTTTCATTTCGGGAAATTTCCAGAAAAATTATAGCGTGCTGAACTATTTTAGTTCTTAATTTGATTGCTTAGATTGGAGCTCTACAGTTTTCGCAGAAACAACTTGAGATGCACTCGGAGGCGGCTTCAGCTTCGTCCACAAATTCATCGAAAATTGAAAAAGAAAATAAACATTTGCCTATATATAGAAGGCAAATCAAACAGGATGAGAGAGAGAGAGAGAGTGATGGAGGGAGGAAGTTAGAGGGAGATACTCTATAGTGAGGGCAAATGATTTGACTATTTTGGCTGCTAGTCATATTATACAGCCACAGCCGCAGAGGCCACACATGCTGAGATAGTTGAGACGACGACGGCGACCAGGATGGCAGTTGTAATTATGTGTCCTGGGTTCTGTGGGGGGTGGTGGGTGGGGGGAGGGGCAACAGAGCTGGAGTTTGTTTGCCTCTTGCCGCTGACAAGTGAGTGTGACTCGGGCTCAAGTGAGCGTACGTGTGCGTGTGCGTGTGTGGGCGGGCGTGCTTATGAGCCGTGTAAACAAGCAACGCCCGTGCCGTGTCTTGTAATCGGAGCGTGCTTAGGGCCGGAATGTACATGCCAAATCACTTCCCGAAAACGATTTCGCGCGCATTTCGCCTCAGAGCGATTTCAATTTTAAATGTTATAGTTAGCTTGAACTTTAACGGATTTTATCTTGTTGTTGTTTTTTTCTTCTCGTTTTGCAATATTAAAAATCTTCTGATTGGCAGTGATTGCAGTGCCGAGCTCCAATCAGAACAGCTGCTCGTCTGCCGCGCCGCATGTAGCCCACCTTAAGCCCTTGTCAAAGGACGCTTTTATTTCAAAGCCTGTGAAAATGAATACCCGTAACGCAAGCAGAGGCCATTATGCAGCCTCTTGACTTATTGATAACTGCCAAACTGATTTTCGCAATTACTTTAAAAGCCAAGCTGATGCCGAGCAGGAGTGGGCGACTAGGCAATGGCTGACTGACTGACTGACTGACTGACGGATTGACTGACTGACTGATTGAGTGCCTGGCTAGCTGGCTGGCAGTCAGCTATTTAATTTTCAGCTGAAAGCAAGCGCAAAATATGAATGCGTAATGCAAGCCACATGCCAAATGGGCTAACAGTCAGTCAATGAAGTTACCGCTCCCTCACTCTGCCCCTTCTCTCGCCTCACGCTTCGCACTTTCTCTCTGCCCTCTCTCCCATTCACTGCCTGCTTCACTTTCTGCGTATTCCAGCTCAGCTGCGTATTTGATTGAGAGAGTTGTTGTTTTTCTTCTCTATACTTATGCATGCATTTGAAATCGAGTATATTGGATTTGTGCAACGTGTGTTGATAATCAAAGATAATATTTTAATAATATTGCGTTCACTAAGTAATATATACATATATGTAAATATATTTTTTTAGAGGAAAGTTAGTTAAGGTAATTTTTTTTTTTAAATAATTATTTTCTTTTGGTTTATTTATTTGTTCATTTATTTATTTATTTATTTATTTATTTATTTATTTATTTATTTATTTATTTATTTATTTATTTATTTATTTATTTATTTATTTATTTATTTATTTATTCATTTATTTATTTATTTGTTTATTTATTTATTTATTCATTTATTTATTTATTTATTTATTTATCATTCATTTATTTTATTTATTCATTTATTTATTTATTCATTTCTTTTGTATTTTTATACCCTGAACCCATTGAAAATGGGAAATCAGGGTATAATGGTTTTGTTAAAAGTATGTAACAGGGAGAAGGAGGCGTGGCAGACCCCACAAAGTATATATATTCTTGATCAGGGCGACGAACTGAGTCGATATAGCCATGTCCGTCTGTCCGTCTGTCCGTCTGTCCGTCTGTCCGTCTGTCCGTATGTATGAACGCGTCGATTTCCGAAACTACAATAGCTAGAGACCTCAACTTTTTTTTAAAATGTCCGTATATAGCGCGCGCATATCAAGTTTATCACAGAAGATCGATAATTCGTCCGATTATTTTTTTATCGATGAAAAACCTTATCGAAAGCCAGTTATAAAATTATATCTCCTACATCTTTTGAGCTAGAGTCTCCAAATTTTAAATGTAGACTCATATGCACTTTATAGAATTTCGGTTTTTGTTATAATTCACCCCCCGCCCCTATATCCACCCCCTCACCATCACTTTTGTAAAAGGCGTATTTCAAATACTAGAGACTTGAGCTTCGGCATATACACGCATAGTAATGATATAATCACAATCTAAAAGTTTCATGAAGAACGTACGTCCACAAAAAAAGTTATTAAACAATTAAGTTTCCATGAGAAGCCCACACTGCAGCCCATGCGTGTTTAGCGTGCGTGCCTATATGTGCCTATGTACATATGTATGTGTGTGTGTGTTTCTTTTGTATGCAAAAAAACGCGGAGAATTATTGAAATATCAGTTCTCCGAAGGGTTCAGGGGATTTCCTAGTCGGGCAGTCTCGACTAGAGCTTTCTTACTTGTTTTATTTAATTTTTACTTATTTTTTTATTTATTTACTTTTGTGATGTTTCATTTTCATTTTGAATTATTTATTTATTTAATTGTTTGTGAATTGTTTATTTATTTATTTTATTTATTCTTATTATATTCAAAATAATCTTTATTTGTTAAATTTTTTATTCATAGATTTTTTTTTAAAATTAATTATTATTATTATTTTTTTTTTTTAGAACTTTTAATTTCTTATTTAATTAAAAGATTTGCTAGTTAGAAATCATGTATAAATATAATAAATAAATATAAATTACATTTACCGCTTAGGGGCGTGGCCAAATCAATACTTTGCAGCTGGCTGACCGTGAATGAGTATTATGCAGTCGGCAATGCCCGACTCGTTTTGCACATGTTTTTTTTTGCTGCTCCGTTTCTGTTGCCAATCCATACGTGCTGCGTGCTGCGTGCTGCATGCAGCAATTGGGTCAAGGCTGCTGCAAACGTATTTTCTTTTCTGTTTTTTTTTTTTTTTTTGTTTTTGCCTTGTTTTTGTTTTTGTTATGGCAATGCTAAATCGCTGGCAATGCCAAGAGTAGCTAGCATCAAATTGATATCAAGATCAAGGCCGACGCGCTGGCCAGCAATGGTTTTTATTGCATTTCCATGTCGCATTCAAGTGCAAAAAAAATGTAGCATACTTTGCAGCTGCTGCTGCAGCTGTTTTGGATTAACAAGTTAAATTATGGCTGCTTTGTTTTCCAGCACACACACATGCACATAGAAATCCCAGTCCAAGTCCAATTTCTAGTTTAGGCCATGAAAATTTGTCGTTGCCTCAGTTCGTTTCAACGGCTTAAAGCAGCTAGTGTGAATGAGTGTTGTTCTTGTTGTTGTTGCTGTTGTTGTTGTTGCTTTGGCTTTGCTCGTCCAACACAGAGCTTATCAGCTGCTGCACAGCGTATAGCACCCGCACCATAAGCCTCAGTCCGCTCTTCCGGCGCACTTAATGCCCATTTAATGACCCCACCATGTTCTGTTAATTATGCGATTTTTTTTTGGATGATGGCATCAACTAGGGGCGGTGCAGGAGGGGGTGTACCGGTGCTTTCCCAGTTATTTAGCCAACGCTTTTTAATGGCTAAATGGTAGACAGTGAGTGCTCGGTGTGGCTTGCCTTTTGTGTTTAGCCAGCATAGCTCTGTGCTTTATTGATGGCCTGATGACAGCTAAGCTCGGGGCTTTCACATGTAATGACCAGAGTGCTCTCAGCTCTAGCAGTTGGCCATTTTCGTCGTTGAATTTGTCGCCGCTGGCCAATGTCAATTTGGCTTTCTAGATGCTCTCGCCCCGCTGAGATGCGACGCATCTCATGGCTTGATTTATGTACGGGGCCCGGGGCCAGAGTGCACGGCGGACGGACGGCCCTGCTCTGGCCGGGACTTGGATTTGAGTTATTTATGTAAATGCACGAATTGTTGCTGCTATGCAACATCCGAGTTGTTTATAATGTGCCCACCCTTACGGCCTCCAACACGTGCTGGCTTAGCCCCGGATAATGCTCCAAATGCTGTGGGTCAACTCTTCTTTGGAGCACTGGCTTCCTTGGCAATAACTCATGATGATTTGTCGTTTCTTTTTACACTCTTTGAATTCTCACATAAAACAAAATAAAACACAAAAAAAAAAAAAGAAACTGAAATGAAAAATACTCAAATGGTCGACGGCAGGGATGTAATTAACTGTAATTAACATTGACAGTGTTCGCTGCCTTTGTACCAAATTTGAGCAAACCCGCCCACAGCGGACCCGTTCGGATTACTTTCACGTTACCTTTTTGTATGTGGTCGACTTGCTTTTTTCCGTTTTCTGTTTCCTTTTCTTCTTCCCCTTCCGTTTCGCTTTCACTTTTATTAATTTGTACTTAACTTTTTTGTTGTTGTTGTTGTTGTTGTTGATTTTTTGTTATATATCTTTTTCCTTGAACTTTTTTCCACAACAATCTCGGTTATTCTGTGTTTTTTTTTTTTCTCTCTGTTCATTCACGAAGTGAAGTGAGTATATTGGTTTTGGACATTGTCCCTCTGGCTGTCCGTCCGTCTGCAAACCCTTTCGCCACTTCGGTAGCCAGTGACTTGAGTATATATTAACGTGGGCGTGTTTGTTTGATGAAATTGGAACATTTTCCGGGTACGCCTGCTGGGGGGCGTGATAAATTAAGAATTGCTATTTATATCATCTGAGATGTTGCGATATATATAGTGCTAGAGACTAGATGTTTGGGTTGTACCGTACCTGCTACCTTAGATTGAAATGATATGGCGAATCTATGTTTATAAGGAACGAGCTCCAAAAGCGTAAATTCTTCAAAGATTTTAGAGCTATAACCTTAATCAATATGCATAATTATCGCTATCTTCTTTATCGATGACCCAATAAATTCTTTACGCCTCTTTGTGGGCGTGGTATGTTGAAAATTACTATGTATTTTCCACATCAATAAAATTCTACAACTACAACGCCTAGTGGGGCGTGGCAAATAGGTGAAAGTCGTATATTCCACAGACTTATATTTTCTATTGGCCTCACTCCATTGATTATCACAAAACTTATGTTAATTGGAGGCGTGGTCAATCGGAAAAATCTATTTAAAGGAATATTTGTTCGCTGATCGCGAATGTGTATTCTGCAGTCGATAGCACCTTGATGTTTTTTTTCTTCTATCGATGTTCTGTTGCTATTCCACATATCAACCTCCCATTACAGTTGCTATTGTTTGCAGTCTCTTTCTCTCTCTCTCCATCTCTCTCGCTCTCTTTTTTTTGTGGCCATAAAATTCTTTGCGTAGCATCTGGCCAAGTTACCACGCCAATCAAAAGCTCAAATATTCAAATTGTTCAATGAAACGTTAATTATGCGCTTTGCCATGTGCCATGCCCTCGGCTCGCCCATTAGCCGTAGTCAACCCAGTCAGCCCTTATGGCAGCTTCATTTTTTTTTTCTTTCTTCCTCTTTCTGTGTGGGTGTGTGTGTGTTTTTTTTTTGTCCTTTGCTATCTGATTCTATTACGTGCACATTTCCATACACATTGTTATGGCATTTACCGTTCAAAATTTTTTATCGATATATGCGCATAATTAGGAGACGAAAAGGAACTTTCTGCGGCGCAACAGTCACTAAAGTGGGCGGGCGGAAGGCGTAGCAGGGGGCCGATTTGGATAACTGATAAATGTGCGAATGTTAGTCAATGGATAACAGATCTAGCATTGTCTATTTCTTTCACTCACGCACACACACTCTCTCTCTCTCTCTCTGTCTCTGTCTCTTTCACACTTTACAGCTCGACACTAATTTGAAATCACTTAATACAATCATTTACAAAAATGCAAATGTCTGCCCGAAAGTGTGAATGTGTCCATGTGCGTATCTCTGTGTGTGTGTGTGTGCGTGCGAGTGTGTGCGTGCGAGTGTGTGCTGCTTATATAATAGACACTTTATTACCATTAACTTAATTTACATTTTATACAAATGCGGCGCGAGTGAAGTGGTAAACGTGAAAAGGGTAAAAGCCTCATTGTGCGTACATGTGTGTGTGTGTGTGTGTGTGTATGTGTATTTCTATAGGCGTGTGTCTGTTCACAATATGTATGTGTGTGTGTGTGTGTGTGTGTGTGCATTTGTATAGGTACCATAATATGTGTGCAGATGATGATGTATGCTTGCCTTTTGCCATTCAGCTTTGATACTCTTTGCCGCAGTTATGAACATTTTGTTAGGGAAGGTATAATATATATGCATATATGTATATACGTATATATATACATATATTCTTCTTCTATATCAGCAAATATACATATGTCTAAGTTTAAAAAAATATCCTTAAGTCTGTCTTAGCATTGCTGACTATAGAAAGACTCTTATATTATAAATAACTCTAATCAAATCAAATAGAGTGTGAGTGAGTGAGAGAGAGGGAGTGAGAGATAGTGAGAGTGAGAGTGAGAGTGAGAGTGGGAGTGAGAGTGAGAGTGAGAGTGAGAGTGAGAGTGAGAGTGAGAGTGAGAGTGAGAATGAGAGTTAGTGAGAGTGAAAGAGATAGACAGACAGACAAAATGCAACAAACTTTGCTTTTTAGCCAACTTTGTGCTGTGAAACTTTGCAGTTAACTGCCTGCAGGACACTAATTGGCAAAAACAATAATAATAAGCCAAGTCGCAGATAAGCAGAAAATAAACAGATTGAAGTCCTTTGGCACGCCCAGCATCGCCAGTTGTTGCCGTTGACTACATACATAAACCGTTGCTACTCTTGTCACTGTATTGCAGCTAAATGACGTCCTGCTCCTGCTGCTGCTCCAGCTCCTGCTCCAGTTGCACAGCCTTGCACTCGGCATATAATACTATCAAATTGAGAGCAATTAAAAAATGATTTGCTTTTCAATAGATCTATTCGAAGCTAAGCTCAGAAGAGACTTTGCCACTCGCTTAACGTCAAATGCGAATTTTGTTATCGGAATAAGCTGACCGAATTATGAATGCACATTCAAAACTTTAAGCTGATAATAATATGGCAAATAAAATTTGCAAAAATAAGCGCAGAGCAGTTAACGACTGAGCAATACCCTGTAGAGGAGTGGCAAAGATTTTTGTATAAATAAATATATTTTTTTTCTTTCTTTAGCTGACTTGAAGTATTTGCTGATGGCATTCGAGTGGAATTTCTTGATGGAATTTGAGTAGATGTCAAGTAGTAGCTAAACTATTTCGCTTGTGCATCTACTACTGCTGATATGCCCGACCGTTGGGCCATGCAGCGGCGCAAACAACTCATATAAATTTATATGTGAAAAATTCAATTTGCTGCTCTGCAGTTCGCTGGCTGCAGCTGGGTGGGATGAATGCCGCTCGCTAATCTGATAATGAGTGTAAATTTATGATTATGTACATGCATTTAATGGAGCACACCCAGCCCCAGCTCACAGTTCGCAGCTCGCAGCTCCCAAGTCCCACTCCATTTGTGCGCCAAACAGGCATTAGCCTGCCTTGGCCCCTGGGCGCTCCTCGCTTCAGCTTATCGCATGCAAATTGAGACACTTCTGTGTGTGTGTTAGTGTGCGTGCAGCATACTGACACGCCCCTGGGGAATAACATTTTTCATGCGTCCAGGGCCAGGTTCGAGGACAGCGCGCATCGGTGTCGAGGACAACTACGCGTCGTCGCGATGTCGCCCGGCATCATCCACTCGATGATTCTGTCAATTTGAGTAAATCTTTTTAATGGATCGCAAAAAATTAATCGTGTGGAATATTTTTGAAAGCATTCGAGAGCCATGCACAAGCCTGCCCACTCTCTCTCTCGCTCTCGCTCTCTCTCTCTCTCTCTGTATCTCTGGCACTACTCAATTTGCGCTTTTGCTACAGACTGTCTCTCCCTCTCCCTCTCTCACTGCCTCTGTTTATCCACATACACATATACACACATACATACATAGTTATGCATGAAGTTTTTCGCCAATCTGATGTGCGGATGCGAGTGCGATTACGAGTATGTTCCATAAGTTCGTGAGCTGGTATATAAACGGCCACTTAAGTTATTTGTCAAGCGGAAATCGATTTTAGTTTTCAATTTTTGTTGCTTAGCTGCACGCTCCAGCGACCCAGGCAAAAAAAAAACCCTAAGCCCCAATTTCGAGCCGTAACCCATACATATATGTTGGGCAACCATTGAGCCGAATCTGTTCATGAATTTTATTGCGCAGCATAATAAATAAATTAAATTGCATATTTTATATATGTACATACGTCTGTGTGGGTTCTACATATACATATACATACATATATATGTATGTTTATACAGATTTTATATTTCTATAACTGCGCCTTGTCGCTCATTGAGCAATTTATTAGCATTATTATTATTATGATTATTTTACAATCCACAATATACGCACTCAATTTTAATTTTGGCCAACGTTTCGTTTCCCCGCTTGCGACTGTCATCATAATGTTTCATTTTGAAATTCAAGTGTGTTTGGCCTGCGCCAAGTGCCACTCAGTCAAGTGTGTGCAAAGACAGACACAGACAGAGAGACAGAGGGGGAGAGGGACAGAAAATGGCGGAGAGCCTGACCTACACAAATTGGTTTTGTATTGGACTTGTGTTTCAGACTGGGGTTAGCAAGCCAATGGAATTGCTCCTGGACATTGCCCTCCACGGGACTCTGTACTTTATTATCAAAATAAAAATAAAAAAAGAGAAAAGGCAAAAAAGAAGTACATTAAGATTCTGGTAATATATGGCGTATATGCTATCTGAAATGAAATCAAATGTTTTATTTCGTGCAGCTCAACCAACGGCAATTAAGCCCGACAATTAGCTTATCAAATAATGAGCAGCTGTTCTCATGTTTCACATTAGTGCAACATAATATGCTTTAATGAGCGCTACTAAAGCGATTCTTAATCGCCTCTTAGTATCGAGTGCCATAATCTATCATTAATCCAGCGAGTAATGCCCAGCTAGACTGAGTTGGGGTTAAATTCAAGCGAATCAATCACAATTTAAATGTCTTGGCTGTATCTTGAACTGCTGTCAATCAGTCGCCAAATTAGTATAAAATACTCAGTCAGTCAGAGCATCAATCAGTCAGTCAGTCACGGTCAACTATTCAAGCAATTTTGTTGTTAATCAATCCGTCAGTCAATCATTTATTCAGACAGATTACTCGACTGTCAATCAAACAGTCAATCTATTAGTCCATAGCGAAATTAATCTGTCAGTCGTTCAATCTTTCTCATGTAATCAGCGATTCTTTGAGTCAGTCAGTCAAGTTATCCATCAAGTCAATCAATTAATTCAATCAGTCAGTTAGCTTTCAATATCTAATCCAAATATTCAGCTACTCCTTCAGTCAGTCGATTAATCAGATAACCAAATTCCCAATGAGCCAATCAAATAGACAGTTTGATAGTCAATCAATCAATCTTTTTGTACTTGCTTTCAATCAGTCAAGCAGCTAGTCATCAATCACTCAGTCAAGCTGCCAGTCAGTCAGCTAGTCAATCAAACAGTTGAATAATGGGGCAGGATAATAAGTCAATGAGGCAGTGAGGCAATGAATCAATGAGTCTATGAGTCAATGAGTCAATGAGTCAATGAATCAATGAATCAATGAGTCAATGAGTCAATGAGTCAATGAGTCAATGAGTCAATGAGTCAATGAGTCAATGAGTCAATGAGACAATGAGGCAATGAGTCAATAAGTCAATGTGGCAATGAGGCAATGAATTAATGAATCAATGAGCCAATGAGTCCATGAGTCAGTGAGTCTATAAGTTATGAGTCAGTGATTTAATGAGTCAATGGGGCAATGAGACAAGAAGTCAATGAATCAATGAATCAATGAGTCAATGAATCAATGAATCAATGAGTCAATGAGTCCATGAGTCAACCATTTAGGCAGTCTATCAAATAAATTTCAGTTCAATCACGCAACCAAGAATCAACGAAGCCAAGCGAAATAAACAGCTTAAAAAATATGGTATATTATTTAATATACACAAAATCTTAAATAACATTTGTGCGATAGACATACACACACACACACACATATCTATGCATATACTTATACATATACATATATACATATATACGGTATATGTTTGTATATTCTCAGATATGTTGAGTGCGCGGTCAGCAGATTATTGTGGGTGGAGAGCCATAAGATATTCATGCTAGGGCGCATTATTGGCGGAGCCAAGTTTGAGCTTTGTTCATTTGTTGGGTGTTGGTAGTGCCTGATGGAGCCTGGTGGCTGGGATTGCCTTGGCGATGGGCTGTGTTCTTTGACCAGCATTTCGCTTTGGCTGCGTCGAAAGATTAATTTTAAAAATATTTGCGGTATGTGCAAAATAAACTTTTTCTTGTTTGCCCCAAGCCGTTCGGGGCGGCAGCTCACAAATGATTGCGCGAGCAAAGTTTATGGCTTCTGGTTGCCATTTCTTATTAATGGCACTGCCGAAACTGGAATTCTTTTAAAAATTAATAAAAACGATTGCGATTGCACAAATACACAGAAGGACATCAGCGGCGAGTGCTGCTGCTACTGCTGCTTTAAGCCTTTGGTCAATCTCAATAAATTTTTATTTTCATATTCCATTTATTTTCATTTGATTTTATTTTATATAAATTTTTATTTTATTCTTGACTTTATTTGCATGCGCTTGGCCATAAATCTTCGACTTTGACTTTGACTGCATATTAATAAAGTGCTCTGAGGCATGCGATTGAATGTGGAAAAATCATTTTCATTCGTCTGGGAGAGTGCGAATAAATGGAATAATTCGAAGTGCGAAGCTAATTTCCAAAGGTCCAGCACTCCTTTAATATTCAATTTATTTATTTCCTTCTATTATTTGCATATTTTCGTTTTGAGAGTCTTAGAATTAATGATGGCCATCAAATGCAGGCAAAAATGATTCGAACTCAAGCAGGAGTAAGCTGACATTCATTTTGGTTCACGCTGAATGAAGACTCGGGGAAATCGATATCAAAATGATCAGAGATTTTATTAATTATTTCATATAAATATGAAACAGATACGACGGACAGGGGGAACGATTAGGTGGGTGGACAGACCGATGAACGGATGAACGGACGGACAGACGAACGGACGTACGGACATACAGACGAACGGACGGTCAGATGAACGGATGGATGGATGGCTGGACGGATGCAGGAATGGACGTATCGATGGATGGACGGACGGACGGATGAGCGAATGGACGGAAGGACAAATGATCCGACGGGCGGACGGACGGACAATTGAATGGTCAAACGGACAGACGGACTTAAGGCCAGGGAACGAAAGGCTAGGCGATCGGATACACTCACGATGAGACAGACAGATGGATGGACGGACTAATTATTAGACAGACAGATGGAAAGACCGAGTGACGAGCTCAATGCATCATCCTGATCAATAATAAATACATTGTAGACGATATATTAAAACAAATACCATTTTAATATAATGATTATAATTGAAAATGTGTGAAAAGACTTTGAACTGTTTAGACTCTTTATCATTGTCTGACTAAATGAAAATTGAACGGCAAATTTACAAATAGAATTACAGTTTTAAGCTTGATTTACGAGTGTGTTGAAAACAACACTCAACTGAACCGGAGAGCAAGAGAATTCGAACTGTATACCATAATAGTATACGGAAAATAAATTATTGAATTCATTTTGGTCAGCAAACACAGAGGAAACTGCAACGATTTAACTATTTGGAAATGAATTTTGTGAAAGCTCTTTAAATGCATTGAACATTGAACGGAATTAGACTGAAAAAAAAAGGAAACAAGCAGGAAACTATGAGTGCGTGTGTGTGTGCGTGTGTGTGGCATGCTACATACATATATTATGCTGCCTCGCACATGCGCTTGCCCCTTTCGGCATCCAAGCAGGATGCTCTGTGGGGCCATGGGCGCCAGGGAGGGGGGGCGTGCTGTAGTGTGTGGGTTAGCAAATTTCTATTATTATGTATTTGTTTTGCTTTTGCGCTTGCTTCAGTGCAAACAGAGCAAAATAATGTTGATTTTTTGCAGCTTTCACTCCAAATGTCTAAATGTCAATCAGGACGCAATGGGTAAAGATTGAGTTGGCAGTCAAGAGTCGAGCTGAAGCTGGAGCTGCCAGCTCATGGGGATATAATACATTTTTAATTAAATGAAAGCAGTCAGAAATCTAACCGGCGATGCGAAGGACGACTCCTCGGAGGCATGTAGCAACGACATCCGCAGCAACCGCAGTCGGCGGAAGTGCTGCGGCTTGCGTGCCGCATAAGCCATAAGGAAGTTTAGTTATTTAGGAATTCGTCTTGGCAATTTACAGTGTTGCTGCTGGTAGTGCTGCTGCTGTGGTTGCTGCTGCTGCTGCACAGGTGCAAAAGGCAATGGGCAACAATGGCTCGGAGAGTCTGATTAATTATAGCTAATTATAAGCATTGCTATGAAACTGTTTCGCCGTTGCACAATGCTCGCCCGCTCGATACTCAAATGAATTATTCATAATACCTTATTGACGATAATTAATTGGTAACTTATTCTATTTGAAATTAATGAATATGTACAAATATTTCATTACATTTGATTATTTATTTATGCTCGCGAATGATTTACCGTTTTCATGCTCTTGTTGTTCGCTTCATTTATTTATTGAACTTTTGCACACTCGCTCTCCCTCTCTCTCTCTCTCTCTGTCTCTCTCTCTCTCTTATTGTTTTCTGTTACACATAATTATGCATTTTATTTGAGTTCATATCTTGCTGCACTTGATTTTAATTACCCTGTAATTGGCATTGCTGGGCTTTGCGTAATAGTGCACGAAAAAATAACCACATGCCAAATTACATATTCATAAAAGCAAACAGTGTTGTGTAACGAAAAAAAAAAGAAAAAAAAAAGAAAATTATATATATTCAAATTACTTTTTTTGTTATTAAATTTCAAATGTCATGTTTGATTAGGTTTATTTTTGTTGCATTTAATGAGTTTTTATTTTTTGTTTATTATTTATCTTTAAAGTAGAAACTTGCCGAAGAGTGCGATGCTATTCAGATTTTGTCTTACCAACTTATTTAAACCCAATTAATGTTAGCCAAGTTTATTATTTACTTATAGCCGTCGTTTAATTATTTATGTTACGCCTTTATTTATTGTAAATAGTTGTATTGTATTTTATTTGTTAATGCCTGCTTCCATTACCAGGAATTGCTCCTCCCGCACATCGCAAGGCTATGCTATCAACAGAATTATGTTAATAGCATAATTTCAACAGCAGTTCTCCTGCTGTTTCCCGGCACTTAGCACTCCGCCGTGTACTTACGCTTTTACGGCACTTCTTAATATTCTATTTATTACACTTTTTTTTTTTTTTAGATTTAAGAACATATTTTCTGTAATCGTAATTTAAATATATGCATAAACTCTTTATTATTTATGTTAACCTTTTTCTTTAGATATTTTAGTTTTTATTATAAATTTCAAAAATAAATATAAAGTGCACTTATCTCGCATAAATCTATCTGAAACGAAGCTCATGCTTAAGACCTCAATTCGAATGCTGTGGAACTCATCAAATTCTATGCTTTTCTCCATTTCATTTGCGATTTACAAGAAAATGCAAACTTCTTCAAGCGAAATACTAGGAAATGCATTAGGACAATATGTATTGTTTTGCTTCTTCAAGAATTTGTTCACTCAGAAGTAATAATATTGTGCGATTTGCAATGACTGTGCAAGCTGAAGTAATTTGCTAAGCAAATTGCACTAGATACAGCTACAGACTATCCTCTCCTGAAGGGGCTCAGCTTTAAATTGATTGAAACATTTCGACTGAAACCTGGAGAGACTATTACTATTTGAGTTGTCTAGCCTTTTGCCAGCTGTAATTATTTTTTACTTTGCCTGGCTCGCCCTCACGCACATGCCCATATGCATGAATTTTAATGAAAATATAAATTTATGCTTGGAAAATTCATTTGGATCGTATGTCTAAAAACAAATATCCAATTCCCAATTTGCATTGTGGGCGGATCAAGCATAGCTGCAGCATCTACTGGTGTGTCATGATGTTCTGCTCGTAGCTATGCATATGTATGCGTGTGTGTGTGTGTGTGCGTGTGTCTTTATGTGGGTGTTTCTGTTAGCTCAGCGTATGGTTTACTCAAAGTGAACTTATTTACTGCACACTTATTTGGATTTAATTATAAACTTATTTTGCAATAAAATATCAAATAACAAAATTCATATACATAGAAAACAAGCAAGAACATTGCTATGAGTCGGGCGTTACCGACTGCAGAACACTCATGCATGACCCAAACGTTGTCAGCACCAATTTTTTCAATTTGCCACGCCTCCAATAGAGGATATCTAAGGAAATGTAGCTAAATTTGGAGTTTGTAGCTTAGTTTGTGGACGTAGATATATCCACCATATCTTTCTGAAGTATCTATTCTATGTTTGAAATCTCTAGCATAATGGTTTCTGAGCTAGCGAAAAAGATTGGTCATGCTCCTAGCATAACGGAAAAATCTTGATACTTTAAGAGTTCATATATAGAAGAGATGTATTTCTAAATCTCAGTGTTCATTGACTCGGTTGATATTCAAACATATTTATAATTTAAGAAATTAAAAAAAAAATAAATAAATAAAAAAATCAATGAAGTTAAACCACATTTTGCTACCAATTAGTTACAATATACTCGATATACAATATACTCCAATATACTCGATACACTTTTGTGACTGAGTATAATGAGAGATTGCAAGTAAAAGAGCATGAGGCAATGGAGCAGGTGGTGCTGGTGGTTTGGGTCACTGGTGCACCACCCACTCTGTCCATCCGGTCTGTTACTGGCATTCAATCTTGCATGCTCTTTGTTACAAACTACATGTGTGTGTGTGTGTGTGTGTGTTGAGTGAATAAAATAATGCGGCAACTGCAACTGGAAGCCTTCAGGGTCAACCGCACGTGCCTTGGCCATCGATTGATCAAAAATTGTTGGCAATGCGACTTTAATTAAACTGTAATACAATAGTCTTGCATCGCATGCATCTTTAAGCAAACTCATTCCCTTTGACAAATTCGGATGCCCGATGGCATAGCATCCATTGGCATTAGACCGGACTGGACCGGATCAGGGAGCTGCGGCTTTACTCAAACGTGAAACCCAAAGGGTAATCAACTGCACACTCCACTACAGCCGCTGCATTGTTTGCCATATAAGCCGATTAAGCCTAGGAGTGGTGCGCGGTGCGTGGTGCGTGGTGCTGTTGCAGGTGCAGGTGGTGCCAGCGCCCACGCATATCAAATCTGTCGACAAGCAGGCATATACCTGCACTTGAATTTTTAATTACCTTCTGCATTTTAATTAACACACAAAAAAAAAAAAGGAGAATAATAGTAGAAAAAAAAGAAAAAAAATGAAAGGTAAAGCAACGTCAAGCGACAGTTGTGAAAAGGCGGCGCTGCGGACAGTTGATGGCTGACTGGTTAGCTTTGGCCTTTGGCGCTGCTCCGTTCGACACGGGCTGCTGTGAAATTAAAATTTATTTTAACCATAATCTGGAAAATTCAATGAACAACATGCGAAATCAATTGAATTCAATTTGATTCAATGGGATGGCCATGGCAATGTCGATGTCGATGTCGATGTCGATGTCGATGTCGATGTCGTTGCCGACGTCAAGTCAATAGCAGCGAATTTGTTTGTTCTGATCTGTGCGGATTGAAATACAGTTAGGGATTCAAAGCCAGAGTCAGCAGCTCCCACAGCACACACACACACACACACACACAGAGGAGAGGGAGGCGATAGAGATAGAGATAGATAGTGAGATAGAGGAAGAGCAACTGCATGACAGCTAAGAGCACTACAATTTTGCCTGGCCAAATGCAGCTGGCCTGCTCTGGTCTGGTCTGTCTGTCTGTCTGGCCTGGCCTGGCCTGGCCTGACTTGCTGGCAATAGACGTGACTCCCAGATTGATGACTCTGCAAGTTGCTTGTGCCAGCGCTGTGCATGGCAATGGGGTAATTTGATTATCGTTTCGCAGATGGAATATGAAACATCTGCTTCGATGGGTTCGCCAATGGTTATTTCACGATTTCACAACTGAATTGCCATACAAATTGTAGCACTGAAACAACAAGCTAAAAATTTACAAATACCATCTATATATGTTTCTATATATCCCTTATTTATATTTATTTATTTCAAAATAGAAACAAATTGTGAAGATTTGATTTTATGATTTCTATGAAACTTATAATAAATATGTTAAACAACAAATCGATAAAGCAACTTAAGTTTGACTCCCAATACTCGTTCACGAAGCGGGAGGATAGAGTATATGGGTTTTTAGCTAGAGACTGGTTTATTCGGAATGTGGATTCATAGCTTAGACTTTTAAATTGTTTAAATATGCTTAATACGCCCATTGGGGATATGTTAAAAAGTCATATAATTAATGTAATATAATATAAATGTGATGATTTGAGCATAAGATATATCTGGTATATCTGGTATAGTATATCTGGTATGGTAAAAATTTTATTATTGACTTGAAATTAGCTATATATGTTCAAGCTGATGACGAAAAATATATATACAGTCGGCTCTCATTATTTCATAATTCGAGGAACTCTTCAAATATTACGAATTATTGAATGTTTGAAATATAAAATATTTGAAATATTTAAGAGATTCTGTAGTGCGCTTCCAATAACTGGGAATTAATGAGAGGTTCGAATTATCGTCGGCTCTATATGTATGCGGAATTACTGTTGAGCTCCTCTATTAATTTGCTACATACATATATGTATGTGTCTCTTGGAGCCCATATCCCTTGTCAAGGCCTTTAAGTTTACACAGCTTGCTCTCACTCTACCTCCCTTCTTTAAGCTCTTCAACTCTATCAGATTTGCCTCAACTATTTTCGCACCTTGAACGAGTGTGCTGCCGTCGCTGCTGCCCGATTGCAACACTCTTGCTTTCGTTTGTCCCTTTCGTTTTATATAACTTTTGCTCTTTTCTGCAGCATCATCTTCCCGTGCTCCATCGTTTTTTTTTTTTTTTTGCTGTCCTGTTGCTGATCCTGCAGTTGCTGCTGTCTGTTGCTGCCTGTGCCAAATGCATTTACTTGTTAATTCGTTCAACAGCAAACTCACTTTGCAAGTGTGCGTGTGTGTGTGTGGGTGTGTGTGGGTGTAAGTGTGAGTGCGAATGTGTGTGTGTGGGTGTGTGGGTGTGTTTGGTTAGTTTCTGTTGTGCAATGCGCTGCAATTCAGTTAAGTTTTGATTGCTATTTTCGCTTCGCTTCCTGGCAGCGGCTGTCTTCGCCCCTGGCGCCCTGGCGCGCAGCCAGCGTTATCATAGTCGTTGCCTTTACCTTTGCCGTTACCGTTACCGTTATCGTTACAGTTAACGTTACGGTTCCCCTTACCTTTAGTTTAGTCGAGGTGCCATTGCCGTTGCCCGCTCCCCATCCAGGCCTCGGCACAATGTTGCCAACAACAGCAAATGTGTGACATATCCGCTTCCGCTTGCCGCGCTAATGTATTAGAGCAGGCAGCACGCACACTCGCAACCACCCAGCCACCCACTCACGCACACACACACGCATGGGTGAAAACAGTGGCAACTATTTACAACTTTTTCGTTTTTGTCTTTTTTACTTTTAGTTATAAATTGTCGTTGCTTTGTATCATGCAAGAAAATATTGCGCTCACAAAAAATGCAAACGTGACGAAGTCTGTGGCTGCACAACAATGGGCGTGGGAGTGGGCGTGTTTGTGGTCGTGGCCGTGGCCGTGGCCATGCTGGTGGTGGTTGCTTGTGGTCCTTGTGGTGCTACGATAGCATTCAACTACTAAAAAAAAAAGTATTCAGTGAAATGCTGTTTCTGCCGTGAACTGCAATGGACTGTAAAAAATTTAGCATTGTTTGGCTTTGTTTATCGAACTCAGCTTCCTAAGCTCTGCTGCCGGGCTGCCTGCTGTCATCGCTATTGTCCTGCGCCCATGATGTCCTTTCCGCCGCACTTTCAGAGGACATTAAATGCAGATATACGTAATATATTTGACTAAATTCAGAGAGATATTCCGATTCCTGTGGAAGCGAGTTTTCGGCGAGTTTCTATAGTTGTTATTAGGTTTACATTGCTATAATAATAATAATAATATTAATAAACTAGGCCTATTATAAGCTATTTAATTTTAATTTTAATTTTAATTTTAATTTTAATTTTAATTTTAATTTTAATTTTAATTTTAATTTTAATTTTAATTTTAATTTTAATTTTAATTTTAATTTTAATTTTAATTTTAATTTTAATTTTAATTTTAATTTTAATTTTAATTTTAATTTTAATTTTAATTTTAATTTTAATTTTAATTTTAATTTTAATTTTAATTTTAATTTTAATTTTAATTTTAATTTTAATTTTAATTTTAATTTTAATTTTAATTTTAATTTTAATTTTAATTTTAATTTTAATTTTAATTTTAATTTTAATTTTAATTTTAATTTTAATTTTAATTTTAATTTTAATTTTAATTTTAATTTTAATTTTAATTTTAATTTTAATTTTAATTTTAATTTTAATTTTAATTTTAATTTTAATTTTAATTTTAATTTTAATTTTAATTTTAATTTTAATTTTAATTTTAATTTTAATTTTAATTTTAATTTTAATTTTAATTTTAATTTTAATTTTAATTTTAATTTTAATTTTAATTTTAATTTTAATTTTAATTTTAATTTTAATTTTAATTTTAATTTTTAATTTTAATTTTAATTTTAATTTTAATTTTAATTTTAATTTTAATTTTAATTTTAATTTTAATTTTAATTTTAATTTTAATTTTAATTTTAATTTTAATTTTAATTTTAATTTTAATTTTAATTTTAATTTTAATTTTAATTTTAATTTTAATTTTAATTTTAATTTTAATTTTAATTTTAATTTTAATTTTAATTTTAATTTTAATTTTAATTTTAATTTTAATTTTAATTTTAATTTTAATTTTAATTTTAATTTTAATTTTAATTTTAATTTTAATTTTAATTTTAATTTTAATTTTAATTTTAATTTTAATTTTAATTTTAATTTGAATTTTAATTTTAATTTTAATTTTAATTTTAATTTTAATTTTAATTTTAATTTTAATTTTAATTTTAATTTTAATTTTAATTTTAATTTTAATTTTAATTTTAATTTTAATTTTCGGAAGATCAAGAAGGATAGAAGAGCTCTCTTCAAGGGCTTAACTTAACTAACTTTGTGTTGGCATTTAACAACCCATTTAATAGTCGAAAGTTGCTGTTTGTTGAGTTTTGTTACAAATTTTATTAGGGTGACTCTTACACCAGAGAAGCTCAAGCAAATTGCTCAAGTTTTTTGTAGTTAACAATAAAATTGACCAACCCTTGGCGCGTGTCCTTTGGCCTTCATTTAACTGTTTTAAGGAATCAGGAATAAGTATTTCAAGCAGTTGTTACGTCTCAGGGACAACATGGCAACTTCTCTGCATTGATCGGCTTAACCAAATATGAGAATATGAATTGTCTGTGAGCCGATTTGACTAATATTTATATAGTATAAATAAATATATATACATACTACTATTAAAAGCGGCTTAAAGTTGCATTGTAAGTATCAAAGCATTAGGAAATAGAGCGACGGCCATCTTAATGCCGCTAGATGCATTTGCTATGGCTGATGCCGTCAACAGCAGCTTTATAATGACCGCAGACCGATGCCAGTTCCCGCCCCTTCTCTCTCTCTATCTCCCTCTTTATCTGTGTGTGTGTGCTTCCATTTTAACTGTCATTCGTGCTGATGCTGAGTGTTTAGAGCAAGGACTGTTTGGGTAGTTCATCGGACGGTTGCCATAGAAATCTACGGTTCAAGTGAATAGGCCAGCTCTAGCCTGCTGCATGCCAGATTCAGTGCGGCAAGCCGCAATTAGGCGAGCTTAGTGGCTCCAGCAGCGACAGCAACAGCAACAGCAGCAGCAGCAGCAACGGGAAGAGCAAAAGCGACCAGTTACATCATTCTCACACGCAAAGGGATTTTCGAAAATTTCACAAATATTTTCACAGATGCAAAGAGATGTAGAAGAGCAATGCAAATGCAATTTCCAGTAGCAACAACAGCAACTGCAACAGCTGCACCTGCAGCTGTGACAGGTGATATCATTTGGACAACATGCACGTATACTGCTGTACATCATTTTTAAATTCAACAAAGCCGAAGCTCGTTTGCCAAATTGTTGATAAAATTGCTGTAACCGAACACAGTTGCAACAGCAACAGCAGCAACCACAGGAACCGCACGAGTTGTTGGTCAGAAAAAGCAGCGAAATAAAAACAAATGAAAAGGACAAAAAAAAAAAAAGCAAACGTTGACTTAAAAGCTGATACACTTCAACAGTTTTTTGTGTTCACCATTTCTTCGCACACCAAAATAAAAGTGGCAAAAAAAAAAAAAAAACAAGAAATCGTGCTGACTGGCCCAGACTCTGTGGTCGATGGTAACAAGCATCCGAACGCAGTCATATACGGATGATCCAATTTGGTTTTTCTGCATTTCAATTGTCATGGCTACGCGAAAATATCTCTACCTGGTTGGCTGCTCATTTTGGCACGGCCAAGTGCTGGCTAAAATGCCAGCTAAGGATTGAAGACCATAAACCAATTAAATCCGACTTTAATTTCAATTCAATTCGAGCACAAATGTTTATTTGCTGAGCCCAAATAGACTTTTGCCACCGAATCCATCGATGCACGATGGGGCCTCGGCTGGTAATTCGTGCGAAAAATTCGAATTTCGGACAAATTCGGGAAAATTCATAAGCGAAAGGGGCTTTAAATTTAATAAGTGGGTAAAGCTAAAGGGTAGATATTAGTAGTATCAGTTGAGCAAATTTAAAAAAAAAGGCCAAAAATATTAGATTTCCCTTTTTAAGGAATATTCTTTTAAATCCCAGACTTTTGCTCTTAGACAAATTAATTGAGGAGCTAGTTCAAAGTTCGCATTTAAGTAGACTGTGTATCGGATTTTATTAAATTTATTAGCGACTTTTTCAGATGTATAGATTTTCTTGTTTACCATTTTTTTTTATCGCAAAAAGGCAAAAACATCTATTTATTTTTATTTTTTATTTTTAATTATTTTATACTACTATTGTATTAAAGAAAACTCTTTTTTATATAACATATATTATTAAACATATTTGTTGGCTAAAATTTTATTCCCCCTGTCGAAGGGAAGCACCCGGTCTAATTTATATTTTAAAGTTTGATTAAACTGCCTTTTCATTTTTGCAACGAAATCTATGCATATATACCACTGTGCAAGTCAGGTACACATATACATAAAGCCACAGACGTTCACATATCAAAGTACCGTAAATGCATATATTTTTTAAACCTCAAAATATGAAACCCAATTGAATTCACCATGAACAGCGAAAAATTATTATATATGTGCGCTCGCTATAAAAGCAAATATAGTCGCATATATTAATAGGTTCGCATAGCCAGATACGAATACACGTTATTTTTATATGAAGCTAGGAGGTCCACTGCGACATCAATATAACAGATACGTATATTCATGTCCGTTAATAAATCTCTTAATAAACTGTTGAAGCCATAAAGTAGGGATAAGAAGTAAGCGTGTGATAGTTCTGCAAAAGAGCTGATATTTAAATCATTTGATGTTTTTATGGTGTACAGGATATATATGCACAGCAGAAATGTATAATATATAAAAACTACGGGCCAACTGACTGACAGATAGACGGAGACGAAAGTAGAGGCTGAAAGACCGAAGGACGAATGGACGAACTGAAGGCAGGAAGCACTAAAGAGTGGAGAGGCAAACACAGAAATGGACATGGCAATATCGACTCAGTTCGCCGTGCTGATTAAGAATATATATGTACTTTTTGGGGTCTATCATGCCACCTTCTTCTGTCTTCTTCAATTTCCGTTTCCAATGGGCTCATGAAAATCGTCCTTATACAATATGCATTATGCACTTCAGACTCAACAGCAACTCGCATTAGTTAGTTAAGGCGAAAAGTTGAAGTGATTTATGATTCAGTTTAAATTCATTTAACTCAGATAATGACAATGCGAAATCTCAGTATTGTTGCAATTATAGACAGAAAACCTTAATAGGGGCTATTATATAAAATTGTATGTGTGTGTGTGTAAATGTCAAATGAATCATCTCCTTTCAATTTGCTGCTCATTATTAATTCAGGGGAAATTCGTTTGATGGCAACTGCTTTGAATCGTTGAGCTTTTCAACAGAATCAATGCAAACTATAGATGCTTTTCACAGTAAGCAGCAACCGCCGAGTAGCAAAACAGCAAACAATAAACAGTTAAGGGCGAAGGGCAAAGGTCAAAGAGCAGCGAGCAAAGAGCCTAATGCTTGCTTATTTTTTATTCAATGAGCAGCACCTTTATTTTATATGTATATACATATACATATATATATAATTTTATACCCTTAACCCATTGAAAATGGAAAATCAAGGTATAATGTTTTTGTGAAAATGTATGTGAGAGACAGAGGGAGGCGTGGCAGATCCCATATAGTATATGCATTTTTGATCAGGACGACAAGCTGTTCGTCCCTCCTTCCGTCTGTATGTATGATCTCAGAAGATTTAAGAGCTAGAGATCGAGTGTATCGAGTGTATTTTGAAAAATCGATAACTACTGCCGTTATTTTGTTATCGATTGAAAATCTTAGCGAAAATTAGTTATCAAATTCTATTTCCTATATCTTTGTGCATTTGGTATTTCTTCTGTAAGTAGAAAGACGCGAGGAATCATTGAAATATCATTCTCTTGAAACGTTCAGGGTATTCCGTAATCGAGCAGTCTCGCCTAGAGCTTGTCTTTTTTTATTTTATTTTCATATTCGTTTCGGTGTGTTCAACATACTGTGCAACACATTTGCTTGATATGTGTCAGATGCTTAACTTGACTCCAAATCTGAGATGTACTTACATTTACAGAAAATACATTCAAAGCGGCATTGAGTTCAAGTTATACATATATTGATACATATGCATGTACATATAAATATGTATACTACATTTGCATAAAGAGTTTACATTTGGTATACCATTAATGAATGTAGCATTAAAGTATGAAATATATGTTGAAATATAATTTTATACAAACACACAATATATGTATGTACATATATGCATTTTTATCTTTAAGACTTGCAATGTAACTTAATATTGCAGCATCGTCTTAAGAGTTATTGATAAAACAGAAAATTTTAAAGCAAGTAACTCGAACTTTCGATAGCACACTTTTTCTCTGGCTTCTTAAAGGTGAAATACATTATTTAACAGTGCATTTTTCATAGTCTTAAATTTAATGCTACCGGGCAACTACTCTATATATCTAAATATATTCTACTATCAGCTCTTTACATCAAGACTTACCAGAAATTGTATTTTATGTAGTTTTGAGTACTGTGATTAAATTTATATAAGTTAGCACATCCGGTGTTGATAGCGCCGAATTTCCAGCTGGTCTTGTCTGCTCAATTGAGTTAATCAGAATTTGGACATCCGGCCGAGAGATGCTGATGGGTTGGCAAGGTGTAAGGCAAATAGAAGCTTCCTTATCAATTCATAGGAGCTGCAAGCAAAGGAATTAAATGCACTCTCAATTAAGATGATAAATAAAATACCTTAAAAATGTCACATATTTTAATATGTGGCAAATTTGAATTCTATGAAATTTAGTTGTAAGAAAAGTGAAAAGTGTGAGTTTATACAGATCTGCTGTAAAAATATAATCCGAGAGGGTTTGTGTCCAACCGTTTCTCATTCTTGGGTGCTCTATTGCCCAATCTGTGTGTGTGTGTGTGTGAGGGAGAGATACTAATATAGCTGTATGCTGAGCCTTGCCTCGGGTATTGCTCAGTCAGAGTGAGATGGCTATTGAGCTCATTTGGATAAGAAATTGTTATTCTGTAAGAGCAGATTGTGTGAGATAATCCTCCGGTTAAAATTCGTTAAAGTCTTAAGTTGGAAAAGAATGCGAGCAAATCACAATTTATATATAAACTCTACATATATATGCCTATATTTATTCTTTTAAATTCTTAATTTAAGTTTTCTCTGCTCGAAGCCTTTCTCTTACTCTCTCGTGAATATAAACATAAATGTTATAAAATATTAAATATATATATTATATAATATATAAAATAAAAATAAAATTAATATACAAAACATATATAAAATAATGTTTATTAAATTTCACAAATATTTTTACATTTAGTTCTCTCTATAGATGATTCAAACTGTGCTAAGTTGGTCAGTAAAATAATAAATACTATAAATAATAAATAGTCTCATTACCCAGTCTCTCAACTAAATTCGCCCCTACGCACACAAACACACACTCATACACACACTCATAAACTGAAAAATATTTCATATTTTTCAATAAAACACAGTCACATTATGCACTCGATCATAGGCGAGTGCAACATTACGATTTGTTTGTTTGTTATTGATTGAGGATTTTTAGTCTGATAATGTATTAACAAACATAATGATGTGCACTCGCCACATGCATTATTTATGCATATGTGATGTGGATGCTGCTGCTGTGTGCAAACTTATTGCAAAGTCCATTAAATAAAGCTGGGCGGGTGGTGCAGTGCTCGGAGAGCAGTGGGAAGGGCATGGAATGTGTGTGTGTGTGTGTGTTGGCTGCCAGCGCAGCAGCAGCTGGATGTCACTCTGTCAATTTGGCAAACAGTCAATATGTCAATATGTCAATGGGTCACATCGGTCACATCGCTCACATTGCTCACATCACTCACTTCGGTTTGTCGGACGTTTGGTCAGCGAGTCAATCAATCAATCAGGCAATCAAACAATGCGCTGTGCCTCAACCAAATAAATACGCATGCAAATGGAGCTCGGCAAAAGCTGAAATGTGAAAAGTGAAGCGCGCAGAGGTCATTGAGACCGGCAAGGACACTCTCGACATTGTGTATCTAATAAGGCACAGAGCGGCCTCTCATACAGCCGTACAGCCATGGACACGCACACACACGCACACACACACACACACACACACACATACAAAGCAATTGATGTGTCTGGCACTTGCCATTCAGTGAACCCACAATAAAAAACAGCCCGCCCGCACTCAGCCTAAGCTCTCAATCCAATATAAATATAAAATAAATAAATAAATAAAAAATAAAGACAAAAATGTGGAAAAACAAGTATGAAAGCTCAAGTCGAGTCCGCTCGACTAGCAAATCCCCTGAACAAATTATTGAAGCAGCAGAGAGCTTTCCCATTGGTCACTTGAAGCTCGACTGTAAAGAGAGAGACAGTACTTGAGTAAAAGTAAAAGCAAAGAGAGAATAAGTGCAGAAGATCATTAAAGTTGTCTATGTGTATGCAGCAGCTCTCGAAGGTCGAAGCCAGAAAGCTCACAGCAGCAGAGAGCGTGCTTGAGTGGAAGTAAAAGCAAAGAGAGAAGTGCAGAAGATCATTAAAGTTGTCTATGTGTATGTAGCAGTTCTCACTTGGTAGTTGTATTTAGGTAAAACGAAAACTGAAAGCTCACAGCAGCAGAGAGCGTTCCCATTGGTCACTTGAAGCTCGACTGTAAAGAGAGAGACAGTGCTTGAGTAAAAGTGGCCCTGCATATATAAAGGGCAGCAGCTGCAGCATTTCTTCAGTCAGTCCTCAGTCGTCCAGGCCTGCTGGGGGTCAGCGCAGCAAAGTGAGGTAGAGTGTGTGATCGATCAGCTAAGCATTAAAGACGTAGAGGAACTACGTAAAGGAATTGCGAAGAGGAAATAAGTTGATGAAATACTTAGAAGAAAGAGGAAATACTTTGCGGAAATACTTTGAGAAAATGTTTAGAAGAAATGCTTCGAAATACGTAGAGGAAAGACTTAGAAGAAATAGACAGAAAAATAGTGCTAAATCATCAAGAATATATGTATGTATATACTTTGTGGGGTCTGCTACGCCTCCTTCTGCCTGTTACATACATTACAATAAAACCATTATACCCTGATTTCCCATTTTCAATGGGTTCAGGGTATAAAAAGAGAAAAGATTTTTCCCTTTATTTATTCCCTAAGCGAAACGCTAAATGGTTTAATGGGCTATAATGGTTGATTTGAATGCTATATTTTGAATGCTAAAAAGTACAAAAGTCAAGTTGGTATGACAATTGGAATTCAGATTGGAATTCATGAACATCAGAGTAAACTAACTAGCAATGGATAGGATAGGGTTTTGGGGATCTCCAGGAAAACAGCAGGGTATCTGCTAGTCAATCAGCAGCCACAACAATATCCGTTACTCGTTTTGAATACAAGCGTTGGTCAAGTGTATAGAGCAGAGCATAACAATGCCTACGTTGAGGGCACCGCGTGTGTGTGTGTGTGTGGCCAGGGCTTGTTTGTCAATTCAGTGTTTGTTAATGTTGTGGGCGTGTTTCGCAGCATTTGTCAATCATCTATTTCAGTTTAGCTTCAGCACAAAGCGCAAAGTTTTTCCTTTTATTATTATTATTTATTTTATTTGCTGATTGTCATTTTAGATATGCAGGTCGAACAAATTGGTCAAGCGATTCGCTTGAATAATCACTAATTAAAACAATCGAGTTTATTATAATTCCGATATGAAATATGAAAGCGAATGTCATGCGAGTTTAAACTGCAATGAGCCCAGACGGCATGAAGCTGTCAAAGGTTCTTTTCATTTTTTTTTTCTTTCCCCATATCGTTGACAATACATTTTGTTGTTTCGAGCTTGATAGCATTAATTAAAACCAGTTGTAATATGCTAATTTATGCAAGAGAACTTGTTCATGTGGAGCAACTGCACTGAACGTCAAACTTTTGACAACGACTGGATTTGTTATATAATTCACAGGGATGATTATATGGGGATTTCTATATAGTTAGAAGTACTTCAATATATAAAATTTGATTGCGATTGATGAATATATTTTGAGGGATATAATAATATATTATTTTGTGTATTACTTTTTGTATTTTTTTTTTTTTTTAATAAACTTATTTGTCATTTTAAATAATATATCTTTTTAAATTTTTTTGTATAATAATTTTCTCAGCTTTTAAAGCGAATACTATTATTGTCAAATCAAAACATAGCCGTAATCTTCAAAAATAATGTTTTAAATATTAAAATCAAGTTTTTTTCTAAAAAAAATATATATATATATATATAAAATAAAATAAAAAAAAAAGAAAATAAAAAAAAAAATAAAAATAAAAATAAATTGGTAGCACAAGTTGACAAATTATGTGAGATAATCAGAATTGAATTTGTATCCTGATTACACATTTTTAACAATCATTTTAAAGACCTTTCAAAAAACAAAAATTGTATTTTCAAAATATTTTCTGAAATCTGAATGAAACAATGTTTGGCTTTTATTTTATTTTAAGGACAATAAAACAGTGTTCATAGTTTTATGGCTATACTTTTAAATATAAACAAAAATATTCAACATTAGCAGAGAATATGGATAGGACGCTATCTTGATGTTGCGCAGTGTATAGATATATGAATAAATAATTATATTATTTGCATATAAATATGTTATAAATTTAATTTTAAATTGATGGGAAAACATTTTTGTTTATTAACTGTGCATTCTCATAAAAAAAAATGAACTTAAACTTGTTGACATTTCATGAATTGTTGGTGTGAGCGATTGTGGGTTAATTTTCTGAGTAAATAGGAAAATAATAGTTAGTTATGAAAGTGTGCGAGAATTTCGGGGAAGTTGCGATTGGGTAAGTGAATTAGCTATGCTGGCTTTAGTCTGAATTGAGAAATGTGCGAAGTATTTAATGATAATGCGAGTGCTCTGAGTGTTTGTTATCTTGTTTGCTGATGTAGCACATATATATGTATATATTATGTATTTTAGCTAGAAGTCTCTCATTATGCCATTATTCGTGGCTAATGGAAAACAATGATTTGATGATTAGCTAGCATACATAAAACGCGTTAATCAAGAATGTATATATGTATATTATGTTATGGAGATTATTTTCTGCTTGCGATATGTGTGGAATATAAGTTCCTTTTGAGCTCCTACAATTTGTATAAAACTGCTAAAAGAAAACCTATAGGCAATATAACTTGTAAAATGAATAACAAGAGTAGTTCTTTAATCTATTATTCTGCGCTAATTTTGGGCTAACTGACTGAATAGCTTAAAGCGTTATGAAAACTGGGGCAAAACTTAGTAATTCTCCAGGCCGACATACATATGTACAAGCTCAAAGTGTAGCCAAAAGTTGAACTAAATTAATTTCAAGTTTCTGATTATTTTCACACACTTTGAAGTAAATAAAAATCATATTTAAGCCACCCCGAATGCCTAGCTCAAAAGAACTCTGTCTGGAATGGGCTGTAAAGTTTTCCAGCCACGCCCACAGCTGTTTGATTACTTTTCATTATGGGAAAGAAGTTGGCTGATTCGCAATCTTGAGTTTTGTTTCGCGCAATCGCATACTAAAGGCAGTTAATTTGGTGTTGGCCTTAAAGTTAATATTTTGAAGTATCTCGCGCTCTCCCTCTCGCTCCACTCGTTCCCTTCTGTTCATAATACTAAAAACTTTATAATTATTTAAGCGCGTTGTCATATTTACACCTGCTGCGGTATCCTCAACTAAGTCCAGTTACAGCTGCCAACTGACTTGGCCCAAATTGCCACGGCTCTGGCCGTTGAGAGCTTGTGTCAAAGCAAAACTTCTTGGCCGTAATCACTGGCCGAGGGGGCCAGAGCCGGGTCCCAGCCAGGGGATTGCCCAGCACAGCTGGGTAGCTAAGCTGGCAGAGAGTTATGAAAATGGCCGGGTTACAGCAGTTGTCCACGATGCATAGCCACATAAATACAAAGTCTTGCGGTCTCTGAGTAATGCTGAAATTTCATTTCAACTTTCGCATAATTTTATGCTCATTATGGCAACTCTATTGACACACACACACACACAGAGCTGTATTAGGCCAAGTGAGAGCTACAGCTCCAGCTGAATAGCGAAATGTCAATTCCCAAGACAGCGGCCATGTGGCACTGTGTATAGCCTTGCAAAAGCTTTAATTACTTTGATGCATGATTTTCTTGCCATTTGCAATTTGTAACAAGGCGGAGCGAAGCGGCGGCTCAGACCGACTATGGAATGCTCTGCTTGAGCATGAGCACTGCTCACTAAATGAATCTGCCTGAATTTGTGTCATCTTTGCTTCGAATCCTAGATACAACTTCATTAAGGCTGAGTTTTCCGAGCTGTCATAGACTTTTGCTGTGTTTAACTTTGTCTTTCTCAAAGACGAATGATTCAGAGAGCTCTTGAAGCCATCGATAGTATCGAAAAGCAATTATTTATTATTTAATTTTATATTTTTTTTATATTTATTTATTTTCTTAAAGATATCGACAAAAAAAGCGGAAGTCAACTAAAATTAAAAAGCCCAAACAAAGTACAGAAAATAATTACAAGAGTATCACCAACTCGATGGTGGTATTTTATATGCCAGCTCGGTCAGCCATGCCCACATTTCACAGCCAAATGTGGTCAGTGTTACTACTGAGACTATGAAAAGAAAGTATTAGAAAGAAAACTTAAAGTAAATATGAAATGTAGAAATATTAAATATAGATAATATAATAATTAAAATAAGCCTTAAGATAAAAATAATAATAACAATAAAAAAAAAAAATTTTACAAAATTCAATGACATTTTTATTATATTATTAATATTATTTATTTATTTAATATTTTTTTTTTTTTGTTCAATTGGTTCTTAATCCACTTTTTAGTAGCACTTTTCAGTGTAATATTTTTGCAAAAATGTATTCTGTTCTGATTTTTAGTAAGAATATATTTAACAAAAAGACATTGGCATTGCAGCTCTAACGATCAACCACTAGATATTTCACAATGGTCTAGAAATCGAAAGAGTTTTCGATATTAGTTCCCATGTTTAGTTGTAGGATTTTGTTGTCAAGGCTTTCCTCTCGTTAATTTGATATTAGCTAATCTAAAGTGTGTGTTTTATTATCTGAAAACAGTTGCTAACCAGTCTAGCATTCGAACTAGATCTTCTAATATTAAGCCGTTCCGTAGATATAGCTGTCTGCGTTCTCTCTCTGTCTGCATGGCGTAATTGGTATATCCTGAGAGAAGAGTATGCTCGTAACATGGATAATGAACACGCTGGCTTTATTTAACCTGCCACAGAGAACACACAAAACACACACACCAACACACACACACATATATACCAGCTCATGTACACATTTGTATAGAATATTTATTTGATGTGTGGTTTCCTTTCGCTTTGCAGCTAGGACACGCACACAGAACGAGCGCTTATTCCCAACTGGCTAGCAATTGAGCAATTGTGAAAATGGGTAAGTGAGCGAGTGGGAGAGTGGGAGAGCGGGAGAGAGAGAGAGTAGCGACACGACACACTAATGAACGTCCATTTGGGAGACGGCATCACCTAGCAATCTGCAATTTAACTGCTTCCATTTTGTGTTATAGATGCGCTACGCTTGCGTGGTTCGCCATTTGTGCGCTTCGGTGGCGGGGCCGGGCATGGGCCGGGTTTGCCACATCCACATCCACATGCACATCCCCAGGCACAGGCACAGGCACAGGCACATGCACATGCCTCACACATCGCACAGCAGGAGCCGCTCATTGTTGTGGAGGAATCGAATTTGCCCGAAGAGGTGGAGCCGGAGAGCTCTGAGACATTCTCGAATCGTGCCAGTCTGGACATCGATTCGCCCGTTAATCCCTATTTGCTATCACCGTGGCGCGATCCGCGCGAGGCCCGCAAACACTCTCTGCCCTCACAGCAGGTCACCGAGGGCATCACCGCCAGCCAGGTGCGCCGTCTATCCGAACGCGGCGGCGAGGGCTCCGGCCCATCGCCCAAGGAGGCAGCATTCCTGGCCACACTCTCACAGGCGCCGGCTCCATCCGGCCGTCGGCATTCAGTTGTTACCATCTCGAAGGTGCCCACCACGCTCTTTGGACGCTCTCGCCGCGAATCTGTCGCCGCCTATCCCTCGAGCAATGGGTAAGTTCCTTGTTCTCAAATTGAAATTTCCCTTGCTTGGACGAAAAATAAATAGGAATCTAATCTGCAGACATGAAATATACTTTAACTGAACTCTGAAGCCAGGATTATTGAACCTTGAATCTTCAACTAAATTGAATTCTATTCAATCGTTCAATTGATTAGACCTGTGTCTTCTTAGCAGGATTCTTTCACAAATTGAAAATAACTCTATTATTATAATCCGGGATACCTCCGATAGAAGAGTTTCTGGTCTTGACTTAGTTCTATGCAATCTAATCGAGTTGTTTTTATAGGAGGATAGGTTCATCTACCTGAAATAACTTCAGTTTAGTATTTCAATGGTTATGAGGTCTTCAATTCTATCGAATTCTATTCAGCTTTAACTCTGAATTTAGTCTTCTCAGTAGGATCCTTCCGCATACTGAAAATAACTCTATTGTGGTACCACTATGATATTAGAATTATTGATGCTACTAATGGAAGAGTCTCTGGACTTGATTTGGGTCAATAAAAAGCTATTCAACTGGCATTCCAGCCCTTGCCCATTTCGATTGATTATTGAATTGTGCACTGACTCTACCTGAAGGGATTCTTCCATACACTGAAATGAACTCAATTGTAGTACAACTAGAATATCATGTTCATTCATGATTCCTCCGATAGAAGAGTATTTTCCGTTGACTTAAGTCTAGAAGGATCCTTAGAAAGGAATTCTCTTTTAGCTGAATCTGAAGAATCTTTTTCGGGGACTTAAGATTAATTACAATAAAGATATATTTAGATACAATATAAAATTTGCCATGGAGTTTTGTTAAGCATTTCGATGGGCTATTGCAGCAGCAGCCGCGTATTGAACTCCCGGCGAGAGAGCAACACAGGACCCCCATCGACAGACCCGATTGGCAGCATACACAATCTGCAGCTGGACATTATGGATGACATCTATTTGCAGTCGCGCAAGGCGCGCTTGAAGCTCTGGACGTCGAGCAACGAGAAGGTGTGCGAGGTGCAGACGGTGGATGAGGTGGGTGCCGCTGCACCCGCCCGCCGCTACACGAACCGCCGCTACTCCGAGTGCCCCCAGCCGGGCGCCGCTGGTGGCAGCATTATGCGTCGCGCCTCCGAGCATCCACAGCCGCCGAGTGTGTCGCCGCAGCCGCTGTCGGCGCGCGCGTCGACGCGACGCAAGAAGTCGGGCAGCGGCCTGGGCTTGCTGGGCAGCCGGACGGACATCGCTGGCATATTCAGCTCGATAACGGGCTCTGGCAGCTATTCGGGCTCCGATGCGCACCGGCCGGACCCGGACGGCGGCTCGTCCAGCTCGTCGGGGGCCACCGGCAACAGTGCTACCAGCCCGTTCCTGAGCAATACGTTCCAGCAGGCGGCTCGGGGACGCACCACCAGCGCCACGCCCACACCGAGCGGTGGGCAGAACTCGAGCAGCATGCTGCTTGATCCGAACGCTGGTCGGTCGACGCGCTCCAACAGCTTTGACGTGTCCATCTTGAACAATGCCAAGCAGCTGGTGAGCGAGGCGCAGGACAACAGCTCGGCGGCCATATCCGGCTGGTTTGGCAAGCGTCCGACGACGCCGCTGCCGCGCAAGAAGAGCGTGCGCAGCAAGAGCAGTGCCATGGCCCTCTCCAAGGACATGCTCGAACGGCTGCAGAAGAAGGATCCGCTAGGCGGCGACTCCGGCAAGCCGAAGCTCAAGCCGCGCAGCAAGCAGAAGAAGAGCTGGACCGACGCCACCAAGGCGAACATTGTCGATGCCACCATACTGGGCACGGCCATCGAGGGCTTTCTACGCAAGAGCTCCAATGCCAGCATGGGCGGCGGCATGAACCCAGCCGGCGCATCGACCTCAGCGGCCAGCCGCTCGTCGGCGGCCAGTGGCAGCAGCCGTGGTGCTGTGCCCAAGGACTCCGGCGCCAGTGGCAGCAGCTCCAGTGGCTCTGGGGCTGGGGGGCGACGTGGCCGGCCATCGGCCGCCAGCTCGGCCCAGTCGCAGGCTGGCCGTGCTATGCGCTCAACGCTCAACTGGTTCAGCAAGGGCGACGAGGACGACTCGAAGGACACGTGCGATGCTTCGCTGTGCGCCACGCTCAAGGATCTGTTTGTCAAATAGATCGGGCCTCCGAGACGCAAGTAAACGGACGGAGCAGAGCGACACCCAAAAGGGATTAGAGGAATGTAAGGTGAGCTGAAGATATAAGTGCATACAATGCTGTCCATATTCCTAAACTGAAGTGATCTGGCATCTCTGGAAAATGACATAAGGCTGCCAGATGGGTCAGTCGAATATGCACAGCCCTATACATATATAATATCTCAATCTCTTTTACTATATCTATTGTTCTTCACTTTTACGTATCTCCCATGCAGGATAGCTACTTGCATCTCGACAACAACAATGAAACGAAATCATTTTGCATTTTTCATACAAATCAATCGAAACGAAACGCAGGATAAGTTACTAACAGCCGGAACAAAAGGTACAATTTGAAACAATAACGGTAAATCGTATAGGTGATCAGAGTGACCAGAGTGACGTGGCACACGTAGTAGTAAATAGCAATAGCAGCGAAACATTTTTTAATGGCAACAGTGCAGGTGAGTTTTGTGATTAGCCGTGGGCGTGGCAGGCCGGATGACAAATTTACCCCAAGAGACAGACATTGAAGCATACATATTCTAATATAAATATATACAAACACACACACATATATATATTTACATAAAAAGCGTATTTACATTTTTAATCGTCACTTGAAAAAAAAAAATAAATAATATAACTAAAAGAAAATCCAAACAATGTTAAAAGAAAAGCAAAGCAAAATAAGAAAAAAACAACTATTTTTTTTAATGTGAAAATCTCAGCCAATATGAATGTGTCAACTTACTATATATCTACATATATATACTAAAATATATATATATATTTTTTTTTTGAATCAAGAGAAATGCAGAGCAAAACGTTTTACTTGCTTTTAATCCTAAAATGTACAAATATTAACTATATTAGCCCATATCAGACTAAACATATTATATGCAAAGGACAACACATATATATATTCATACAGCAAATATGTAGTATATATGTTGTGAATGGAAACGAATACATATGAAAAACAAAAGCAAAAGTAAAGAATAAGCGAAAAAGCAGAGCGAACTTAAAATGTTGAATTAAATACAAATATTCCATAAATGTTTATAGATGTTCTAATCGTGCAGCAGAGTTTCCAAGGAATTTCGAAACCAATTTTTTTTTTTTTTTTTTTTTTTTACGCCCCGTACAGCTCAATGCAGGCGGCACTTAGGAGACGGTCTAATGGTTCCATAATAAATACATACATACATATACCTGAATATGAATAATAATAATAGACGACTGCTTAAAAAGCACTCAAGCAACGGATTGCAAACACAAAGATTGATTGCAATGTAAATACGTGCAATTTGAGCTTATCAGAAAAAAAAAAAAAAAAATAATAATAATAATAATAATAAAATATATATAGATAAAACTAAAGAAAACAAATGTTACATATTGATGTTAAATTATATATATATATGTATGTATGTATGCTAAATGAAGTTATATTCTCCTCAACTTCTCTGTGTGTGTGTGTGTGTAGACTCAAATCGATTTGAGTTTAATTGAAGAAGAAAAAAAATACAAATACAAATACAAATAAAACTTTGCTAATTGAATTGTGCGAAAAGTTTGGAATGTTGGTAAATTTTTGAGAGCTTTAAGAGGTAACGAGGTGGGAAAATTGGCAATTTGCCAAATTGGCAGCAATCAATCAAGTATGCTTCAATCATACATACTTCTAAGTTTACAATACATATGTGCATGCATTGTGCATATGCCACATACATACATACATACATACATATGTGCATACACATGCGTGTGTGCTGGCTGTATCAATTAATAAAGTTAAATTGCTAAACGGCAATTCCACAACACTGAACACCATACACAGTACGCTGCTCAACACTGCTGAGCACACTGGACAAAGAAAGACAAACATACATACATACATACATATATCTACATATTTTTACAATACATATTTAAAGGCATATGTACCTAAATACTATGTATATATATATATATATATATATTTGTATACTATATATGTACATACATATACATACATAACTCTCAATGTGCCCAATTAACGTATATCGATTTCCAATGTGTGTTTCACAAATACTTGAAATCTGTGCGTCAACCCAAAGTTAACTTTCACTTTCAATGCTAAATATACCATAAATATACATACATATATATATATATAAAGGTTAGACTGTAGATTATATATATTCATATATATATATATATATATAGATATATCATATATATGTATGTGAATACATTTCAATGGTATTTCAACTATTTACAAGTCAATGCGATCGTTATTGGTCTCAATAAAAAAAACAAATATATATATATACATATATATGTATATATATATATATATATATATATATACATATATGTAATATATTCTAGTCGAATAAATGTTGTTCTAGTTTTTACATGTCCATTTTTTTGCTCGTGTTGCAACTGTTGTTGTCATTGTTCTCGTTGTTGCAGCTGTTGCTGTCTCTTTCTATTACATTCGCAACAGCAACAGCTGACAGAAGTCATTCAGCAAATCAATTGAAGATATATTGGAAAGAAAAACAAAAATATGTATTACAAACAAATATTGCAAACCCACACACACACACACACACACACACACACACACACACACACACACGAAATATGTTAAACAAATTTCTAAACAACAACAACAACAAAACTAAATGTATAGTTCTCTTTGTTCTATTTTTGATAGTAGTATACTGTATTTTTAACATTAAAAAATTAAAAAAAAAAACAACAACAAATACTCAAAAAAAAAAAAAAGAAATGTGTTTTCCATTTTGCCCACCACGAAACTCAATCAATGTGCGCAAAAGTTGTTTGACAAAGACTCTAAGCTTGCAACACTCGAAACTATCCAAAGATCATAATCGAAAAACCCAACTACAATTATATACAAAAAAAAAAAAAAATAAATAAATAAATAAATTAAAATATATATTGTATAAATAGTTCAAAATGCGCGCAAAAATAATAAAAAATCTTTTATATAACTCGATGTTCGCTCATTTGCAAAAATAAAACGAAATTCTTGCTCTAATTTATTTTGATACACATCATATTTTACAGGCATATACATACATATGTATATGTATGTGTGCAGACAAATACAGATATGCATGTATATATATATATATAACATATAGACATTCGATTCTATGTATTGAATTGTACAACTGTGCTTGGCAATAAGAAAACATTGTGCCAGTAAGCCACAATAGAATAATAAAGAAATCAAAAGAAGTAAAAACAATTATAAAGAGAAATGCTCGACAAACAGATATCCTATAATCAGTAACTTCCACAACAATATATATTCAGCAATTGTTACATTTTTCTTTTTTTTTTCGTTGGGTGGCTATCGATATTTATCGATTTCAATATGCCAAGTCTCCTGAACTGTTTACAAACAGCTCTACACATCTGACATAGCAGTTCACTTGGCTAACAAACGCCTGAGGCCAATGATTTTCCTGCTTTTCAATTTTCTTGGCCCTTTCAACTCTTTTTGCTGTACTCGCATCTAATTGTTGTTGTTTGATTGTTGTTATTATTATTATTGATTAAGACTACGCCTAAGACTACACCAAGCAAGCGGTTACCACCGACTAAATGTACTTTAGTAGTGTTAACTGAAATCCCAACCAAATCCAATAAAAAAAAATCATAATAGCACAAACACAAGTATTATACTAAAATGAATGAGAAATAATATTCTCTCGGCGGAGTTGAAAATAATATATATAGATGTTTATACGTATATTTTTATTTTTTTTTGAACGTGCATTGATTGCAAATTCAATTTGTGTAGCATACTTTTGGACGCACTGTGAAAGCATGCCTTGCAAGGCCTTGTAATGGGGAAGACAGACAGAGACAAAGAGAGAGAGAGAGGAAGCAGCACAAGGACATGCAATATATATAGTGTGAAGTCTAGTCGAGTTTACATTTTGAAAAAAACAATTTTTTTTTTTTTTTTTTAAGCCGGGGGAAATATAAAGAGATAAAAAACTACGGATGGTTAAGAAAATAAACAAAACAAAAGAAAATTTGTATAAATACATGCATACATGTATACATAAGAAATACATATATATGTATATATATATATGTAGTTGCTATACCTATGTAAATAATGTTGATGATGTGGACGAGACAGGAAGAGAGAGCGAGAGAGAGAGAGAGTTGAGCGTTTATATATCAAACTTATATAGATTACGCATAAGATGCGTACTTAGAGAGAGCGACAAATAGAGAGAGAGAGAGAGAGAGAGAGATAAAGAGAGAGCGAAGTATCGAAAAGGGAGTATGAAAGATATGCAACATGTTTGTATACACATTATAATCGAAAACAAATTTCGATAACAAAAAAAAAAAAAAAAAAAAAAAAATGTAAATGTAAAAAATAAAAAAACAATTCCAAAATGCAACTGAATGTAACAATCATATGATGACACATAATGGATAAAACCAATAAAAAAAGAAAAGAAAAGAAAACAATATATAATGCTACAACTATCTATATTATATAAGTATATATATCTATATATATATATACAAACCTTTAAATAGAATGTACTTATACCTTCTATGTACCTACATACACATATATGTATGTATGTATGTATGTCATGTATGTCAGCTTCCCAACAAATGATGTACGCATGCAAATGCTCACATACATATACATACATACCGGAAATATAACCATATGCATCTGTTTGTGTGTGTGTGTGTACTTGTGGCTTTCTGCTGAAGCTGTTACACACATACACATATGCATACATGCCCACATGCAAATACATATTTACATACATATATACATCTACTCTTATATACCAATAAATAGTTATGTGTAAACAATGTGTTTTATTTCGAGAGGAATGTGGAAGGGCTTCGTGGTGGGAAGATGGGATGGTGGGTGTGGCAAGTCATGCTGATGTAAGAGAATTACAGTATTGGAGAGAACTGTAGCTAGCGACCTTCTTCCTCCGATCTAGCATTAAGGAGTAAAACTGACTTTACTGAGTTTAAATTTAACAATCCCTTCACTCCAGCTCAGCTACGAAGGGATCGGGGTATCTAGTACCCCTTTACCTGTTTATTTATTTGTTTACTTCTTTACTTTTGATCATAATTTCTTTAAATTTCACAAATCCTCTATATCTGTACGAACCGTTGCGTATGAGCTACTAACTTAAAGTACGCCAATAAGCCAAAGCCTCTTGCTCCAACCGACTTATGAATAATTGAACGAGGCGGGGTCAGGCAGCGAACGGAAAGTCCCATCAAGTGACTGAAACGGCGAACATCTGTTGCAGCGGCCAACAAAAGGTCATAAATCAAACTTGATTCGACATAAGCGAACGCAAATTCGGCAATCGACATTCTGAAAAGGGGCAGAGGGAGCAGTGGCATTTGATTTGATTTGATTTGATTGCGGGTAGCATTTAGCAGCTGAGAGCTGTAAGGGCAACGAAAGAACGAGTGAGAGAGAGAGAGAGAGAGCGATAGAGAGTGAGATACAGAGACAAATTGAATATGCTATCCGTATTTCTCTGTGCTGATGCAATACGAAGCGTGCCTACTGCAGCTGCCTTGATATACGATGTTGGCATGCAAATCGCTTGCTTGTTGCTCGAGTGGGCGCAGGGGGGCTGCGGTTGGGGCTAAATCCACACACCAGCGGGCAAAAACCGAAATGCGAACGGCTACTTCAATGAGCAGCGACAGATGTTGCCAACTGTTGCTTGCAATTTCCCTTGCAATTGCATCAAGTTTCAACATGATTCGAATTCATTGATGCTTAAAACTATCAATAATAGAAGTGCGAAAACTGTAAAGTATACAAAATGAGAAGCTAACATCATATTAAATTTGGCATTTCAACCAAACGAGGCGTGATGTCGATTATTTTCAAATAAATTTTCCAGCTCCTGCAAATTCCAATGCTCTAGAATTGCTCGATATAGACGTTCGAGATACAATTGCTGGAATGAAAGCGATATTGAATCGAAATCTCCGCCAACCAAATAAAGACATCATGATATTTAGGCTTTCTTAAAATACTTAAGAGTACAGCTAGGGAAAGAAGAATCAGTATGTAACCAATACAGTCGATAAGGAGAATTAGAGCAGACTGTATGGAATGCTATGTTCACACTCTGTTTCTTAATATAATTGTCAACTTTAGTATATAAGATTTATTTTTTAAATTATTTTAATAAAAGTATTATACAAAAAAAAAAAAATAAATAAATAAATAAAAATAAAAATAAAATAAATAAGTAAAATAAAATAAAATAAAACGATATGCCTTGGAATAGAAACAAATATTATTTTGTTCGAATAACACATTTATCAATAATTTAATCTCTGCTCTTAATTCTTCTTCTTCCTCAAGTTTTGTAGTGTGGGTATCTGGTAGTCGTTCGCTTTCTGCACAGAGATTTCTACGTTGACTGCAACTTTTCAAGTTTAATTAAATGTTGGAGATGCACTCGACAGGCAGAAAGTGAAGTTTTCGTATGCAAATCAGCTTGATGAGAGAGGATATCAACATAAACTTGTAAACTTGTCTCTCGAATAATATTTGATGAGCTGCAATCTATGTGGAGCTTCTCAGGCGAGGCTTTGCTTGTGCGTTGAAGCTCTACAGTTAGCTCTTACCAGCAGAGAGCGCAAAGCTCAGTCGAGACACAATCCGCAAGCTTTTAGCATGGACACAAACACGCACATGCAATAGTGGCGCCCCATAGTACGTACGGCGTACGGCTGATATTATTTATAAGCAACATATTTGTTTGTTTATAATTATTAATCGGAATCGAACCATTGCTCGATTCTAAGAAATTTGAGAGCCTTGTGCATTTCGTGTTTTTTTTTTTAAATCTTATTTTTATTTTATTGCTTTCTTTGATTGTAGTCTTGATTCCCGGTATTGCCTCAATAGATATGCGTTGCATTCCGGCTGTAGTTGTTTGGCCCTTGTTGCTGTTGTTGTTGTTGCTGTTTCGTGTTTGTTCGCGGTCTGACCCTGTTGAATAGTATCTGGGAAGTAGCGTTTCAGTTCGGTTCAATCGCTTGACACTGTCGGTTGCTCACATCCAAGATTCGCGCGCCTTTTAGTTTGTTTTGTTTTTAATTTTTTTTGTGGTGTTGAATTCTTTACTGTGTGTGTTATTCCCATAATTAATAGAATCGATTTTGGGCAGTGCACTTGCCATAGCTAAACAGAAATATAATATACATACATATATACCTAATTTACTTCACGTAATTTGTTTCTTATCTGGTCTATTGTGTGTAAGATCTTTCGATCGATTGTGTTGTGTTTAAAACAGCTGCCAGCATAAGGTGAGTTGCCGCCCCCGCCCTCGCCCATGCCCACGTACCCAGCATTCTCTCGCTATCTCTCTCTGAGCGAAAGCTGAGCAAACACATGTTCAACCCAAAGTCAATTGAGTAGGGCATTCCACAAGAATTTAGGCAGCCAAAAGAACGAGTGATTAATGTTGGTAATACTCTACTGTCATTTACATGAGCTCTGGGCTCACGACAAGACTTGGCAAATGCAATTAGATACCCTCATGTATGTATGTAATGAGGAGATGTCATATAAAGAGCGCGCTCTGTGTGTGCCGCATTTATTAAGCGTAAACTCTGTCTGGCAACAGATTTATCTTAAGCAAATATAATACAACTGAGGGGCACTTTTATCTGCTCAGCGATTAGATGCGAATTTCACAGAACAAACCGTCAACTGTCGCTGATATACATATATGCATATACATATATGTATATATATAACATTAATATACATACACCTTTTTAACTACAGCGCACCTCTTCAACCCTAGAAAGCGTATCCAAAATTCTGTGTGTGCTGCTCAAAAATCTTTGAACTAAAACACAGAATATTACCATCCATTCATTGTTAGTCACACAAGCTTTTTGACTTTCGAGCTTTTTCTCACATTCCGAAAAAAAAGACACGAGCAAACAAAACAAAAAATGAAGAACGAAAAAAAAACAAAAACAAAAACAAAAACTTGTAGCCGCAGACCCTAAAGCAAATGAGCTGCGTGACAAAAACACATCAAGCACAATCGCAATTAAAACGTCAATATGTCTCTGAATGGGACGGTGCTGTATGAGCTTATTTGAAGCAGACATTAGAATATCGCAAATGCAACAATTAGGGCTCTTATGAAATTGGCTAAATAACAGGCAGACGATTATTGTGAAATAAACAGAATTGTGGGAATTACAAAAATATATATATACATATATTCAAAGTGTTTGCATTAATAGAAGAACCTATATAAGTATGTATGCATAAATGAATATGTAGATATATATATATTTTGCATATGTAGATATGTATATATTTTTCATATACATATCTACGCACAATTAGTTAAAAGTCGCCAATAAATTCATCAGCGGCAGCAGCTGAAAAGCGCGATGAAATGAAATAAAAAAAAAACAAATAATAATAATGAATGACAGGCTTAACTGACTGCTCAATACTCGTTCACATACTAAAAGTACGACAAAGAGAAACTGATATTCCTCGAATCTTTTTGATGACAATTTAGCTACAAAAATCATTTTACTTTATTTTATTTCTTTTATTTATTAAAGCTATAGTCTAGTAAACAAAAATCTAATAATTATTTGATATCTTTTGAGCGTGAACTACTTATAGCTGAAACAATATGCATTTGTGTAATATTTCCCATATCTATTTCAATTCCAAATTTAAAACAGACAGACGAACATTTGTGCACGTCTCTTATTTAGTATACGCCAGCTATAAGAATTTCCCATCTCAATGCGTTTAGCGTGCTTCAAAGATGAACGTGATCATATAATAATATCTATGTATATAGATTTCTTCCGAAAGATGCATTCAAGGGTTATTTGAATATTGTTTTGGGAATTTAATTTCATTTCATATTCTGAACGAATCAAAGAAGTAGGATTGTTTCAAAAATATTAGCTGTTAATTAGCTGTTAACTACATTCACAGAATACTATTTAAGTTCTGTTTACTAATCTTCACTGAATTGAGTGATAAATGCTAAAGCCGAAATTGTTTATATATGCCAATACTCCATTCGTATATCACGATCAATGATAGTAAAATTTGCCTCTCTCTCTGTCTTTCTCGCTCTCGCTCTCGTATGAGTCTGCAATCGAGGATATTAAAAAATGAGAAGCGTTTAGCTAAGACACAAACCTACTTCTGATCTAGCCAAGCTCTCTACCTCATACTTATACTACTGCAATAGATGGAAGCAATTACGAACAAATTGAACTAAATTGCAAAACTGAGACAACAGCTTATGTTATAAATTTTACAGTGAGCCCCCATAAAGTTTTTGTTGTTGTTGAGTTCTATACATGGGCAATCACTTATACCATATATATTTTATAACATATCCCAAATTATTTTGACATTTATGTGTGCGTAAAATACCTATAAGACCTTTTTTAGGTCAATTCATTTTTTAATAAATCCATACAAATGATGTCACAAAATTTTCAAATTGAAGAAGATGATCAACAATGAAATCAATTTGATTTATTTAAAAAGCTGAAATATGCTTAATTTCATAATTAAATTTAGCTAACCTTTCTTAAAATATTTTCCTAAGTCGTGGTATTTTATGCATATGCGTCTAGAATTGTTAGTTAGTTCAAGCGAAAAAAAAATAAAATACCAACTTAGCCAAGACACACACCAAAAAGCTCTGCGAATGATATTTTGCCGCTGCCTGAAAGTATGCAATGAATTTTTACTGACAATGCAATTAATGGGAAATATAAATGGGATCAAAATAAAATGTCCCATATAAATGAATAGGTATATTAAATGGGATAAATAAATGTATTAATTAATTTTAAACAAAACTCGTAAATATTGACTATGATATAAATCAATGAGTTTTATAAAATAGTTAAATTGAACACGATTATATTTAAAATAGGCTCAGCATAGCACAGTCGTCTTGCCGTTAGTTAATAGCATAGATTACTGTACTTATATGCATTTATATTTAGAAACAGAGCAAGTCAAGCTGCCATGAGAACCTATTGCAAGGTAACTGATACGCATGCACGGGAAGACGTATGACACATGATACTGAGCAAATAAAAATTCTGCATCTTTTGATAAATATATTTACACTGTTTTATGATCTGCTGTTATGTGATTGAGTTTATAACTATATAAATGGAAACGCATATATGATGTATATATAATTTATACAACAATTTCTAGTGCTTCAATTAGACTTATATATTTCTGAATGAATGATGGTAATAAATTGAGATATGCGTATTCAGTTATCAAATAAATTCCCTTTAGTTTTCATAATATTGTTTAATATATTCAATATGTAAATTTTGTTCTCAATTTAGCATCGCATTCTATATTCAAATCAATGAAATGCACTTTGTATTATAGTTAATGACAATTGCTTATAGATTCGTTTTACGAGCTATCGATGTCGACTGAGGTAAAGCACAAATGGAATGTCTAACTAGGTACTAGAGTCAATAAAAAATATTTTTCCATTAAATCGAACTCAATTTTCAGTAAAGTGCTTCCAGATATCAGACCATTGGTGGTAATTCCCAGTCACTCATCGCCATTAAGAATTTCACAAATTCAAGCCATCACAAGTATTTATAGGGTATCCAATGCGCGACAATGTATTTAGCTGGCATTTCTATTGTTTATTACAAAACATTTGTAAGCAAGCGGAATATTTGCCGTGCTGCAAACTATGAATGAATCTGAAGTCACAATTATAGCTGAACTAACTGAATTAACAGTTGTATTAAATGCTAATGCTTTAATGCCTTTGGCTAATTGACTAAATCAATATTGAACTGTTTGCTTCTCATTTTCAGAATTGAACGGCGACTGATATATTTGGACTGTCTGCTCTGAGGGTAAGTTGACTTGCAATTGTTTTCCAGTACAGCATGGCGTATACGTAATATGCCATAATAAGTACGTATTACATATGTACGTGAATAATGAATAATGCGTCATGACTAAACTCTAAAAAAATAAAAGAAAAGAAAAATCAAACAAAACTCAAATATGAAATGGAAAAAAAAGTCAAATTTAAAATCTACAAACAATAGTCTTTGCCCTCTCTTGAGCTCTCTCTCTCGCTCTGTCTCAGCCTGACTCGGATTCCCCAATGGCTGGCCGATAGATCTCAACAGTGTAGTTCCAAAAATAAAAGCTGTCTTCATACAGCCAAAGATGGGCTCGACTATGCTCGACGCGAACGGATTTTGGCAACGTCATAGGCGTCAGAGCATGTACTTCCCAAGACCCCGTTCCTAATGCCATTGGCAAACAGTTGAGTGTGTCAGTTGGTTGTATAGATGAAAGTATGTATGCATATATATATATATATATATGATGACGAAGAGTCTGTCGACCGATCGAGTCCGGAACACTACCCCTTGTAATAATACCCATTATGTGCGCCATTAGCATGTTGTTCATAAAATCAAATATTATTCTCGGCTTGGCTCACATTAAGGATAGGCACAGCCGTGATATACCCATTGAATTGGAATCTTGACTTGCTGCTGCTGCTGCTGCATTATGATTCATGACGTCTGATTCACTAGTTGTTGGCTTTAGCTAGTGCACTATCATAGAGCCGATATATACATACATATATACACTATATATATATATATATATATATATGTATATTAATAGATGTAAATCACATCACTTGTCTTCCGATTTGTCACACTAAACTCAGTGAGGAAATCGAACTGGCATAAATCATGAAAGGGAGAGCAGGAAACTGGAACTGGATGGAAGCTTGTGATCAGGATTAAGTTTAAAATTTAAGCTGAATCTTGAGCTTTAAGCTTCAGTTAAAAGTTAAAGTTAAAGTCGAAATTGAATTTGATTAACTGAGCAACTTTTCCGATTACGTCTAATGCCATCATCTAGCCACCATTTGTAGTACAGCAAGTCGAGAGTATAACAACTAAATACCTAAGCAAATATTGAGCTTTGCGCTTGTCGCTCTGTCGGTAATTCACCTGCTGCTGACCTGTCGACCGACAGCTGTCAGCTGCCAGTCAGCAGCGTTTGCCGTGCGGGTTTGTCTGTGGTCAGTTCGTCAGTTTGCTGGGCGCGAGCTTGAAACGCTTTTGGGGTATTTCCATCATCTGCCGGCAAATTCAATTGTCTTATTATTATTATTATTATTATTTTGTATTTTGTGACTGTGAGCGCATCCGTCAGCTGCTTAGATTTGGGGCCGTGCTAAAAGCCAACGAAGCGTTTAGCAAAAGCTCCGCTCTACCCTTTCAGGTGGCTCTCCAGAATTGGCAATGGCTTGGAACGTCATCGTTCAGCCAGCATCCGCTATTCAGTGGCTTCACTCACACTCACACACACACATCAAACTTCATCGTGTACATATCGCACGTCAGCCCTCTGACTCCTCCACACACAGTCATTGACACAGTGTTGACCGCTGAACGAAGAGCACCCTGGAGATTTACATTTTGGGCTACCTACATAGAGAACCTATAACTAAATATAGAGCATGTATAAGCATAAATATGTATGATGCGGGTGGGGCGTGATTAACTACAATATTTATTCATCACTTATCGAGCTACAACTAATTTGATCTGGCGCTTCAGGGTATTCTCCAGTCGAGCATACTCTTTAAGACTTTGCATTACTAAATGCAGGGTATTCTCCAGTCGAGCATGCTCTTCAAGACTTTGCCTTACTAGTTATACAGGTGGCTGACGCTAAAGATGTAGGGTATTTTCTAGTCGACCACGTCTTGTCATTATTTGTTGTACGGGTGGCTTGCTCCCAGTAAGATCTATAGATTAGATGAGGCGATGAGACAGCACTTTGAGATTTATTCGAATGAGAATGATGCAATCGGGTTTACTTCAATTTTTGTTGTATTTACTCTCGTTATCTCTATAACGAATCATCCGTTAATTTGTCAATTAATTGATTCGAATAAAATAGTGAAATATTAAAAATATTAATTTTCATTGCAAAAAAAGTGAAATATATATTACATATAAAATAAACAGCATAATTAAAAAATAATAAAATAAAAAAATTAAATTAAAAAAAAGCAAAAAATAAAAAAAAAATAAAAGGAACATTCAAAAAATTAAATAAATTATTATTTAAAACACAAAATATAAATGTAAACAATACAAAATAAATTAGTTAAAAGTAAAATAATTAGTAAGTGAAAAATAAAATAAAAATAACAATTAATAAAACCATAAAATAAAAAAAATATGTTCATGAATGAATATATTAAATAATAATGAAAATTAATTTAATTAAATAATAAATAAATAATTTATTGTATAATACAATTTTTAAAATAACAAAAAAAAAAATATTATATTCAATAAAAATAAAAATATATATATATATGGAAAATATACAAATTCGAGCACCATAAATAAAATATGTAAAGAAAATGTAAAAAAAAAAAATTAATAAAAACATTATACCCCGATTTCTCATAAATAAACATATATAAACATAAATAAATCTAAAAATACGTTTAAATATATATATACGTATATTAAAATCATCTAAATAAAAAGCAATTATAAAAATAATTAAAAACAGCATAATTGAAAAAAAAAAGAATATACAAAAGAAAAGAAAATACATAATAATTAAATAAAAGATGAAATTAAAACAGCATAAAGCGAAATGCTTGATATAAAATAAATAAACTAATCAAAGTAAAAAGAAAACTTAAATACAAGAATTTAAAATATAATTAATAATTATATATATAAAATAATATTAATTAATTTTTTTTCTTATCTATTTATTTAAATTTATTTAATTATGAAAATTATTTTAGTATAATATTTTTAACTTTTAGTGTTTTTGAAGGTGCGTTAGGTTTATCAGTTTTAGTTTCAGAAATTAGAATTTAAAATTATTAAATGTTACATTTTTTTTTTCAATTTTTTTTTTTAAATAGTATAAATTTGAAACAATGATAAACATAAAATACATGTACTATATATTATGCTGTACTATATATAAAATTAAATACTTGAATAAAATAATTAATAATATAGTTAATAATTATATATATACATAATAATTAAATTAAATAATGATATACATAAAATGATGTATATATATATTAACCTATAAAGAGTTGTCTTTTCATAACTATGGATTTTTATCGTTCCTTGAAGTCTACCTAGATAATGTTAGAACTCTGCTTGTGGCTTTCAATTTAAAAATATTGCAGTCTTAGGAGTTTGATTGCAAGACAGAATGAATGCTATATAGCATATATAGCTAGTGCTTCACATAAAGAGCTGGCGAAGCAGGGAGCCAAATGATTTCCATCCTTGTCTCGACTTGGCTGAAGTGCGCTTTGCCAACAATGACTTGATAAACAGGCAGTAGAATAACTGATAAGGGAAAGATCGATATCATATGTATATGCGTATACGTATATCGATTTATATACATGTATACGATAATCCGATATTGGAATGTCACTGTGCAAATGTTTGGCCTCTTGTTGCACTCGAATCGAACGGAAGATGGAACCGAAAATGGCATTATCTGGGGATCGATCATCTGTTGCGAGTTGCGAGTGCAAGTGCTCAATAAATAAGTACGAGAAAATGCATTTCGTATCGCTGTCGAGACATAATTGCGGCAATTATGAGTAATCGAGATGATTTATACTATTCACAATTCAATCAGACTTATGAGAACGCCAATAGATATCGCCATGTTCATTGCACTTCAATTCAGCAATGAGTGTGCATTGATTGCCCTTACTATTCATTCCATTCACAGCCAGCGTAGCTCTGCGGATGTGGATGCGGATGCGTTTGCGGTTGCGGATGCAAATATTATTTGCATAAGAATATCAACAGGCCTAATAAGCTTGGGACGTCATCTGGCGAACTCTTGATGGATTGTACATTGTACATGAATATATGGGATAAAAACAGTAGAGCGAGACAGACTGATAAATACGCCGTGTATTCATTACAAAAGTGCGAAAATTAGCATCCACATTTTCTGCACTCTCATGGATGCCATTGGCTAGGTGAGCGGGACGGGTGGGCATAATAGACGAGCACGTCATATCCGCAAAATAACAAAGAAGAAAGTTCTGAAAACACCCGAAATTTTGTATTTTCCATTCACATTTTGAGTCAACCGAACTTGACAAGCAACTGAATCAGTCTAGATATACATATATACTATACTATATATACTAGCTTGGGGCTAGCCTAGACTAGAGTCCAGGTTTCTGAATCTCAGTCAAGTCGAAGGATGCTTGGAATATTCCTGGTTCAATGACAGAGCTCGGTAAAGGCATTCAAGAATTTGAGTCTCAGGCTAGTCTATGATATATTATTAAAAGGTTTATCTCGTCCCTATGTTCTAATACACTTACCTAGTGAATATTTGTAGGAGCATATTGGTTATGTGTCCCTCTGTCTATCGCTATTGGAAGTAGATTGGAATATATAATATATATAATAAAAATGCTAAGGCTAGGAAAATTTTGAATTTCAATTCTGGCTATATAAACTTTATTATCTATAAATGATATATATGCTATATATGCTATATATGCTATATAAACTATATAAACTATATAAGCTATTAATTTTTTTTTTTCCTTTATAATGTAGACCGAATTCTTTTGACCTTATGCACATATTAATCAGAAAATATTTATATAATATAAATTCATAAATTATAATGCGTAAATCTGAATTTTTTCATTATAATTGTTATATTTATTATATAACAGTTCAATCTATAAAGTATAATATATTAAAACTATATCATTTATTAATTAATAATTATAATAGGCAATATAATTACCATAATAGCTTCAGATTTGCCTATTATCGATAAATATCGATGTTTTGATTTCATTATTGGAACATTGCTTGGAGATCATAGAAACTAGAGATTCCATGATGACAATAAATCCCACAATTAAGAATATTTTCGATTTGGAAAAGCACAGGCATTACTCCAGATTGACGCGCTGAAAATTGATAACTAGTTTATCATAGTATAGGTGTATATAGGGAAATCATAAGTAAGATAATATTTATATTTTCTTTGAATAATATCTATATATAGCTTATCTGAGCAACACTGAACAAATTAGTTCATATATGGCTATAAATACGTAAATATATTTGTATATATATAGATGTATGTATGTATAGATGAGATAAGATATACACACATATATATGTATGTATGTATTTAAGATATGCGCACTGCACAAATGATACAATTTTCTAATATAATCATCGTAAGACCTGTCTGTCTGTCTTGTATGCATGTATTCGCATGCAAATGTATGTATGTATGTATGTACGTATATCTCGCTAATGCTAGAGCAATAGTTGATACTCCGGCGGTGCGTATGAGTAATATGAAGTTGCATTTCATAGAAGAGTGGATTTAAGTGAAATTGACTTGAGTCAGTTCGCCAGAGAACTCTAATGCTAGTCCATCTCTCTCTCTCTCTCTCACTCACTCACTCTCTGAGACTCTGATTCTCACTCTTTGCTTATTTGTCTTCATGCATTTATTGTGTTCTTCTTCGCCTTTGTTTATGCCCACTGTGCATGCCTCATTATTTACGTTTGCCAATTGGCCAATTCTTGTTTGGTCTTCAGTTCGCACGCACCGTAAGGCCACGCGGATCGGAAATGCCATAGCCGCAGCAGCAGCGGCAGTGGCAGCACCGGCTGACAATGCACCTGCAGCCAATTGCAGAGTGTGCTATGCTAACAACGCGAGTATTCACAATCCAAAGTGGCCAAATATTCATTAAATGTTTGAATCCAAAATGAAAATCAGTGCAATTCGATTAGCGTATATAATCCTCTGTACGTATATGCCAATAACAGTGTGTGTGTGTAAGTGTATGTGTGTGTGATTTATTCAATATGACTTGATTACTGGGTATTTACTGTTTTTAGCTGTGAACAGAGTGAAAGAGAGCGAGGGGGAGAGACATGACAACAAAAGTTAGATAAAGTATTAAACGGAAGTGCGGAAGTGCAGTCAAGTGGCTATGCCACAAAGCAACAAGTGACAACAACAAGCAACAACAACAAGCAACAACATTTAGCAGAAGGAGACAGCTAAAGTATTGTTACTTCCTTTTTTGGGCATGAATTGTGTGCATAAATTAAAACGCTCTCAAAGCAAAAGGAAGAAACTAAACAATAACAACAAGCAGCAGCAGCAGCAGCAGAAGAAGAAGAACCAACAAGAACAACAACAATATTGCGATTCGATTGCTGTTGAGTCACGCTACTAGCAACTGTATATACGTCGACAGCGGCTTGCCTCAGATTGAACTTTACACGCTCAAGCTTTTGCTGTCGCGTGCCATAAATAGATCCAGCAGAACGAAGGGCGATGGGCCGAGCGGGGAGCAGTGGGTCGCATTGAGCTAGTCAACAAAGCTGAAGTTAAGCAGGCAGCCCAGGCGATGTGTCAAATACACATGTTTATTGTCGCTCTCTCATTCAATCGCCCTCTGCCTAGAGTGTATATGTGTATGTGTGTGTGTGTGAGTGAGAGAGAGTCGCAGTTTTTTCAAAGCGCGCGTCGCGTGGACTGACTAGCCATAATCGCCTAACGCGACGTGTAGTCTGCGACGACGCAACGCGCTTTCTTACTCACATTTACTTTCGCACTCACACTCACACTCACACTCACATTCACATTCGCGCATTTGCTTTCGCACAACTCTCACAGACAGATGCTCACTCCCTCTGGCTCTCGCTCTCGCTCTCGCTCTCGTTCTGGCTGTGTGCCTCGGCGTGGGTGACTGTGTGTGTATGTGTGTGTGTGTGTGTGTGCCCACACACGAGCAACGGCCTCTCGGCAAACTTCGTCTTGATTTAAGCTGCTCGCATGCCGGCGCTCGTTAGTATATGTCTATGTGTGTGTGTGTGTGTGTGTGTGCGTGTGGTCGCTTTGCTTACATATGATTGGCTGATAATTAAAGTTCGTCCAAATTGTCGTCATCACTTGTCAAAGCGTTGCCGCTTCAGCCAAGGGGCCGCTGTTGTTGTTCTTGTTGTTCTTGTTGTTGTTGTTGCCCAAGATGCTTGCTGCTCGTGCGGCTGAGCTTTGCGGCGCGCCGCGCGTTCGGGCTATCGCACGTTATTTATATGCTGCTCGTCGTTGGAAAAATTAAACAAGTAAGAGATCTTGAAGAGTTAACTTGTGCTGGGACCGTTCAATTCAACGGCAATTGTAACAGTAAACGCTTTAACGTCTCGCCAATCGTCACACAGTGCCGCAGCCGCAGCTTCTTTGCTTTTGTTTGTTTTTTTTTTTTCTTTCGTTTTGTCGTGCTCAAAGTAACTGCAACAACTGCAACAATGCAAATTTCTACAACAATGTTAAGCAAGTGCGGCGGTTTTGTAACGCGCCGTAACAATCAAATATTGGCCAAATCGGAGCAGAGCGCTCAGCAGCACTCTCGTCCAGAGTCCTTGAGCGAACGCTTACAGGAGCCAATCGAACAAACAACATCAACATCAACAACAACAACAACAGCAACTGCATTTGTCTGCCCACGACTATGCGCCCAACAGTCTTGCAGTCTCCTGTGTAAGTTCGTGTACCACGACTCCTCTTCCTGTTGCATCAATTGTTGCTGCTACATCTCTCAATGATTCACCGTCAACGTCTAATCTGACTTATATTCAATTCGCTCTGTGTGTGTGTATGTGTGTGTGAGTGTGTTTGCTTGTGATATGACAGTGAGTTCATATGTAGATGTATACATGTTGTCTGTGCATACGTCACAGTCACAGCCTAACACTGTGCTACGTTTCTTGCCAAGGCCAATGCACATACATATACATATCATATACATATGTATATATCTGTGTTTGCTTTGAGTCCTGCATATCCGTTTTAATATTGACTATAACATATGCAAGTTCCATTCTAGACTTCTATCTTACGGCGGTTCATTTGAAAAAATAGCATAAAATACAACAACAAAAAATAATTTTTAACATTTAGAAAATTTCTTTTGAATATATATGTATATATTATATATAAATATATTTTATTTAATATATTCAGGATATATCACAAATTTTATTTTTTAATAATTATTATTATTTTTTTTATATATTATATTATTGTATATTTTATATGCATATTACGTTAAATATAAAAGAAAATAAGATCATTTTAAAGCAGCTAGAATATACTAAAAAATATATTAGAAACTATATTTTCACTCTATATATTTAAATATATATTAGAAAATATATTTTCAAACTCTTTTATTTTATCAAATCATTTTTCAATATGAAAAGCAAATACATATTAAAATGTTTAATTCAAGGGACAATATATTTGTTGTATGTAAAAAGTATTTCATAAGACTTGAAACTTTGTTTATTTTGATTATATTATATCCGATATTTGAGTGTTCCATTTGAAGCCAAGTCTAAAGTGTTTCCTTTCAATTCGTTGCAGCTTGTGGCAGCTATTTCGGAGTCCTGTTGCTACTGATACTGTGTGCCAGCTATAGCAGTGCACTACCGCGTCGGGCGCATGGTCGCCATCTGATACTGCCACACCGCCATCACGTGCACCTGCGATCAGCCGGGCAGGAGCAGAAGCAGGAGGAGTTCAAACTGAAGTTTGAGAAGAAGGTCAACTGCACAATGAACAAGGCCAACTACAGTGCCAAAAATTTGAGGCATGCGCGAGATGTGGCCATTGCCACGCGTGCCTCTACCATTGATCTCTTGACTATCAATGTGAGTAGCTGGTGCCTTTGATGGATACCATCGGAGAGTACGTTGCTAGTTGCTAATCGCCAACCAATTCGTTTGCTCTGCGTCTCGATTTCAGCTCAATTCGACCGAGGAGGGGCTGAGGAAACTCTATCGCCTGCACGAATTGGGCCTGGACTATCCGCTCAAGGCGGAGGTGAATAACAGCGCTTACGACGGCCAGAGCGACAAGTCGTTGGAGCAGGATCTGCTGGACATATACTATTCGCTAGTCAAGGTACGCCACGTTCTGGGCATCGTGAATCGCACCATCGATGAGGAAGACCGCAGGAAATACTTTACTTTCATTCTGGAGAAGGCCGAACACAACGTTGTCAGCGTCGAGGCCCTACTCAGCTGCCCAGACAAAGTCCACGAAGAGATTGGAGATCCCTTCGGGAGCCATCCATCTCAGGTGTACGCCATTGTCAATGAGTTTGTCAGGTTGCTCCATGTGCTGGAGGTGAAATATAGCGTTATGCTGAGCCAGCAGGAGGCGGTGGAAGCGGAGCAGGAGGCGCAGCACTAACGACTGCTAGTCGACGTAGTAGACACAGCCACGTGCCATATGCTAAGCATGCCACATGCCACATGCCACCAGGTGCCCCCTCCTCCACAAGGAACTGTACAAGATAATGCCAAAAAAGAAGAAGAAGAAGAAGGAAAGAAAAGAAATGAAAACTTGAACTAAATATCGAATCAGCGAAATATAATCGCAACACATATACATATATACATATATGTATGTATGTATTATTTATATGATTTGATCTTGAATGCCATCTATGTTTACTAATAGCGTGTAGTAGCTAATCTATGTACTATGTATTTAACATGCCCTTATTTAATATTATTATTTAATATAGTTTGCAAATCAAAAATTCGCCCATTTCTTAATTAATTTATATACATATACATATATTCGTATCTTTCATTTATTATACATACTTCTTTTCCCTTATGAGTTGTAAGCCCCATAAGTATTATGAACTAATAAATACTGTTTGCAATTTCAATGAAATGAAATGAAAACTTTTAAGTGATTTCAGGTGGAAAATGGGAAAAGGGAAATACTTTATTATCGTATAGCTACATATATATTTTACAGAACTTCATTCGTTGAAGGAGAGAGATCATAAACATATGTATGTATGTATGAGAGAAATATTTGATATAACCAGATATATGTATATACATTTTCTAAAAACTCTATAGATACTCAAAGAACCATCAAGAAAATGATATATGATATGAATATAATATATGTATATTTGAAAATGAATAATATATAGATTATTTGTATTATATTATAATATTCTCTCATACAATGTATGTATGTACATATAACTGAATTTTTTTAGTAGATGCTCAAAAATCGCAGACTTTCCTTCTATCGTACGATATTCCATTGGCATTTCCGTTTTTGGCATTTGGACGTAGCTCAATTGCCGTACTTGTTGTTGGTAACTTGGTGCGACGACTTTACGAAGGAGCTAGAGCAACGGGTGCGGGCGTGCGCAATTTTTGTTGTTTTTTTATTTTTTAAATATATGAAATAGAAGCTCGACAAGTGTATATTATATATATATATATATACTTATATACATATGTATTCTTAGTTTTGACGACGTAGCTGCGATTTTTGTTTGTTTCTCAGTAAGCAAAAAATGATGGATACTTTTTTTTTTATTGTTTTCTTTATCCGATAACTTATTCTCATTGCTTAGTATCGGTTAAGATTCATTACTTTCAGAAACTGCAAATAAATATTGTAGACTCTGCTTTTTCTTTTATATTATAATAATATTCTATAATAAATATTTACAATTTCTTTCAGTAAGAATTTATTATTTAAAATTAAAAAAAATAAATAAAATCATATTTCGTGTAATATGGGTATATAATATATATGTATGTGCATATATATAACTCTTTACAGCTTACAGGGCATCTGCCAGTCGTTCATTTGCCTACCGGCATTTCGATTTTTGCGACAATCCAACAATAGTTGCCTTGACCCACCCACAAAACGCGAGCAATGTGTAACAGATCCCAAGCACGTTCCACTGATAGATATAGACACACACACACACACAGATACAGTATACATATATATATTTATAGAGCCACAGTTATTTATGTGCGTTTGCGTATGCCGCGTGAAAACCCCAAAAAAAAAATTGTGCTGGCAGGTGAGTCAGTGATCCATTAAAAAGCCAAGACTCGTAGTTGGGCACGAATGTGCAAAGTGAGGTGCGAACGCGAGTACGAGTATGCCCCAAAAGTGCTCACACACACACACACATACAGAGATGCATACATATGTACATATATTGAGTTGTCTTAGCGCCGGCGCCATTGGCGCCGACTGTCATTGATTTACCGTTGTGTGCTGGTCACACTTCGCTGGCTTCGCACTGGCCAGAGCCGGAGCCGGAGCCTGGATTGTGGGCATCCTGTATCGCGTTAATCGGTAATCGGATCGATGTGCGGTTGGACGCTGCGCGTGGCATTGCCAGCACGCCATACACTTCAGCGGCAGCGGCAGCGTCAGCAGCGACGTCACCGTTGCTCAACGCCCTCGCGCACTGCCCGCCCACACCAGTGGCGAGTCTGGAAAGCTAATTAGAGCTAACTGTTTACCCAAGCGCGTGCCCATTGAGTCAGCAACGGCGGCAGCGACGCTAATGCTGGCAGAGCAGCGTTTTATGAATGAATTCGACGAGTCGCGACACCCGCATTAGCAGCGACAGCGACAGCGACGCCAACAGCTGCAGCAGCAGCAGCGACAACGACAGCAACAGGTGAGCGAGCACAAGGCGTGAGCGCAACGCAAGCAGGTTCTTTGCGCTCTTCCACTCACTCACACCACTAATCATCGTTGCTCTCTCTGCGCTCACCAAGAGCGGCTGTCTGAGCGCATTGTCTGCTCTGCCATTGGTCCGTTGTCTGTCGTTCGCATCGCAATTGAGCACAACATGCGCACCAATCAGCGCTGCGACTGCCACTAATACAGCTATGCTCGCTCACACACACACACACACACACGTGCAGTGCCCTTTCGCTTTCTCTCGCTCGCTCGCTCTCTCCCTGGCATTCTCTCTGCATTGCTCACACACACACACATATACATAGCTGGCTTGTCGCCCCAAATGCAAACTCAGTTTGCGTGGGATCTGAGTCAAGTTTAATAATTAGAATTAATCTGGGAATTTTACTGGGGCCAATTTTAGCATTAGCTGATATTTTTATCGCTTATCCGAGTGCAATGGATTTTCCAGTTTTCGCACGGCCACACCGCATCGCTGTGCAGCCAATTCCCAGTGAGATTTTTTTTTTGTTTTTTTTTTTGGAATTTGTTGGAATTACCCAAACAGCGGTAAATACATATTGTATGTATGTATATTTATGTGCATATAATCTGTAGTAATATAACAGTTTAATTTGTGTTAATTACCTGATTTGATTAATGTGCATGGAAATTTTGGAGAGATATATTTATAATATATACATACATTTATATATGTATATATTAATCACAAATGTGAAGCCAAAAAAGAGAAAAAAGTGTATTTAAATATTTTAAATTAAAGATTTATTATTTTATTTATTTTAAATAATTTGAATGTATTTAAATTAATATATATTTTATATTTTAACATTTTTTTGTCGTCCAAGCAATTAATTAAATTATTACAATATTCATTTATACTTATTCACGAAAATATAGTGAGTGAATATATTGAGTATGCCTAATTCGAGGCGTGGCAAATCATTCTGAATAGAGCTGAACCGATTGATCAGCTCTTCGATGATGCTGCAATTCGAGACTCATTGAAGTATTTGTAATGCGGGCAAAGCCAATGGCAATTGCAACGCTAATTTGGCTAAACAAACGGGCAAAGTAAGCAAACAAACGAATTAGCTAACCGAGCGTTGCAAACCATTGCCGCCTGTACAGTAGGACACCTGAGACATGGCCTCAATGTGAGAATTGGCAGTAAAAATCATGATAAAGTGAAACGATTTTACGCATAATCAAAACAGCACTAGCCTCTAAAAACTCACACCTCGGCACACAAGTTGCACACCCACAAAGCAACAACAAGTTAGAGCGGGAGAGAGAGAGAGAGAGAGAGAGCGGGAGAGAGAGAGCGAGAAGAGACACGGGCTCAGGGGTTGCATTCGGGTTCGGTTTTGGTTACGGTTGCCGATTTGGCCAGGTCTCTGTGTGGGACAGGAGCTAAGCGGCGTGTAATGATTATACCCTAGCAGCAAGCAGGCAACTGGGTATATATGCGCGACATTAGCAACAGGTAAGATGACAAAATGTTGAGCACATTTAAGCCTTTATAATATAAATATATAAAGTTTATATAGTTATTTGCTAAATATTAAATAAATTGGTTAAAAGAATACAAATAAAATTAATAATCAAAATAAATAATTTGAAAATAAATAAATTGAATATAATAGAAATAAATTATGTATCTAAAAGAATTTTAAAAATGTGTTAAAAATTTTTTTCATATATAATTATTTAGATAACCTAAAAATATTTTACTTTTTAAAAAAGTATAAAATATATGTGTAATAAAGAAATACAAGAAATGTGAATTTTACATAATTTAATTATATAATATATATTATATAATTTAATTTTATATATTGTTAGTTTTATATAATAAAATATTTACGTTAAAATAAAAATTTTTGTATTTAGTCGTAATCAAATGTATTATTTATTAATTTTTAAATGATATACATATTTGTATTTTATTTTATGCAGATGAAAAATAACTGAAATATTTTTATTTATGCAAATGAAAAGAATTTATATTAATTTATATTCATATATATATATTATATAAATGAAAAGAATATAAATTCATTTATATTTATATTTGTATAAAATAAAATACAAATATTTCATTACAAAAATTAATATATAATATATTTAATTACGACTAAATACAATCATTTTTTTTTAAACCAAGAATCAAGAAACAATAATATTTATTTCACAAATAAGTAAAATGTAATATAACATATAAATAATACTTGAAAATACATATTAATAAATTTTAAAAATAATAAAACATAAATTAATAAATAAATTTTAATAATTTTAAAAATAATAACACATTAAATACATAAATAATACATATAATAGATTTAGATGCACTTATAGGGTATCTAAAAATCGATCAATATATATGTATATATATATACATTCCCAAGCAAACATAGAGCTGATACACATTTACAGGGTAATTGCACGTCGATCAATTTTAGCTCAGCTAGTCATTCAGTGAGTATGTGTGAGTGTGTGTGTGTGTGCGAGGTCGGCGAAGGTGTTCGGCCGCCTTTGGCGTTGTCTGCGGCAATTTAAGCGTATCCTTTCGATTTGATACGGCCGGTAAAAAAAATTACAGCATGACAGCGGATCCGGGGACCGCACAGAACAACTCAATTTTGTAGCAAAATATTTTGTTGTCCAGAACGAATCGCAACTAAAACACAGTGTGAGCGAGGTCAGCAATGGGAGTGGGAATGGGAATGGGCATGGGACACGGACTATGTGTCGGTGGCAGCAGCCGTTGGTCGGATCCTTTCGACAAGGCGTCCTGCCGCGCCTGCGCACTCTCTGTATGCAGACAGCAGCAGCAGGAGCTCATCAATGCAATAATCGTGTTTGTTGTCCATGTAGATGAAGTTGTTTGGTGCGAATTGGTCAGATACAGATACAAGATACCAGCGCAAGATAGAGATATATTGTATAGGTGTGTGTAGGTGTGTAGGTGTGTAGGTGTATGTGGATGCACATCCCATGGGATGCTGGCATACAAAGGCTGTGTGCGTCTCGAGTCGAGTCCTGGGCCGTGCCGTGCCGTGCCGTGCCGTCGTTCGGTGTGGCGCGCGGCGAAAATCAAGGCGAGTGACCCCGCTGCGCGACACGGCTGCTTCCTGCTGCTGCTGCTGCTGCGCGGCCCAGTCAACAATTGCACTTACGGTTAGACGCAGGACTCGCTATGCCTGGTACAGCTGTTCGGCCAAACAATGTGGCCATAATTTTGTAACAAAGTCAAAGAAACAATACAATGCTGCAACTAAATTTAATTAGCTCGTCAATTGTCCCACTTCGCAGACAGGCAAACAAACACAAACAACACTCTGTGTGTGTGTGTGTGAGAGAAAGAGAGAGAGAGAGAGAGCCAGCCTAGATGGAGTATGGCTATACGTAACTCATACCCTCGAGTCAGGTCAGTTTTGATTAGGCGACCGCCCAGCAATTGAGGCCAGGTAACGCCCGTCCTCTATAAAGGCCGAGCATGGGGCAGTCGCTTTAGGTAACAACAAACATCATTTACCCAATCGATTGACCGATTGACCTGCCGCCAACTGCAGCTGAGCCTGGAACCAACTCTGGTCAGCTGCTCAGACCCGCCTATGGGCTCTATAAATATGCAAATCGATGTCGCGATGTCATCAGTGCGCCAAAAACAGTTGATTCGAGAGACGGTGTCGCGATTTTAAGCAAACGAATCGCGCCTCTACTGCAGCCAAACACGTGTCTTCAATCCTAACTCTCAACGGGACTCTGCAAAGTGCTAGACTAGACTCTTACAAGCAAACTAAGCTAACTTGTATAATGCTTTTTCAAATGGTATAGTATATAGTAGAGATAGAGTAGAGATGGTGTATAATGATGATGTGTGAATACAGTTAGATAAATCTATAGATGGCTTATAAGACATCGATCAATCTATTATCTACTATCAGATAGTATAGAGTATTAAAGAATTTATAGTAATACGCTATATAGAGTAAAAAATATATAGATGGATAGATAGAGAATATAGATAGAGAATGATATTATAAATATACAGTCTACATAGATAATATGGATAGATAGTGATATTATAAATACATATACATATATTCTAGATAGACAATATGGATAGGGAATCATATTATAAATCTATATTCTAGATAGAGAATAGAGATAGCGAATGATATTATAAATCTATATTCTCTCTCTACATATCTACATATTTACTATTGCTCATATATCTATCTATCAATACTATGTTTCAAATATTTTTTATTGATTCCAATTAAACGAATTATGATCGATTTCTCAAATATTTTTGTTTTCATTCCAAAATTATTTTGTATATATTTAAATATTTGTTTATGATGTCTAAAATAATCTTAGTTTTCTTAAATATTTGTATATTAATTGTAAAATAGTTGTTGATATATTTAATTATTTATATACATCCTTTTAATATCATAAATATTTTAATATAGTTCAAATATATATTTATAGTTATATTTATTTTAAAACAGATTAAGAATAATATAATGAAATATTTATAAAATTATAAATATTGTGAAATATTTGTATAATAAATATGCAACATTTGTATACCTATCCAATTATTGTTATATTAATGCTAAAATAGTTTTAAATACATCCAAATGTTTTTAAGCGAATTTATAGAATATTATAAATTAATTTGAAATATTTAATTTTAAATATTTTTAAATATCTGTATATTTAATTCCAAAAGAGTTTGAAATATTTTAATGTTAATAAAAATTCATTGAAAGATATTTAGCTTAATAAACTTAGTGAGACCATATTTTTAATAGATTTTCAATTAGATTTAAAATTTTATTTTTATATTATATATAAATATATATTTATTTACTTACTTCGTTTTTATTATAGTTAAATATTATAGTGTAACATTATTTTTAAATATTTTAAAATATTTGTATATTAAATTAATTATTTATTCTATAGAAAAACTAAAAATTCTAAATAATAAATTGAATATAACATTATAAAATACTTTAAAACAACATATAAAACAATTATATTAAAAATACGTATAAATATATATGTATATATAAATGATTTGATTAATATATGAAGATATATATTTTCATCTTTCTTTCATTTTAGTTCTTCAATAATATTGTATTTGGTTTCCTCTGAGCTTAAGTGAACGAAGTGAAGGATCAAAGATATGCATAAATATCTCATAATTCAAATTCCGCAGATTTTTCTTGCAGATCTTCAAAGCCAAAAGATTGCCATGATCGTTAATAACGAATCACTGAAAACATTTGACGGAAAGTAAAAAGATTAACTAATTCAAGGATTAAGCATGCAAGTTTATGTTTATATATTTATATTAATAGAAATTCTGATTTTTCTTGCAGATCTTCAATTGCAAAAGACCTTCCCATTTGACGAGTTTACTGGAAGAAGAGGAAGTTCCTGAAACATGCATGACATTATGGCAAGACTGAGCAAACTGAGCATACTTTGCGGCGTACAGGCTTCAGCTGTTACCTAACGAGCGGCCTCTGGACAGGTAAATTGGCTTTTGGCCCTGTCAGGGCTTGGCCAACGTGGCAAGTCAAGGTCGTCAAGAGATAGAGCCATGTCTTCTAGAAGGAGCAAGAAAGTTCAAGTAGCATGACAGACAAAGAGCGAGAGAGGGAGAGGGAGATCCAGTGAGTGAGTGAGTGAGAGGTAGCTGTTGCCTTGGGGCAGGCGTACGTTCAGGTAGATTGATTTCTATGAGCGTGCTTTGAGTGAAATCTTCTCATTGGATAAGCTGCAACTGAGCCTGTTGCCTACGGACGCAGCGATGGCGACACACACAGCCAAAGAGAGTGTGTGTGTGAGAGAGAGAGAGAACAGGGACCGGCTTTAAAAAATGCTCGACTAGCTGGTTGGTCTGCCTTCTCCAAGTGTGTGTGTGTGTGTGTGTGTGTGTGTGTAGAGGATGTATATCAGGTATGTGGCACAGGCACAGTCATTGGTAACGTAGAGCGGGGCAGGTCCAGACAACACTCGATCAGGCCTGACAGGCAGGCAGACAAATGGAAATGGACTGGCAGGCAGCGCAGCTCACGCACACACACGCACACACACACACACATACGCAGGCACACATTGAGAGTCGCAGAGTCAGAGGCCCGACCCGACTCTCGACCCGGCCTGGCCCGGGTCTTCAGTCTTCAGTTTTCTTTTACGTACCGTTCGTTTTTCACATGGTCTTTTGGCTCTGTCTCTGACTGACGTCGCGTCGGTCGCTTCGGTTTCGGTTTATCGAGTCTCTGGTGTCTGGTCGCAGTCGCAGCCGCTGCTGTCTCTGCCTCTGCCTCTGCCTCTGCCGCTGTCGCTGCTGCCTCTGCCTGTGCTGCTGCTGCTCAACAAAGAAAGCTGGTCGAATTTAGCGCAACTTTTGGTTCAGTTCGGTTTTGTGCCTGGACGTGAACAGTAGTGTCCGCGAGAAGTGTTCTTCAGTCTCACCAAACTATCAACTTTTTTCTTCAAGTGCATTTTGTGTATTCAACAATTAAAAAAACAAACAACAACATTCAACAAAAAGCAAAACAACTGGATTTAACTGCAAATTGCTAATAACAATTTAGCTCAACGAACTTTGTGTGCTCCCGTTTTTTTTTTTTTCTTTTTCTGGATTATAATGCGGTGTGTGTATTAGTTTTGTTTTATTACTATCTATAAGACATCTATAATTAATTTAATCGAATTGCGCTCTACAAATATCTATCAAATTGAACTTCAAGTTGATTTTCGTATAATTTTCCTTTTCAATGAGATTCGCCGAGAAGGGCAGCTGCGCATGCGCCACACGGTTTTTCCTCACTTTGTGCGTTCTCGTCGTTTGTTTGCTGCAAATGTGAAACAGTTCAAACTCAGTTTCAGCTCATTCCGTAGCCTTTGATCTGTCATACGTAATAGTCTTGTTCAAATTGAGAGAATTGAGTTAACTGTTATATCTATAAAAATTCAAAGTTGTTTTTTTTTTTCGTCAAATCTAAAAATCGAAAAAGCGGAACATTTTGAACGCCAAAAAAAAAAAAAAAAAAACCAACCTCTCCTGCCAAAAAAATAAAAAAATAAAATAAAAGGAAAAACGAAATAAAAAAAAAATATAAAAAATGTTACAAATTTTAACGCAAATTTTGAGATACAAGCAAGTTGCATTGCTGTTGCATCCGCACTGTTGAACGAAGAGCAACCCAGTCAACAAACCCCCTCAAAGAAAAAAAAAAAAAAAAAAAAATCGAATCGAAAAGAAAAGAAAATTTGAAGCGTCCTGTTCCAATAGATTCTCACCCGGCGACATCAATTTCTGCCATGTTCATCACCTGATATTCATTGTGTGTGTGTTTACATTTTTTTTTTCCTTTTTCTCGTTCCTTTTTGGCTCTTGCCGAACATCCACGAAAGTCTATATATATTATATATATTATTATTATTTTTGCTTTCTGGCATTTACTGTTACAAACGCTTCTGCACTTTGGCACCTCAATTCACCTCTCTTTCACCACGTTTCGGCCCATTGAGCACACACGATCAAAAGTTCCCAAACAAAATTGGCTAATCGTCAAATTCAAATATACATATATATATATATCTATTCATACAAATCGATAACGCAACAAAAAGAAGAAGAACAAAACTAAAAAAAACCCAAAAAAAAAAAAACAAAAAAAAAAACCAAAGAAAAGAAAAATATAAGAGAAAATCAACAAGAAGAAGAAGAACTATCTATCTAACTATTCATATCCATATATATATTAATATATATACATTTATAGATATTTATATGTATGTGTATAAGTATATCTACATATACATATGTATATATCTATCTATATGTATATGCATATCTCTCTCCATATATACATATATATAACAACAAATATATCAAAAAATAAATAAATAAATATATATATATATCGTCATCTATCGATAGTTGGTTGCCATTGCGCTGCAACCAAAGTTAAAGGCACCAAGACGGCATCGCCAACGGCAATCACAAGGACAACGCCCCGCATTAGGCAACGGCATCAGCGCATTGTGCGGCAGGACAATGCGGATATGTGGTCTAATCTGCTGTTGCCACTGCTGCTGCTGCACTTTGTTCAATTGCATGCCGCACTGGCCATGGCCACGGTCAGCGGCGGTTTGACTGTCATCGAAGGCGCCAGCACCACCAGCAGCACTAGCACCACCACCACCACCACCACCACCACTACCACTAGCAGCAGCAGCAACAACAACAACAACAGTCGCAACACCACCCACCACCACACAAGCCACACAACAGCCACCGGCAGCCCCAACATGCTTCACATGGCACTGTCCACAGCGCCCGTTGCGGCCGCTTCCAGCCAAAGGAAACGGCATCGCAAGCGGAACAGCAGCTGGTACGATTATCGCAACTACAATGAGAATACAACGGCACCCGAGTGGATCAATCCCTGCGGCGGCTCCTATCACACACCCTCGGTCACAGAGCGCCGACGCGCCCAGCGGCCCAAGCAGGTAACATAAAATTTGCTCAAGATTTAGCGCCAACTCCTGCTCACTGAAGAAGTTTCCCTCTCCCACTCTCTCTCTCTCGCTCTCTTTAGATCTTCAATCAATTGAAGCGCGCCGCCGGCACGGAGTACCATGAGCTGAACAGCACCGAGGATCACAGTGGCATCGACATCCGGGACATGCACATGTGGTCGCTGCACAAATACAATTACAAATTTCTGCCCAAGCTGAAGCCAAACTCAACGGTATGTACAACTATCTCACTCTCTCACACACACACACTCTCTAGCAGCTCTCTTTTATAAAGTAACTCACTAATATCTCCCTCTCTCCCTTTCTCTCCCTTTCTCTGTTTCTCCTTTTGCAGATCGCCCTCAAGCGCTGGTACCGCAACATGCAAACCTATGTGGCCAGCTTCGCCTATTTGCGCCGCGTCCAGATCAACTGGGACCGGCAGTACCTGAAGCGGGAGTCGAACGTGGCCAAGGAGCTGAAGAAGCTGTTGCTCAGCTCGCGCAGCATGCTCTGCGAGCTGGAGACGGCCGTGAATCGCACCTATCCGGCGCTGGCTCCGGGCCGTGCCGGCAGCGCTGCCGCCAAGCAGCGACGCCAGAAGCACGTCTCGCGTCACGACATGAACAAGCGGCTCAAGTTGCGCAGCAAAAGTCGCACCGGTGCCTGGGCGCTGGCCGCGGCAGCGGCTGCAGCGGCGGCAGAGACAACCACCGAAACGGCAGCAGCGGCCGCGGCAGCGGCAGCCATCGGCGAGGCCGACGCCATGGATATGCGCTTCGTGAAGCATCATTACTATGAGTTTCTGCGCACCATGTGGCAGCTGATGCGGCGCCACAGCAAACGGGAGCGCGAACAGCAGAAGCCGCAGGAGCAGCGCCAGCGACAGCACCCGCACCACCAACACCAAAGGCAGTTGCAGCAGCAACAGCAACAGTTGCAGCAACAGTTGCAGCAACAGCAGCAGCAACATCATCAGCGACAGCGGCAGCGCCAGTGGCAGCAGCTGGCGCCGGCCAACGCTGGCAATCGCCGTGAGTTCAATGAGGTGTCCAAGCCGATAATCGATGCGGTTAGAGGCGTGAGGGGGCGGCGCGGCAAGCGACAGCAGCCGCATGCAGCAACTGCAACAATATCCGCATCAACGTCAACGTCAACGTCAACGTCAGCGTCTACGTCCACGTCAACGTCAACGTCAGCGTCAGCGTCAACGTCAACGTCACCGTCAGCAGCGAACGCTGCTACACAGCAGCAGCGACACCTGCGCCGCGTGCTGCGCACGTGAAAACTCCATAACAATCATATTATGTATATGCAACCCTTAGCTCGCCTAGTTTAAGTAAATTATTTGATGGAGTTTGCAAACAAGTCTCTCTCTCTCTCTCACACACACTCTCACTGCCCCTCTTTGACCATCTCTCTCTAAAGTATTATTATTTATTGAAGCAGCTAGCACATAATTCTCTCGGATTAATTGTATAAATCGCATATACGTAAGTCGTCAGCAACCCGCCCCGCCCCCCACTCCCCCCTCAGCAGTTGCCGTTCTAGTCACATATGCGCAACTGCAGGCCCCCTCCATATTCCCCTCCCCCACCCATACATTTGACATCCGAAACCAGCTCGAAAGTATTATCAACTGTTTTCTCAATCTATTTAGATTTTTTTTTTTTTTTAGTTAGTTAGTTTCTTAAGTTAAATTATGAAATTTTCAAATAGATTTTATGCATTGGTCCCAATTTATTTAATTTAATTTAATTTAATTTAATTTTTTTTTGGTTAGCTCTAGGTCTTGTTTAACTGTGATATAGTCGCATAATGCTTAGTTAGTTTCTGACCCCAATTTTTTTTTCTAGTATTTAAGTATTTAAAGTTGTAAATAGATAAGCTAAAACATACACACACACACACACGCACACTTTTTATTATCATATGAAAACATGTTACGATAAGCTGCGACAGAAAGCAAATAATAAATGCAAATATTAAAAAAACAAAAACAAAAAATACAAATCGATTTTTTAACATTTGAATTTCAGCTATGAAAATGAAAGTGAATGAAACAGAAAAAGGAAGAAATTAAAGTTCACTATTTTCTATATCCATCTAGCAGAAGTTTCTAGTATTTGTAATACTTTGGTTTGAAGGGGCGTGGCATTAGAAATCTAAAAATCAACATCATATATATGCCCACATAGTGGACCTACGTGGTAAGTCTGAAGTCTCTACCTCCAAAATTATTCAAATCACGCTTAAAAAACAAAGTAAAGTGATCAATTTTTACTGATACAATAAAAATGAGATAAGCTATCGAAAATATATATATATATATATATACTTTTTGTATTCAAAGAAACGTGCATTTAATGGTATGTATTAATGTCTTGATATTTATATCTATAGATAGATTTATATTCCTCATTGTTAATGAGAAAATTTTGACCGATTAATTTATAATTAAATTGGAAATAAAATTTGTGTAAAATGCATACTTCATGCTGTCCATGGAAACTTGTCGAAAGTGCTCGAAAGATATTATATAACTTTATGCATAAAGAGTAGATAATACTCTGTATGTATTTATATAAAATTTTCGAGTGGAGTTTTTCATTTGGTCTTTAAAATAGACTTGTCATAATTATTTCATTATATGATATTATATAGTATATATAGAAATATACAAATTTAATTATTCGTTAAAGTTTTTGTTTCTTTCAATTATATAAAATATAATACTTCTTGAAAAAGTAATTTTTTAATCTATAGCATATTTATTTTAATAATGTTTCATATTTTATTTGCATGTGAAATTCAACAAATAAAAAAGCCGAAAAAAAAATATATAATATATATTCAATTTGGATATATTAATATATATATAATCTAATATTATAATATAATAATATATACAATCCTTGAAATATTAGTTTATTAGTTTATTACTGAATTGATCATTAATATATTTATTACTACAAATCTATATAATTTTTTGTTTTTTATTAACGATATATTTAATATAATTGAATTTATTTATTTTAATAATTATATGTAATTAATTTTAATAATTATTAATTAATTAATTACAATTTTACTAATATTTATATTGTATATATTTTATTTATTAAGATCAATTCATTGCAACGATTTATTTAACAAATTATGTATAAGGAAGGATTATATATAGACTATGAATATTTTTATTATTATTTGTTATTGTATAATTTATTAAAGAATTATTTATTTATTATTGTATAATTTATTATTGAGTGCAATGTTAAATGTTTAGCTATTCAAAAGTTGAATCAATTCATTTGCTCATTCACATTGACTTGATGCCTTTACCACATATAGATAGAAAAGTGTATATATTTATACATATATAATAATCTTGTATATATATTTACAGTTACTTATTATAGTATATACATTATAATGAACAATTGTTAAGTGTAAGCAATGCATTTGCCCCTCAACATGCAGTTCGAGTTAAGCTTGCTCTGGCTGGCTTTATGATCGATTCGGGTTTAGTGTGGGTTTATGTGGGGTCCCGAGATCGTTTGTCTTTATGGCTGCCGCACAGCGCCCGCCCCTGCCCAATGGTGTTGAGAAGGTTTTTATGATACTTTGGGCAGCGGCGTCAAACTATTAGCACTTCTTGGCCCAGCACGCGCAGCCGGCGGGAGAGGCAGCTGCATGGAGTCGAAGTCGGAGTCGAAGTCGGAGCTGCAGTTGCAGTTGCATTTGCGAGTCAGTTACTGTCCAATGCCTCCACCTGCCTACCTGCGATTGTGCAGAGCAGAGCAGGTGATTGCTGGCCTTGGCCCTTGGCAACGTCATCAATGGGCAATCGATGCATTGTTGTAGTTGGCTGTGCTTAGCTTAGTTGATCTGAGCCAACTAACTCAATGAACTTTGGCCAGTGTGTGCGGTGCTGAGCCGGCGTTTAGCCGGGCTAAGCAGTCCGCAAAGTAAGTGCTCAGTCCAGTCACTTGGCCTGCACTTGTCAGTGGCTCAATGCGAGCCGTAATCCTCGCTTTGTTGGCTGGCGGCTTTACGCAAATTTACTTTTTAATGCCGTTGGCTTGTTGAGCCTCGCTTTAAGCCAAGCTCCGTTTAGGGCGCTTAGTGGCACCTTTTGCGGACCGGAGATTAGCGCAGCCAAAAACGGAAGCTGCCAAATGGCAAGTTTTAGCCAGACAGTTGCTGCCGCTGCCGCTGCTGCCGTTGCTGCTGTTCATGTTCTGCTGACCAGGGCCAAGTGTTGACACACAAATGGATTATAGACCGGACCTGCAACAAAAATATTTGAATATTATGCTGCTGCCGCTGTGGCTAAGCCGTTTATTGATTGCAATCGAACGGACGGACAGGCAGCTACAGCTTCCTGGCCGTGTATTAGTTAAGCCAGTAGCTGGTACGGGCCTAAGCCGTGCATCGTTGCTCAGTGTCAAGTGTCCCCGTTGGCTGGGCCAAAAGGGTCTATTGGGCCTAAAGTAGGTGTTGTTATGTTTTTAGCTGTCATAAATATTGTAAAAACTTCGTAAATATTTAAACAGCGTGCACAATAAAGGCAAATGACAGAGGCTTGTTCGGGTTCTGCCTGGCAGCGACTCGGGTTCGAATCGGGTTCGGGTGAGGATCTCTCCCTCTCTCTCTCTCTCTCTGGTTGCGCTTGTGCTCTATTGTCCTCGACCTGGCCATAACGGTGGTTGCTGCTTGCGGCTACCAAACAGCAAGTGTGCGAGCGAGAGTGAGAGAGAGCGAGAGAGATGAACTGTTGCCTACCTGTGCGAGAGCAGAGTGTTTGTTTTACTTACTTTTGAAATTTGAATATGTCGAGAATCGGGGCCGGGGCTAAAGATTAACAACATTTAATAACCCATCATTTCTCGGCCCGTACCATTCGGTGCCTTTGTGGCAAGCATTTTTAGCCATAATGCAGATAACTGCATTTTTGTTTCTTCAGTCCCGAACCATTGTTCCCTGCCCTCTCTCACTGTCCATCCGTCCGTCTGTCCGTCCGTCCGTCTGTCTGTCTGTCTCTGCCATGTTCTTGGCAACTTTTTGCCATTGTCCTTTTTTATTTTACAATTTTATTATTATATTCTTTTGCTTGTTCTTTGTTTTTTTTTTTCTTCTTCTACTACTACTACTACTTCTTCTTCTTCTTCTTCTACTTTTTTTTATTGCCATCCTGCAGCTAGTTCCCAGAAGCGAGCACTGCGAAATTAAGATCGTTGCACCGAGATGCCGCTGCGTGTGTGACATTCTCCTCCGTTGGCTCAGTCTCTGGTGGCAAATCAATTAGAGCTGCGTTTCGTTTGCCCTCTCATAGATCGCAAATCGAAATTAACTGCCCAATTGAATCGCGACAGCAAAGCCTCGCGTGGCACGAGCTGGAAACTGTATTGATATCATTTTTGTTTCTTGTTTTTTGTTTTATAGCTGGAAAATGTTGTGAAAAGTCAGCAGAAATGAATTTATATTTTTCAGTCCATCCTCTTCTTCTTCTTTGCATGTTTATACTACCCGGGCATCCATCAGCAGCTCGAGCCTAATTGAATCGCTCTGAAGTAGCCATTGAGCCATTGCGGCACGCGTTGACATAATCTCGAGCAGCAGCAAATAAACAATATCAATTGAACAATATCAAATGAACAACAGCCAGCCAGCAAACAGCCAGAGTGCTATTTGGCTTTGTTTACAAACAACTTAAGTAAATAAATATATGTATGTACGAGTATATATTGCTGAATATATATATTTATTGATATTTCCCATATGCTTGATAGCCCTGGACTCATAATTGATGTACTCAAAAAAAAAAAAATATATATAAAAAAATAATATTAATAAAAATAAAATAATATATAAAATAAAATAAAATAAAATAAAAAAAAAATAATAATAAAATAAAATTAAATTTAAAAAAAAAATAATAAAATAAAATAAAATAAATAAAAATATATAAAATAAATAAAATAAATAAAAATATATAAAATAAATAAAATAAATAAAATAATTAAAATAAATAAAATAAATAAAATAAATAAAATAATTAAAATAAATAAAATAAATAAAATAAATAAAATAAATAAAATAAATAAAATAAATAAAATAAATAAAATAAATAAATAAAAATAAATAAATAAAAAAAATAATAACAATGATAATAAATAATTATAATAAATTAATTTAATTTAATGAGTTATTTAATTACAATACATAATAATAATGATAAATAATTTGAATACATAAAATTATAATAAATAATAATAATTATAATAATTAAATTTAATTTAATTAGTTATTTATTCATTATATATAATAATAATAATAATAATGAATAATTTTATTAAATACTTTTTAATTTAATTAGCTATTTAATTATAATTTAAAAAAAAATAATAATAATAAAGTAATAATAATAATAAATAAATTACAAATCATGTCAACTCAAATACCCTAGACTTTAGCTCCATGTGGCTTTCTCTTGCTTATATTCATGCACGAAAATTTATTACTTTAATTAAGCATTTTAGTTGCATATTTATAGAGATAAACAAATGACAATAATCTATGTGAATTTACTCAAAATTTAGACTACAAAAATGCACGCATTTTAATAATTTTGTACAAATACTTTTGTCAAACAGTGTGCATTAAATTTCGCACAATTAATTATATAACTATTTTACTTACATATTTATACAGATAAAAAAAAAAAAATAAATAAAAAATATTCAAAATTCGATATGAATCCACTTAAAGTCTAGACTACGAAATTCTCGCATTTTGATATTGTACAAATACTTTAGCCGAGCAGTGTGCATGTAAAAGTAATAATTAAGTATATAAGTATTTTAGTTAAGTAGTTTAGTTACATATTTATAGAGAAATAATAATAAAAAAAAAAAAACAATTCTACATGAATCCACCTAAAATTTAGGCTACAAAAATTCACGCACTTTTGTACAAATACAAAATATTATACAAATACTTGAATCGAACAGTGTTCATTCACTTTCCCACTATTAAGTATATAATTATTTTAGTTACATATTTATAGAGATAAAAAAATATGTATATAAAAAATTCTACATGAATCCACTTAAAATTTAGACAGCAAAATTCATGCATTTAAATATTGTAAAAATACTTTTGCTGAGCAGTGTGCATTCACTTTCACATAATCAAACATATAAGTATTTTAATTACATATTTAAATAAATCAAAATAACAAAAATTCTACATGAAACCACTTAAAATTTAAATTAGAAAAATCACGCATTTTAATGTACAAATACTTTTGTTGAACAGTGTGCATGTATGATTCTCTCGCTTTTCTAGGGTAATTTGCAGCTTTCATTCGATGTTTGTTTATGCTAGGGCAAAGCTCTCAGTCTCAGTCTCAATCTCAATCGAAGTCGAGTGCTGCTTATCACAGCATTTGGAAATCACAATTTGGGCCACGTGTATACGGGTGGGAAGATTTGGCATTAGAGTTGGCTACTGGCTGCTGGCTGCTGTTCCGGAATGTAAATCATGAAGCTTCTTGTCTTGTCTTGTCTTGGCATCTAATTATATAATTTGTATGTGTGTGTGTGTGTGTGTGTGGCTTAACTCTCTGCCGCTGCCGCTGCTTCGTTTTGACTTGTTTTTATTAACACACATTTTTATGGTCATTTATGTAATTTCATAGAGTGCGGCAACATAAATCCCAAAGCGAGTTCTCATTTAACGCGACGCGTTTTGGGGGGGAGGGGCTCTGGGATTGGGCAGTCGCCTCTGCCTGAGCATGTTGTCTCCCTCTCTCTCTCTCTTTCGCTCTCTCTGTGTGTGTGTGTGTGCGTCTGGCAGGCCTAACAAATTTTTTGCGTATGGGGCTTAATAAACATGTCGTTGAACTGTCGCCAACAGCACTTTTGTGAGGTTTATGGCGCAGACGCGCCTGCCTAGTAGCCAGTTATTGTTGCTGTTTAAGCACCTCAAAACACTTTTTAATTGTTCAAAATAGTTGTTGTTGTTGTTTCTTTTTTTCTGCTGCTGCTCTTTTTTTTTTTTGGTCTTTTGTCGTGCACATTGAACTTGAGCCAGCGAGCGAAAATAAAAGCAAAACACAGCGCAGCACAAAAATTGTAATTACCATGAGTAATATTTTATTACACTTTGACACTGAAGGAAAAACTTCACAAGAACAACGGCCAAGCCAAACCGAAAAAAAAGAAACACTCAGAAGCAACAGAAGAACCGACGTGCAAAGAAAAGCCAACTGAGCTGGCCAAAACAACGACTTGGCTATGCTCTCTAAAGAGAACTTGAACCCGATCCACTTGGAGCTAATAGATCTATTGGATCGGAATCACTATCGATTGCAACAAATTCATGAAGCACTGCGCATGGGCATGCACGACCAGGCGCATACCCTGCAGCTGCAGCTGCCACAGCATCCAGTTGAGCGCAGCTCCTACCCGCTGCACACTGGGCCGGGTATATAGGGTATATAGGGGCGCAGGCAACTAACTTAAGTAGCGGTAGCAACAGGCTACTAACATGTTTATGCTACTTTTATGAGCTGGCAATAAAATCGAACCAAGTACGAAAATAAAAATGAGAAAAGGCAAAGGCAAGCGAGGCCGGGTGAGACCGGGTGAGATTTGTGTGCTCGCTCGCACTCACTCGCACTCACTCGCTCTCTCTCACTCTCTCTCTCTCTCTCTCTCTCTCTTTCTCTCTCTCAGCTGGCAGGATAGCCGCCGCACACACAATGACTTCATCGATTTATAGCGGTCACGAGTGACGACGACGTCGACTTGGTGTTCAAGCTGGATGCATCCCGAGCACCAATATACCAATACATATGCTTATATATGTACATATGTAGCATATTGGCATTTGCCTTAGTTTTCGGTTTTCAGTTTTCAGTTTTCGGTTATGGGCGACTTGCGCTGCGTTTTTATGATGATATTGTTTTGCATTTTGCACATAGGACTTTTTGTTTTCGCACTCGGTTTTACGTTGAGTGCGTGCGCTGTGCGGATTAGGCCATGTCTAGGACCGTACTCTGCTCGAAATGCGTATTCCTGGAAGCCACGGCCACGACATACACCTCCGCCACAGTCGCAGTCGCTGCATAACTCGCGCGACAAACGACGCGCTCTGCGGTCTCATCCTCGGCTGCATTTTATGGCCTGTCGTCATAATCACTGGCGCAGCATCATCTCTCCAGCTCGAGCTCAGCTCTGGCTGCAGCAACAGCGGAGTCATCGTTCCTTGATTTATGGCCAACCCAACGCAGCCGGCTCCTGCCATCAAATTCAAATGTAATTCACATTTATTCAGCTACAATTAATTATCTGTAATTAATTAATATTATTCGAAATTTACGAGAGATTCCCTCAAGTGCAAATCAAATAATTTCCTTATGGTTTTATACGCCGTTATCTTTATTCATTTAATTTATATATTTAATTATTATTACACTTGAATAAATTGACAATAATTTAAATATTTTAGTTTATTATTTTTATTATATATTATAAATATTATATATTTAAATTTAAAAAAAAAATATTGAATATTTTTTCTACATAAAAAAAATATTTAAAATAAATTGCTTCAACAAAAAAAAAAAAAAAAGAAAAAAATGATTTAAAACATATAAAGCCGCAGTAATTCCTATATATATTTTATTTAGTTTGCAAAAATATATTTTCACTAAATATTTGTTGATTATGAAACAAAATATTTTAATTGAAAAACAAAAATATTAATTAATTTTATTTATTTAATTAAATAATTAATTTAATTAATTAATTTATTTTTTGAAATATAATTTTTTTGTTTAATACAAAGCCGCAAATATTGCTATATATAAATTTAATTTAGTTCGCAAAAATACATTTTCACTAAATATTTTTGGCTGTAGTCAAAAATATTTTGTTAAATACTTTAATTGAAAGAAAAATTAATTTGTTAATTAATTAATAATCAAGTATTGCGATATATGATTAATTTAGTTCGCAAAAATATCTTTTCACTAAATATTTTTTGGTTGCAATAAAAAATATGTTGTTGCAATAAAAAAATGTTATGTTGTTGTTTGCGCACAAAAAATTGGTTTTATTTGTTTATACAAAAAAGAAAAATGATAATATAATATTTTACTTCTTGATTTACTAAAGAAATTTTTAATTGGAACTTTTAATTATTTTAAGAATAAATTTTACTCTATTATATTTCAGTTTTATATTTGCATTATTTATTTTTAATAATGAAACAACTACAACTTCATAAATTAGTTGATTTTATATTGTTTAATTTTAAATAGCAATAATAATTTCAATATTATTAATAATTTTATTTTTTACAACAATTTTATGCACCCAAAAAAGAGAATTAATAAATACAGAAATAAATGATATGAAATGAATTGTAACTTATAAATAAATACTTATTATTTTTACATCATTTATTGAATCAAATGAACATAACTGTTTGGAATTTGCTACATTTCTAACTGTATTTATAATCTGCGCACACAAAGTGGGCTAAATAAGTTGCTTAACTGTGATTTAGCTGTCTTTGGAATTTTCGAGTTGTTTTTAAGAAGCAAGCACCGTTAAGACTTCCGTTATGTTGTTGCCTAGGGCCAATACATGTACATATGTGTTTGTGTGTGTGTGTGCGTGTGTGTGTGTGTGTGTGTAGTCTGTGGTCCTTTGTTGCTGCTGCTGATGTCAATTGAGCAAAACAAATATCAGGAAATGTCATCATTTTGTAAGGCAGAACTTAACAATTGAAAAGGACATGCCAAGGGGAAATTGAATTGAACAAATTGAAAGAGAAAGAGAGAGAGAGAGGGAGAGGGAGAGCAGTCGCAGGACACCAGGGCGAGCCACACACATGGCGCAAGTGTTATTTGGGATGAGAGCTGCCTGCTATGACACTCGGCAGCGCAGCGCAGCTCACAAATTGTCATTGCGCAGCTGCGACTGCAGTCGTGCCGTGCCGTGCCGTGCCGTGCTACGGTACCGTATCCGCACAGCATCTTTCCCTCAATTTTTCCCCTCAAGGTGTTGTTGTTGTTGTTGTTGTTGCTTTTGACTCGTTTGTTGTATCAGCGTCTTTTCTACTCTTGTCTTGTTTGCATTGTTCTCGCTCAACAGATTTGATCAGTTTTTAATGAACTTCATTCATGTTTGAATGACTTTGATCAGTTCCGCTTTGGCCTCGCCTCTGGCTCTGCCTTTGCCTTTGCCTTTGCCTTTGCCTTTGCCCTTCGTCTTCTCTTGGGCTCTGGCAAACAATAGCAAATACACAAACCTTTTAAACGCGTGCGCCGATTGTCGTTTACTTCTGTCTCTTCTTCTTCTTCTTCTTCATCATCGTGACAGTGACAAGAAGATGTGCATGTGTGTGTGTGCGTGGGTGTGTCTGTCTGTCTGTCTGTGGCTATTGTGGCCATCGCCACAAGTTAGAAAGTCGCAATGGCGCACGCGGCGTATGAGCAATGCCGACTCAGTCCCTGGCTAATCCCGGCTAGCCTCTAAGCCGCTTCTGCTCAACACCAACAGCAATAGCAACAGCATCCCAAAAACTCCAAAACGTCAACCTCCAAGCGCATCAGCATCACCATCATCATTATCATCATCATCATCATCATTATCATGCGTCAAGTTCAACGAGGCGTACAAAATACTTCTACCAAGTGCCGACGTCGAGGCCCAAAAGAACAACCAACAGCCGCAACAACAACCAACAACAACCAACAACAACAACAACAACAATGAGCGGCAAACAGTGCCACTTTTGGTTTCGATGCGAAAGAGACAACAACAATGCGCACTGAGCGTGAGAATGCCTGCGCCAGAGCGAGAGCGAACGGCAGGTGGTGGCACCTCATTGATTGAGGGTCCTTGAAAGGGTACAAATAATCAGAAAATTGTATTAAATGTCCCACATAATGAAATGAGAATACAAGATGGAAAAAAAAATGAGATGAAATGAAAATATGATGCCCGATCTATGCACCATGATCCGTGATATAGCAATTGTTATTGTTGCATGTCAGAATCCGCAGCTGGAACTGGAGCTGGAGCTGGAGTTGGGGGCTGAGGCTGAGGCTGAGGCTGAGGGGATATACTATGCAAGTTCTGCGTGATGATGATGATTATCATTATTGAGGCACTCTTGCTTTGATCTCTGGCAACACACACACACACATACATGGGCACTTGGCCCGGCCTAGGCCCGCTATGGATCCATGGGCGCAGCAAGTGCAGTCGGAGTTGCCGCCAAAGTTGACGCTTTGTGTCATTGTCAAGTGTTGCGCCGTGTGTGTGTGTGTGTGTGTGTGTGTGTGAGGAATCTGCCTCTGCTCTATTTGTATTTATTTGATTTGTGATTAATGCGCTGGAGTGCGTGGCAGACTGTGAGACTTTGGCCAAGTGCGGCTACCCATCAACAACAAAGGCAAACCATGGCTTGTGGCCCGTTTACAGGGTATCTGGCAGCAGGCAAGCAAACCGTGCAAGGATGTCCCATTGCGCATACGCCGCGTGTGGCGCACAAGCAAACATTCTAATTTGGCCAATTCGCAGTGGTCAACGGTCAAGGTGAGAGTCTGAGCTCTGAGCTCTGCACAAACACCTGGCGCAGTAGGAGTTAATTGACCAGACCTGAGCCAGATCGACCTGCCGTAGCACAACTCAACTCGACTTGACTCTACTCAACTTGACTCGACTCGACTTGTCTTGTCTTGTCTTGGCTTGGCTGGGTGGTCCTAGACATGACACTTTAGACATTTTGTCGTTGCCTTGCAAATTGAGCTGAGAGCCGAGAGCCGAGAGAGCAGAGACACAGGGGCGGCGGGGGCGTGCCGTGCACAGCTGGTCGTCGTCGCTTGTGTAAATATTTCCTCATTTTATTTGTGGCACACAAAAGAAGGAAAGCAAATGTGCAGGCGGCCTGGTCATATTGTTTTAACACATTAGCAGCGCAATGCAACAAATAATTTCCATAAAATGCTGCCACGCTACGATGCGACGTTGTCGTGCCGGTAAATGGAGCGACGACGGCAATGGCAACAGCGACGGCGACGGCAATGCTAACTGCGCTGCCAATAGACCTCAAGTCAATTTCAATGCATGAAAGAGATATGTCACAGGAAGAAAATATTAGTCTTTGTCATTAGGCAAAACAAAACAACACAAAACAAAACAAAACAAAACGCCAACAAAAAAAAAAAAGAGAAAAAAAAAAACCAATCCATGTGGCTGGGCCGCAGCTTTGGACGCGGATGCCGCGCTTCGGGGCGGCCACAGGGCTCAGCTATAGAGCCTGTCTCTACCTCTCCCTCTCTCTCTCCCTCTCCCACTCTCTTGTGTTTGCCTGATGTTTGCCCACCAACAAAGTTAACACTGGAAATGTCCAAGTGCTGTTGTTGCCACATTCACATGATTTAAGCAGCAACAACAGCAACAACAACAACTCCACACAAAATGTTTCCCATCATAAAAATGAAGAAAAAAAAAACAACAACAACAACAACTGCTTCGTCTTCATCTTCATAAAGAGTCCAAAAGTCCAAAACGAAGAAAAAAGAAAAGCAACGAAAAACGAAAAAACAAAAAACTAAACCGACTTTAGACAAAGCAAACGAAATTAAAAACGGTTCAAATGCTTTGCTTGTGTAAGCAATTGGCTTGTACACGCCACGCCCCCCCCCCTCCCTACGCCCCCTCCACTCCACTACAGTCTGTCACAGCTCGCAGCGACTGCGGAAATGCCAGCGCAAACGCCACGATGGCTCAGTGGTTCGGTGCTTCGGTGGTTCGGTGGTTCGGTGGTTCTAGTATTTCGGCAATATTTTCTATAAATATAATTTTGATGCCTGCTCGATCAGCAGCTGCTTAGGTTTATCGAGATGCCAATAGAAATGACTGGGAAATTATTGGGATTTTATTTTAGTGGGCATGGGGCGGGGGGCGTGGGCAGGGTATGAGCAGTGCGTCAAGCCAATGCTAATTGGCATCGCTTGAGGTCGTTTGCTGCATGAAAATCGACTCATTAGCGACATGAGACTCCAGGTGGGCGTGGCAGCGTGGGAATCACAGACTGCACAGGCATAAATAAGTGCAATTGCTCTAATCATTTGCAAATTACTGTTTTTTTTCTTACCTGCGTTCGGAATAACTTATGAGAGATGATTGCAATCTTACAGAGAAATATACGAAAAATATAGATACATATGAATTGGATGTATGTATGTATATCTACATTGATATATTCAGATGTACCTAGTGTAGTTTACTATATAGTATATCTAAATCTCTATATAGGTATATCTATATCTACGGTGAAATATTCATATAATATAATAAATACATATGAATATTTCACCATAGATATATATATACTTATATAGAGATTTAGATATAGTATATATGTATATGTATAATATAATATAATATATACTAATTATTAATTAACTGAACGAGAGATATCTGTATATACATAGAAATAATTCTGTGATCTTAAAATTTTGGAAAATTTTGTATTCAAATGTATTATCACATACCACCTGATCCTTAGAAGTGCCGAGGAGTATTTCTCTACGTAGAATTTATTTTCGTATGCTCTTTCCTTGATTCAAAAAATAACTAACTGACGGAGTAACTGATATTTAGTTTGTCAAACCCTCCAAGTGTAGGGCTGTTGTAGATAAGACTGAGAATCATTGTCTGAGCAGCGCATTGAGTCTGATAAATGTCAGATATACAAATTATACTAATTTCTAATAATACATATATATATTCTAAATTTTTTACCGGTATGTAGACTTTTTCTTAAAGAATTAATGGCATTTCCGGAATGAAAGCCCACATAAATGTCCGGCAACGCATGGAATGATGTCAAACTCCTTTAACTTTCCAGTAAATCAAAGCTTGGCGTTAAATTTAGGTATAAATATGAAGGCATACGTAAATGAAATATTTGGTTTGATAGAATTTTTAGAATTTTCAAATGTTTGTGACGCAAGCAAAACGAATTTACTTCTTGTCACCCCATATGCAGTTGCTTTGGTAACGGAAATGCCTGAGCTCGAAACGTTATCGTGAGCATTGGCAAATTCTGATGGCATTTCAGTAGTTACTGTTGTTACTCAAGGTAAATGCTGCCCCATACGCATATTTCCCAATTCTTATACACATTCACGTGAGTGAAATGAGTATAGATTGGTTCGAAATTGTTGCCCATAGGTACTAATAATATGTAGCTAAAAAATTCTAAATTACTATAGCCTTGTTTTTCAATCCTTTCATGATCAAGTCAAACTAATTTCTTGCTAGAAATCTAACATATCGGAAGTCGAATTCGATACATTTCATTACAGAACTACAATCACAACGAATATCATGCATTTCCTGTCGTTGAATGTGTAATGAGTGAATACTCTGCGTTCGCTAGCTCATTTGTGACATTCTCAGTTAATTATTATGATAATTTCCACGGCTCTGAGTTGTTTTGGCCATAACTGCCAGCCATTTCGGCTGTGTGCGACTGTTGCGACCTGAAGGCCATCATTGCTTGTTTTTCAGGCATTTATTTGTTTTATTTTTGTTCCATTTGTCTTTTTTTTTTTCGCTCCGCTTACATTTTTATTTTATTTTTATTTTTTTTCTTCTGTCACAAATATCTTGGGCACGTTTTTGAAGTGCCTGCGAGGCGCCCTTAACCAGCATAAGCAACAACATCATCAACAGTAACAGCAACAACAACAACAACAACTTTAAGCTTACTGACAGTTAATTTTTCGGAGAAAAACGCCAGAGTTTCTCGCAATTTTATGATCAATTCATTGAATTTTTCGTTGGTTTTTGTTGTTTTTGTTTCTGCGGTGCAAAAAGAAGCAGAGAAATCATCAGCACACACGACGCAGGCGACAACAACAGCAACAACAACAGCGAGTTGAAATATTGTTGCTGCTTATTAGCTGTGCGAGCTGCAACAACAGCAATAACAAACACGTAAAATTCTCTAGTTATACTTATACTTATACTTATACTTATACTTATACTTATACTTATACTTATACTTATACTTATACTTATACTTATACTTATACTTATACTTATACTTATACTTATACTTATACTTATACTTATACTTATACTTATACTTATACTTATACTTATACTTATACTTATACTTATACTTATACTTATACTTATACTTATACTTATACTTATACTTATACTTATACTTATACTTATACTTATACTTATACTTATACTTATACTTATACTTATACTTATACTTATACTTATACTTATACTTATACTTATACTTATACTTATACTTATACTTATACTTATACTTATACTTATACTTATACTTATACTTATACTTATACTTATACTTATACTTATACTTATACTTATACTTATACTTATACTTATACTTATACTTATACTTATACTTATACTTATACTTATACTTATACTTATACTTATACTTATACTTATACTTATACTTATACTTATACTTATACTTATACTTATACTTATACTTATACTTATACTTATACTTATACTTATACTTATACTTATACTTATACTTATACTTATACTTATACTTATACTTATACTTATACTTATACTTATACTTATACTTATACTTATACTTATACTTATACTTATACTTATACTTATACTTATACTTATACTTATACTTATACTTATACTTATACTTATACTTATACTTATACTTATACTTATACTTATACTTATACTTATACTTATACTTATACTTATACTTATACTTATACTTATACTTATACTTATACTTATACTTATACTTATACTTATACTTATACTTATACTTATACTTATACTTATACTTATACTTATACTTATACTTATACTTATACTTATACTTATACTTATACTTATACTTATACTTATACTTATACTTATACTTATACTTATACTTATACTTATACTTATACTTATACTTATACTTATACTTATACGATATTCGTAACGTTGCTTATCACTACGGGAGCTTGTGCGTATTGTTTACGACATTGTTCGTCTAACGCTCTACGTGCCTACGTCACGGCTGAACATGAATATTTGTATATGTCGTGCGTGTAGTAGGGCTTATCGCTGACGTAATAACCAGTTGATTTGCACAGTGGGTGAGTGTCAGGCGGAGCTGGAGTGCCTGGACCAGGTCCGCTGCGCCACAAAGCAAATACATAAATAAAATAAAGCTATAAATAAATAAAAATTAATGTTAGTGAAAGATGCTTAACATTTTCATTGAGTCAGCAGCAGCAGCAACAGCAGCAGAGCAAGAGCGAGAGCAAGAGCAGGCGACGATCTTCAGACCGCGACTGGGCCGGGACTTGGAGCTTGTGATTTGCTTGGGCTTGGCAACCGCGAGACGAGAACAACGGCTGAAGTCATATGCCCGCGGCGATTTGTTACGCACAGTGTTACGAGCAGCGGTTTTCACGTAAGCAAAATTGCATTTCGCTCAAGACTCATTAGCATTAGCGTAGAGCCATCTGGAATTGTTATTGCCAAACCAAAACTGAGCTGAAGCCATATTTCATCTAATTCATAAAGTTGCCTTCAGTTGATTGCGATCGATTGCCTCGATTGTCCTCAGCCAGATCGATCGTGGCAACCACTGTACGTGGAGTCAGCGCTGCAAGAGACGCGGCCTGGTGTCAGCTCCGTCATCCTGTTGATTTGTGTTAAGGAAGCAAGTGCTTATGTCCATGGGAGTGTGAGTGTTGGTGTGTGTTATGAATGACGGCGGACCTACTTAGCCGGGGCGCTGCTGATGCTGCTGCTGATGCTGCTGCTGTTGCTGCTGATGATGATCGGGGGCTTCTTGATGATCATGATGGTGCCGCAGCGCTTAGATGGATGGCCACGAAAATTTATCATCATGCGAGCCAGAAGACAAAGTAGCAGCCAAGCGACCCAAACGGACATACAACCAAAAAAAGAAAAAATAAAAACAAAATTCATGGCGCATGCGCAAGGATCTAAAAGAGCTGAGCTGGTCTGATGTGAGCCTCAGTCTCAGTCTCAGTCTCGGTCTCAGTCGTGGTCCACAATTAAAATGTGTGTGCAGAGAGGAGATGCGGATGCTTCACTATTTGGGCTCTGCGGCTCAGCTGCCGTTGCCGTTGCCGTTGCGGCTCGTTTCGAGTGTTGAAAAGTAAGGAAGCTTTAACAAATTACCGCCCAGTTACCGGCACAACGAGATGTTTATAAAAGTTGTAAAAATTTGCCAAGCCAACACCAGCCAGCCAGACAGCCAGCCAGCCAGTCCCAGCCATGGCCCAAAACTGCAGACATACATCTCCATGTCGGCTGCTGTGCCGCTAGGCACAAACAAAGATCGAGAGCAGGAAGAGAGCGGGGGACAGAGCGGACAGAGGGCGGAGACTACAGAGACGGACGGCGGCTGGCATTAAAGGAGTTGGCAGGCTCTGCACTTGGCGCAGGCGCATCGCAGTGCCAGACAATGCCAGCCACTGCACTGGCCAAGACTCCGACTCTGAGACTCTGGCACTGAGGCAGAGGCTGAGCTCGGCCCGGATCGGGCAGCATCGCGCTTCGCTTGCCTTATAAAGTGAGCGCTGAGCGTCGAGCAAAGTTACTCATGTCATGACAGCAAACGAGCAAGCAGCAAACTTATGACTGAGTAATTGCTGGTGATATTTATGCGACGAAGCGTCCGAGGATGTGACGGTGCAGCACTACCACCACCACCACCACCAACAGCAGCAGCAGCATCAACAGCAGCAGCAGCAGCAGCGGCAGCGGCAGCGGTGACGGAAACTGCTGCAGCAGTATCTTTTGCAGTGCTTTCTGCTTATTATCGCTTGCCCCACACTGCATTCGTTGTGGCATATTGATTGGCCTCATCTCTTGAATCAGTGAAATGCTCAAGATTTTTTTCTAGATTTTAGGCAATGTTTGCTAATTCAGTGAACTACATAAATAGGTCATTTAAATTATATTTATAACTTTCGGAAAATAACGTTAAATTCCATTATAATATTTTTCAGCATCCACCATCAAAAAAGTTTTCATATATAATACTAATTTATAGTAAATGTTTCGGTATGTAAATGATCTTTATATTTATATTATATTTATTAAAACTGTACTCTGAATTTCTCTTTCTTTCTTTCTCTCTCTGTCTCTCTCAATCAGAACAATGATTTCCTAACTATCCATCTCCATCTGCAACGTTGTGGGTTACAGATTCAGTTAAGTTTGTGGCTGAGCTGAGGTAGGTGCATATACAGCTACCGTACACACAATTATATAATATCTCTATTCATTATCTACTCCAAATTCTAGGTCGAAAAAAGGAAGAAGGAACATGATTTTTTGTAATTATTAGTACTAAATTATTAATAGCATAATAGTATTATAGTATAATAGTATAATAGTATAATAGTATAATAGTATAATAGTATAATAGTATAATAGTATAATAGTATAATAGTATAATAGTATAATAGTATAATAGTATAATAGTATAATAGTATAATAGTATAATAGTATAATAGTATACTAGTATAATAGTATAGTAGTATAATAGTATATCAGTATAACAGTGTAACAGTATAACAGTGTACCAGTACAACAGTATAGTAGTACATATATCAGTATAACAGTGTAACAGTATAACAGTATACCAATAACATACCTTTCTTGTAGGTGATTTGGAGATTCGTTTTGGGCCTGTAATATGCTTAAACCTCAACATATGCTCGCAGCGTTGTGGCGCACACACACACACACACACACGCACAACAGTTAACATACATGCGTGTGCGTGTTGTTCGTTTGTTTTAGTGATAGTTGTTGTTGTTGTTGTTGTTGTTGTTGCTGCTGCTGCTCGCATAACATCACATACTACAAAACAGTGTGTTTGCTGTCTTTTGGAATGTAAATCATTCGCTAAGTACGCTTGATTTAGGCGACCATCACACTACATTCTTCGACCGAGTCATGCACCGAGCTGAGTTTCGCATGGAGACGGAGTTGGAGTTGTGGAGTTGTGGAGTCTGTGGCCAGTAACTGACAGATGGCTACGCTCGTATGTCTGGCTGCCGCTCGACCGACCGACCGACCGACCAATCGACCGCCCGACCGACCGACCAACCGATCGACCGACCGTCTGAATATGTTTGGATGTTACAATGCAGATACATGAGAGTACTTTCGAAGCGAGCGACGGTGACGGCAATGATGACGATGTTGACGAGACTCTGGCCTGACGACGAAAGCAATACGCCATACATAACTCATCGCACATAATGAGACTGCAATAATTCACTTGCTCTGCATGCTCGTGATCCTCGCGGCGGCCAGTGCATATAAAGACACAAGCCAGCCGAGGCACTGTTATAACAACAACAGCAACAGCAACAACAACAACAAACCTGAACCAAGACGTTGGCCAAGACGAAGAGCGAAACCACAGCACTTGGATTCTCCACGAACGTCCGCAGTTGGAAATCTTCATGCACTCCTAGTTTTCTGTAATTAAGTGTAATGAGCGTAATTGCTAATGTGTGTGGAGCGCACGCTGCCACAGAGATCTTCAGTCTACTGTCTGTGTGTGTGTGCGTGTGTGCGTGTGTGTGTGTGTGTGCGATTGCGTTAGCGATTTAGTTATAGCCTCGTTCACTTTGCGGTCTGCAGTTGGTCTTGATCTTGGCTTGGTCCGGACTGGCTTTGGCTTTGGCTTTGGCTTTCGGTATTGGTATTGGTATTGCCATTGGTATCGGCTCGACTTCGTTTAATTTCGCTTGGTCTGGCCCGTCCCGGCTTGGCCTGACTTCACTTCACTTCAGTTGGGCCGGCTTGGCCTAGCCCGTCCCGGCTTGACTTGGCTTGGCTTCGTGTGCACAACAAGTGAAATTAAAATGTATGACAAAGTGCGTGCAATAATTCGTGCAAGTTTAATGAGTCTCCGCAATGTGGACATTTGTCGTCGTCTAATTGTACTAGATATGGATATTTTAATTGAATGAGAACGATGTCTTATTAGATGCGGGCAATTAGTCTATTTGTGCCTTCTCTTCGACAGACAGCCTCCACATTCGTCCACACACACTCGCCACACTTGGTCTTGGTCTTGGCCTCTTCACGTGGCTGCCCATAATATTTGTTTACCAAATTGCGGCCAATGCGGCCGAGCATATGGCCAATTCCAGCATCCGATCAACCTTAAGTAATCACAATATAATGGATATAATGCCACATATATCTTTATAATAATAGACTTTTCGAAATGTAAACATATGTTAATCAAATTTAATAATTCCGAAATTTACTATTTTCTTAAATTATAAAGTTTAGCTCTTTATTTGTTTAATAAATATGTAATATTATTTTTATATTTATTATAATAAAATCATGCTATTCATAATGTGATCCAGTTACAAAACACGAAAGACAGTTTTTTTCTTCTATTAAAATATTATTTTGTTATTAAAATAAGAAATGAATAAAACTAAAAATATTAAAATTAAGGATGAATGTTTTATAGATGTATATTTTATTTAATAATAATCTTGAATGAAACAAACTCAAATTAAATAATTTATTTGTAAAAAAAATAATAATAATAATAAAAAGACTCAAAACAATAAAAAACAAAACAGTAATAATAAATAAATAAAAATAAATTAAAAACTTCTTTAAAAATATGCCAAAATTAAAATTAAAAAACAATAAAAATACAAATTTAACATTAAACGCTTTGAAAAAATTATATTTTATTTAACAAAATATAAAAAAAAAATAAAAAAATCCAAGCAAAATCTGAATAAAAATTAAAGGCTATGAAAAAATCATATTTTTTTTAATAAAGTGTGAAAATAAAAATTTTGAATTTGAAAACAATATATGGACAAAATAAAATAATAATTATTGTAAATCAAAAGTAATTAAAAAAGCAAGTTGTGATCAAATTAAAATGAAATAAATAAAACGATAACGATAAAAAAGTTGAAATGCATAAAATAAACTATTAAATAAAATTATTAAATTCAAAAAAATAAAAAAATTATTTAAAATCATATTATATTTATATTTAGAATGTATAAATAAATAGATAAAAAAAATAAACAAACAAATAAATAAATAATTGAATAAATAAATAAGTAAATAAATAAATAAGTAAATAAATAAACAAATAAACAAATAAATAAATAAAAAAAAAACAAATAAATAAATACATGAAAATATAAATATTGTAAAATTAAATTCAGTTTATATAAGAGAAAACCTTTCATTTTTGTTATTTTATTTATTTATTTATTTATTTTTTTTTTTTTTTTTTGAGTCTTTCATGCTGAATGTGACATCATATAAGTTTTTACAGTCTACCATGGCCCATATGACGCAGATTCGTAGCTGATTGCCGAGTCGACTTGTCGCAGCGCTTGTCATGGTCATCATATGGAATAGTCATCCTTGCACTTGCACTTGCACTTGCGTCTTAATGCCCATTTAGGGGTCGGTCTAGTGCGGCATGAGCAGCGCGCGATAGTTTATTGAACTGCACAGGACTCGCGTCCGGCTCAGCGGACAGACAGGCAGGCGGACAGAGGCAGGTTAACAAGCTAACAAGATCATTGGATAACAACACATTCCAGAGTCCAGTCCAGCGACTCGCTTCGCCTCGTTCCGATTGACCCAATGCAAATGTGAAATATCTGTTTCGTATATTTGTGCATTGCAATTGTTTGTCAAGTTGTTCGCACGTTCCCCTCGCCAGGGCAAAAGGATTGTGTCAATGTTTGTGCAGCCACTTGTGAGGCACGTTCTGTATCCTCTAAGTCGACCCATTGACTGATCGCTTCAATGGGTTTGTTTGAGCGATTGGCTTGCTGTTTGCTCTCGCTCTGGCTCTGGCTTGTTTGGTCGATGCAAAGTTGTGATAAGGCGGCTCACGAAAGGATGTCGAGGGCGCACGTTCATCAATTCTCATGCACCGATTTCCTGTGCATCTGCATCTTAAATATGACACAAACACACAATACATAAATATCAATACACAAATCCCAGATGCAAAGTTCGGATTTGGTTCACAGGCCAAGAGCTCCGGGGCCAGCCAAGCCGTTGCCTTCTCGATCGGGTCGTCGTCGTCGTCGTCGTCGTCGTTGGCCAGACACTGGCGCCAACCTGGCCATTAATTATAACAATTCCTTGCATTGTCATACACACACACACACGCTCTCACGCATACACACGCACACACACTCACGCACTCATACGCACACGTACAAGTCGAAAATTTATAGGTGCTCGGGTCGGGCATTCTTCACCTGGGTGGTGGGCAATTTATTTCACCTTTTGAAGCGCTTGAGCTGCACACGGCAATTGCACAACAACAGCTAACTGACAAAAACAAAGCCAAACACCAACAACAACAACAACAACAACAAGAACAACAAGAAGAAGAATTCGCTGTGCTGCCGCAAAAGGTCAAGGGTATGCCTCGGCCTGACCCTGTCGCATTCATTGACAATTAAAAACATTTTTCTGGTATTGATCACTTTATTGTCCAGTTGTCGAACAGGACAGCTGTCGCTGGCCCTCTTTGTTTCTCTCTCGCTCTAGCTCTCTCACTCTCCCTCTCATTCTCAGCTGAATTAAATACAATTGTCGTGTTATGGAATTTGAAGTGGGCGCGTCACCTTTGATCTTCGTTTGAGTCCACTCGAAATTCTTTCATAATTTTTGTCACTTTATGTTGCTGCCAAAATTGCTAGGACAATGGACTGTGGCAGTGGCAGGAGTAGGGGCAGGGGCAGGGGCAGGGGCAGCATTTACTATTGTTTTGCAATTGAAGCCACCTTTTACCCTGATTAAGCGGAAAACCCGGACACAATAACCAATACGCCCCGACAGATTCGCATTGTTAGCGGCGCATAATTTATATGGGCCACGGCGACAAGCTGGCGGCCCAATCGCCAGCCAGACAGAGCCCTTAACGTGGCCCAAACCCGAGACCCGGCCAAGAGGCGTGCAAATTTCACACCAGACCAAATCTATCTATATCTATATCTATATCTATATCTATATCTATATCTATATCTATATCTATATCTATATCTATATCTATATCTATATCTATATCTATATCTATATCTATATCTATATCTATATCTATATCTATATCTATATCTATATCTATATCTATATCTACATCTCTGTTAATTAGTTTGCAGCCCTGAAGCTGAACACCTTGTCACAGTTTTAAGACGTTGTCAGCATTTGTGCTCGCTCTCACTCAGCTCGATCTCAGTTGACATCGCGTACATCACTCTAGATATATATGTATATATATATATAGATCGGACAAGTGTGCGCAAATAGAGCTGTGTTTTGAATGCTGAATCTTTGATTTGATTGCTTCACAGCTGCGGAGATGAGTTTGATTCTGTGAAAGAGGAAACCGCTGAGGCTGCATATGAATCGAGAGATTTCTTCACCTATTCCCATGGCATTCGAGCAGTGTCAAAAGCTGAGGCAGCGCTTTGGTGTCGTGAGATTATTAGAGATAGAAATAGGAAAAAAATATTAATAAAAATCGCAAACCCAACATAAAACGTTTTGCAATTTACTATGCAAAGGCTACAAAAAAATTGAAATAAAAAAAAAACTCTCCGGGATTTTCTTTACGATGGGAAAGGGGTCTCGGCTTCCACGGAGTCCGATGGCTGGGATGCATTTTGGTTGAAGGTTTGTTGTGTGTGTTTTGGGGTTTGGTTTGGGCCTTTTGAATTACTTGGCTGGCTTAGTCGCGCATTTAAGGCCCATAAATGTAACGCCATTATCTATAAATCTGCAGCGGAAAACATAACTCAAAAATAACAAAACAAGCTAACACACAAAACATAAACGAAATAAGATATTTTTAATTAATTGTCACTGGAAAAAAATACAAAAACAAAAACAAAAAAACAACAACAAATACAACTACACAGTTTTATGAGAAGCTGCACGTGACCGACGGCAAAAACAGCAACAGAAAGAAACAAAATGAAAAAAAAGATGAAAAAAAAATAAGAAAAAATATAAACTAAAAAAGAGACCAAATAAACATTTAGATTAAATCTGTTCCAGTCGCTGTGCCAGACCCAGGGCGCAAGTTCATTGAGGAACACACAGAGTCACATATGTTCGACACACACACACACACACACGCACACACACACAAATAGGCCTAGTACCTAGTACCACAAAGAGTGGAGCCAACAATTTAGACATTTCTCATAGAAAGACATAATTTTCAATTTAATAAAGGCCATCGCATAAATACGCTCGTAAAAACCTATCAAAACTTAAGATAGATGAGCACTACGTGCACTTGCTGGAAAGTCCATTAAAAGAGAACGCGGCGCTACGGCCAGCCAAAGGGTTGTTGCTGTGCAAAAGAGACGGCAATAGGCGGGTGCAACTGCAATTGCCCAGGATGAGTGACAAGTGGGAGGGAGACAAAGCACACAAATATATGTGTATGTATGTATGTGTGTGTGAGTTGTTTTTCTCTCTTCTTTTTTTTTTTTTTGGTGAATGGTGCGCCGACGCATAGTTGCATGTCTCCACTGCACGGCGGCAAGAGGCTGCTGCATCGGGGTCACAATAAAATCAAAATTGATAAGCATCTTTAGTGTCCCAGGGGCACTGAGATGATCGCCCCGTGGTTTGGCATGCCACGGCACTGTTCTGCTGCTGCCGTCGCTGCTGCATATTAAATTGTTGAATCAGTCACTGAGAATTCAAGAGAGACAAATCGGAGCACGTACACAGCGTCCGAAATTAATGACAATTGCTGATTGTGTGAGATAAACGGACGAGGCGCAGGGCAATTGGTGGAAACCGCGACAAACTCACACACACACACACACAGAGTGAGTGAGAGAGAGAGAGAGAAGCTGAAAGACATTAGTAACACACAAAAGGAAGCCCCGAACACATCGAAAACCTCAGATTTTGACCATGGACCCCGAACCGAGTCCAAGTCCAGGGTGTGCGTAGATTCCTCTGCTTTGATAAGCCCAAGAAAAAAAAAAAACAAAAACCAAAAAATATGCCGAACCAACACCAACAACAAAATTGTCGCTGAGTTGACGTCGTAAAAAGGTTGAGAAGGAACCCAACAACAACAACAACAACAACAACAACAATCAGAACAACAACAACAAACAGATCAGCGCAATGCGTCTGTGGCATTATTATATGGCTCATAAAATATTTGTACAAGTCTATAAATGCCGCGTAATTTACTTCTGGCTTCAATTAAAAGGAAACTCCAACAATTCGAAATTAAATTGTTGCGGCATTTTATACATACATGTGTATACATGTACATATATGTATGTGTGTATGTGTGTGTATGTAATGCATACCCTGTGCATGCGCGCCCAAAGGTTATATTGGTTTTAACATGTTGAAACAGAATAAAATTCATTTTATTTTATTAATATATTTAATTTATTTCATTATTTTATTTAAAAAATTTACTTTATTTAAATTACATTCTACAGTATTGTTTATTTATTTGATTTAAGCCTTAGTTCATTTATTTTTATTATTTGTTTTCTATGTGCATTGCATTTATATTTAATGCATAATTTTATTAAAACTAGTTTTATTTATTTGATTCATTTTGCAAATTTGATATTTTTAAATTAACATAAAAAAAGCCATAATTTCCAATTTTGTAATTATTTTATTATTATATTTATGTTTTTTTTTTTTTATATTATACTTAAATTTATTTTATTATTATATGTACTTTATTGTTTTCGTAATTTTTTTCTGATTATTACTATTATATTTTTAATATATATATTTTTTGTATGTGATATGATTTCACTTATTATTTATTTTGTTTAATATTATATCATTAATATTTAACTGTTTTTTTTTTTTACTTTTTTTATTATTATATATATTTTTACAACAATTTTTATTTATTTATTTATTTGTTTAATTTTATATGCTTTAATATTTACATTTATTATACTCATTCACGAAGTGAATTAGTATATTGGTTTTGTGCAATGTCCGTCTTGCTGTCCGTCCGTCTGTCCGTCTGTCCGTCTGTCCGTCTGTCCGTCTGTCCGTCTGTCCGTCTGTCCGTATGAACGCAGTTCATTTCGGCGCTATTGAAGCTAGAGACTTGAAATTTGGAACACATACTCGTGTATAACTCCGATTAATAAAGTGTTAAAATTTTCCCGATCCGCCCACTAGGGGCGTGGCAAATCGGAAAATGCATTTTCCGATATACCAGAAGTCATGTTAGTTGAAGAGCTAGAAAGCTGAAATTTGGTATGTAGATGCGCGTTGACCACCCAAGTCCAAAAAGCTATAGTGGATATATCTACGCCCATTGGGGGCGTGGCAAATCGGATAAAACTGTATCTCCTAAAGTTCTAAAGCTAGAACGTTGAAATTTTGTACGTGAGCTAATGTTATGATTCTATAATGACTGCTGAAAAATTTATATGTCTACGCCCACTAGGGGCGTGGCAAATCGGACCTGAAGATATAGTGATTTTCCCGATTTTGCTATATTTTAGGCATTATTGATGCTAGAGACCTGAAATTTGGTATATATATGCGGGTTGACCACCCAAGTCCAACAAGCTATGGTGGATATATCTCCGCCCAAAGGGGGCGTGGCAAACCGCAAAAGTTTATATCTCCTAAAGTATAAGAGCTAGAAGCTTCAAATTTAGATAGTTGTGTTACTGGTAACCTCCTCTATCGATTCCCCAAAAATAATTTTTACGCCTCTTTGGGGGCGTGGCATATCGAAAAATACCCTGTAATTTTCACATTTTTGGAGCGTAAGCATCCAAACTTTACAGTTAGACTACCGTTAGCTCGTTCTACGATCTGGCCAAAAATGAGATGTCTACGCCCACTAGGGGCGTGGCAAATCGAGAAAAACTGCATTTTCTGCAGTACTAGAGCTAAACTTAGATACTGAATTGCTGATGGGATGTGAATGAGTATCCCGCAGTCGGTAACGCCCGACTGCAACGTTCTTACTTGTTTTATTATAAGACCAGGTACTTTCTTTTTAGCTATAATTTATTGATAATAATAAGTAGTAAACTATTCATAAGAAAATATATATATACTAAAAAAAAAAAAAAAAAAAATAAAAATATATGCAAATAAAAATATAAAAAATATATTAATAATAATATTAAATGTAAATAAATTTTAAAAGAAGCATACGAATAAATATGCAAATAATAATAATAATAAAAAAAAAATAATCATAATAATAATACTACATTTAAAAAATAAAAAGAACCACAATGATTATTGAAAAAGAGTATTGTTAGTAAATAATAAATTATTTGTATTAATATTTAAAAATAATAATAATAATAATATAATATTATTATTATTTTTTTTTTTTTTTATTATTATTTGCATATTTATTCGTATGTTCTTTTTTAATTTACTTACATTTAATATTATTATCATTTTTTTTTTTTAAATATTATTTTTTGTTTTTGTTTTTTGTTTTCTAGTTATTTTTGTAATTTAATTGTTTGTATTTGATTCTTCATTTCTTCAAATTGTTCTTACAATTTAGATTTTCAACCCTACAGGGTATCTCTTAGGCCTACACATTAGCGTATATTTTTGCTAGATATCACGTTGTCTGTCATTCTTTAAAGTCGATTGAAATTGGGCTAACGCCGCGTATGCGCAATGCAGCTGCTGTGGGAATGAATCTTGCGACTGTGAAAACTTTAGATAAAGCGCGCCGCGCATTTAAGAATGTGAATTAAAAAATTCTTATTATTGAAAACATATCTGAGTTAGATATTATTTATTCGGTTCGATTGAGAGCTTACCTGTTGACCTGTAAATGAATTTTGAATGGACTCCCCTCATTAGTAATACTCCAAAATTTAAACCATTCGTATACCGAAAAATAAAAGACTTGCTTGTATTTAGTCTTCACTTAAGATTTATTGTACAATATACTGAAGGATGATTAAATTGGAAAATACGCATTCAGTGTTTTAGAAAAACAGATTAAGGAAATAGTAAGTACATGTAAATATATTACGTGTGTGTGTGTGCGTGTGTGTGTGTGTGCTTATCTGTTTGTGTATGTGTATATATAATCTATTTATGATTACGTTTGGCGAGATACTTGATTAACGTTATTAGACTACATATGCAATGTTGGATGGGCTGGGGTCGTCGACCAACCTAACTATCAGCTATTATCACAGTATCGTAATACAAGGCAAAAGTCGTGGTAACATTGAAAATACTTTGGACTTAGAGCTAAGCGAATGTCTTCGTTAGAATATGTGAGGAATGTTTTGCAAATAAATAATACGGTGAGGTCTTATGCTAGACGAAAAACACGAAAAAAAACGAACAAAAAAAAATCCATTGAAATTTCGAATATACAAATATGTATATAAATAATGATAGATAATAAATACTTAGGCTAATTAGGATTCGGGTTCGGTTCGGAGTCGGATTCGGATTCGGATTCGAATGTCATAGCCGTCTTTGAGAATGAGTTTCAGTTCATGAAATCAACTGTGGGGTTGGAGTCGGATGCTTATCGGATGGATGGATGGCTCAGTTCAGTTAGAATTCGAAATGGAACTACGCGTATAACTGGTAACTATCTTAATCTTAAATCTTAAGAAGAGGGGGCCGCTACCCGGCCGGTGGTTAATTTCCTTTCTTTAGTTGCTTTGCAATTCCTTTTGGGGTGCTTGGCCAGCTGCTTGGTCAAGTGCTTCAGGTACTGGATGTACTGGTACTTGACGAATCGCAGATCCAGGCTATCCGGCTGTCTGGGCTTCTCCGCCGGCTGGCCGCGTGCGGCCAACACCGCCTGCCGGTGCAGCTCCACCAGCGGCGTCTTCAGCTTCAGCAGCTTCTTCTCCATCGGCACACGCTTCACCGTTCTCAGCGTCTTGTGGCCCGGCGCATAGAGCCGGCTGCTGTTGAAGGCCTCCTCAAAGTTGCAGAGCACGAGGCGTGCGCTGTTGCGCAGGCGCAGCAGCTCGGCCGAGAGCACGCTCTGCTTCTGCAGGTTGTCCAGGTCCCAGTGCAGCTGGGCGTGCCGCAGATAGCTGAATGCGGCCACGTAGAACTGCAGATCGTGATGTGCGTGCTGCAGCGATAGCTGGAAGAAAACAAACGGAAAACACCGAGATTTTCATTAGTTGTGTGCGTTTGGGAAAGCGTCGTATAGCCGGTTTGAAAGCTAACGCAACTATTTGCTGCCTGGATTGGTGGATCTGGTGGATCGGGCTGGCAATAGATCGAATCGATATCCGTTTTGATAACACAACGGGGCGTTGTAATCACAAACCTAACGGCTCAACCGGTTTTGTTCTGCCTACGACGAACCGGTTGCTAACCGTTAAACAGCCGCCCTCGGCCACGCCCCGTGCAAGTTGATTGAACTCGCTGGCTGATTAATAATCAAAATCAATCATACGACACATTGCCTGAAAGTGAAAAGCAACCGATTCGCCTATACACCAATTCGCCTATTCGCCTCGTTCGCCCCGTTTGCCTCGTTCGCCGTACGCGCTAGTTCGCCCTCTCTCGCTCACTCTATTGTTAACTGCGCTTAATTGCGCTTTCGGTTTCGCAACGTATCTCGCGTCCGCGTGCTAGTGACGTCGCGTCGCGTCGCGTCGCTTCGTATCGTATCGTTCGTTTCGTATCGTTCATTCGTTCGTTTGTTCGTCGTCGTTCGTCGTTGTTGTTGTTGTTGTCGGCCGTCATTTGTTTCATTCATGCCGCTGCTGGGGGAATCCACGACTCGCTCATTCGCATGATTCACGCGCTCGCGCGCGCTTTTTTATATCGCTCTCACTCTATTGTTCTACCTCTCTCTCGCTCACTCTCTCTCTGCGTGTGTGTGTGTGTCTCATTTACAAACGTTTAGATTGCTCAAACACATATCAGCTCTGCCCGGCGCACCCCTGCACCGCGACCCATTGACTCAGTTATGTGCGAAATGCTGTCGAGCTTTGTTGGCTTTTCTGTGACGTCAAAAGGCCGCGTGAGCTGCAAGTTCTTGGGAAAAGTGTGCGCCCAAACTCCAATTGCTGTTGTTGTTGTTGTTGTTGTTGTATGATTTGTGATTTGCGCAAGCCACACTCATGACACTGTGCGTCTATGGGGCATTTTATAAATAGCCACGATTAGCTGTCAGAGCTCCACTCCCACGTTTCCTGGGTCGTCATCGATATTACAAGAATAACATCAACACCTCATCATCGAGCATGAGTGTGTGAGTGTGTCAGTGTGAGTGTGTACTTCACAAACAACATCATTATAATCGGTTAGCAAATCACATCAGTTGCGGACCTCTGGCCAAAACCCTAACGATTTCACTATGAGCTTGTAATTTTTGCTGTCTTCTCATGCTTATAAATATATTTTTTATTTATTTTATTTTATTTTATTTATTTTTTTTTCGGGTTTTTTCCTATGCGCAGCTCCAGTGACGTCAATAAGAAATTCAGCGAAAGCCGCTCATTGTTATGCCAATTATTATTAAACACACACACACATGGTTAAATGTGTTTGAAGATGATGTTAGCTGTCTAAGTATAGAACCGAGCACAACAGCAGCATTAACTGAGAGAGGGAGGAGAGTGGAGAGAGGGGGGAGTGTGAGGCAAAATCTCTTTAATATGAGCTAATGCTTTCATCTAGCTGCGAAAGTCAAGTCAAAGTTCAGGTTAAGAACATTTCGGCCACAATTAGCTGAGCTCTAAAAATAATAATAATAATGCCTAATAAATGTTGTTGTTTTTCATATACCATAAAAAACAACAACAACAAACTAACAAAATAAATATATAAATTTTGTGACTACGTTAATTGAAAGCTGAGCAAAATGTTCTAAAATTAAACTACATATAGCTGGAACGCGTGCAGAAATTTTTGGTTATTTCCAAAATGCAATTTTACAATGTTTACCCAGTTTTAAATGTGTATATGTATGTGTGTGTGTATGTGTATATATGTGCTCGTTTATAGCCCGTCTTTGTTTTAATTTTTAGATTGCTCAGATAAGCTTTAGTGCTTAACGTCATTTTTCCTGTATGAGCAACGTAATCTACTTCCCATTCCTGACATGGCACGGCCCGGCTAGATAACTCTTTTCGTGTGTCTGTACATACAGCACCTCTATACATATGTATATGTACATATGTATGTGACTACTGTCATACGATTAGACATCAGTTAAATATTATTCACAGCCTTTATCAGCTCCATGCATCAGGAAAGCGTCTATAAGTTGTTCAGATATAGCGCACACTTGGCGCATACGTATATAACATGTGTGTATAACATTTATATAACATGTATATAACATTTTCTATAACATCTATAAAAACTCTCACATGTCTTTGACCCAAATCTTGTACAGTCGAGCGAGCATGTTGCAGTCGGTAACAGCTATTGAGAAAGTTCTTATATACATATATAATTTTATTTATTTTTTATTGTATTCTTTTCATATACTTATATATTTTGTTTTTATTAATTCGCGTGATTCGTTACGTGTATTTGGCTTTTAGCGCATCATTAGCTTTTACGCGTGGGCTGCAAATGGAAATTCGTATACAAATTCGAATTCGAATTCGAATATTATTTGTTTCTACAACATTGAAATGAATCTGCATATTTACGATCACGTTTCGATCAGCTGCCTACGGCGCGTGTCTCTGTTGTTTGGCTTTGTTTATTTGCCTCGATTGAGGTTTTGTTTTTTGTTTTCCCAACAAATTAGCCGAGATACGAAATGAAATTCAGCTGCCTCACACAAACACACGCACATATATAATATATATATAAATGTTTATATAATTACATTTCTATATACATATATTTCTATTCTCTCCAATGAAACGTGCTGCATTGAGGACATTGAGGCATGTCGCGTGTCGCTGTTGCACACACGGCGTATGCTTGATTTCTGCTATTACTTGTGGAACGGCCCTCGCTTGTAAGTGCTCGACCGCACTCATATGACTGGCTTGTGACGGCGTTTCCTCTTCTTCCTCTCACCCCCTTTATATTATTTACTTTGCACCTACGCAATGACGAACGGGTGAAATGCTACCTCACGTGACCCACTGGCCAAGCACTTGCCACTTGGCTGTTGGCTTTTTGCTGTTCGCTATTGGCTTTTGGCTTTTGGCTTTTGGCTCTAATCAAATTGATTGCTTCACGCATGAAATTTAGTGCCTATGAAGAGTTGTTAACTTACTGGCTTGCTGGCATTCACTCTGGGCAGAAAATCGTATTGGCTATTGTGCAGACTCCACGCTTTGTGGTTGGAGATGTCGATCGCCTGGACGACGGCGGTGTCCTGCGCCTTTACCGAGTGCTCCACGTGCCGCAGTGCGTTCTCATCACGCAAATGCTGCAGCTCACGCCGCGTATTATTCCGCAAGGTGCGTAGCCACTGCAACAATAAGGAAATGGATCATTAAGATTAATTTTATACCAATAAACGTGAAAATCATATATGTACATATTTAGTATTCTTAGATTAACTGTCAAATGGAAAGTGCAAACGAATTTAATAGAAGTTCTTTTCTGTATATACAATTAATATAAATTAAAAAAAAAAAATAATCATATAATATATAAATAGACGAGCACAGTTATCCAGTTTTGAAAATAAACTCGATAAGAGCCATTTATACAGCGACCTACACAACAAATTTCAAGTCTCTAGCTCTCATAGGTTCTGAGATCAACGCAATCTTGCATACGAACAGACGGACAAACGAATGGATAGAGCGAAATCAACTCAGCTAAGTCAACAAGATTTTTAAAGCATATGACTGGAAAGTTTTTAGTTAAAATATATGTAAGATGTATATATTTAATAACACAGCTATAATATACATATATATATGGGATATTTTATCTAATTCAATGTATAATATGATATAAATTTGAGCTACTTTACGCCAACTTCTATGATGATACTTTCTATGATACTTTCATCTAAAAAGTTTATAATATTTCAGAAATATACCATATATTTCATATTTATATATTCCCTTCATACATAATTGATTTTTAAATAAAGTTCAAGTACCCTTCCCACTTTTGTTTAATGAGCTTCCCTATTAGTGGTATATTATCGTAGTGATTTTCGCTCTCTCTCTCTCTTCCATTCTGATTTCACCTATTTAGTTTTACTTGGTATATTAACTAACTTGAATTACATAATAGCTACATTTGGGATTCTTCGTAATGACTTTTTAAGTTTCCTCCCAACACTTTCTATCTTATCATAGTTCAATAATATCATCGACCAAATATGACTGTGAATTGGGGGGCATATCTGGCCCCCATCGGTCGTTGCTGATATTATTCAGGCATTATGCATTCGACTTGCTTAGGTGTTATCGCTAGGCTGACTCTCGTCTTGTCAATCTTCTTTCAAATAAATAAATCAACAATTCCGTTAGCTGGCAAACTTTTTCAATGTACACATACACTCGATCGATCCGATTCGAATGTGTCATAAAGATTATGAGATCGATACGTGGGTAAGTGTGTTGGGGTTGTCGATAGAGACATGTTGAATGGAATGGAAGACACTTGTTGAATGGAATGGTAAGGAAATGTGATGGAACGGAATGGAATGGAACGAAATTGAATGGAACGAAATGGAATGGAATGGAACGGAATGGAATAGAACGGAATGTAATGTAATGGAGTGGAGTGGAATGGAATGGAACGGAATGGAATAGAATGGAATGCAATGGAGTGGAATGGAATGGAACGGAATTGAATGGGGAATGACTGACGTACCTGTTTGTAGAGGAGACAGCGCTGCCTGCGCGGCAACCGACCGGGCGACTGATCGGGACCGATCCACTTGCCGCCACAGCTATTGCTCCAGTCCGGCACGGTGTTCCTCAGCTCGCGCTGGAAGCTCATCTTGAAGCTGATGCTCTCGTGCCGCTTCTGCATGCGGCGCGTCCGTCTCGTTTGGCGTGCGGCGGCCAGCTTGGCGGCGCTGTCCATGACGGCTGCTGGCGCAGCTGGCGCAGCAGCAGTGGCTGTGACTGCTGCTGCTGGTGGTGCGGCCAGTGCCAGGCCAGCGCCAGAGCCAGCGTGGCCGGATCGCAACAGCTCCTGCAGCTGAGCGGTGAGCAGGGCGAGCATTAGCAGCGATCGCCACTTGGGTGGACTCTGTGTGGACTGTTGAGGACGTCGTCGTCGGGCGCTCTGCTGCTGATCGTGCGGCCTCGGCCCCCTCGTCGTCGTCGTGTCTCGCCTTTTCCGTGTGTTCCCCGTTTTGCTGTTGTTGCTGCTGCTGCTGCTGGCTAGAAGCTGAGCAACAGTTGTCGTCTGTCAAAATGATCAAAATGAATAAAAAACAAAGAAAATGAAAACAATGCAGTTTGTTTGCCAAGGGGATTCCCGTTAGTCAAGTGTTGTTGTTGTTTTTGTTTTTGTTTGCCTTTTGCTTTTGTTTGTGTTTTATGGCGTGTGTTGGGTTAAGAGTGATTTGGCCAAAACGTGCTTGGCCTGACGTTATCGTTATCGTTTGTTGTTGTTGTTGTTGTCAATGTAGTTGGATTTATTTTTATTTGTGCGTGTGTGTGTGTGTGTGTGTGTGTGCGTCGGCTGACATAATTATTTAAAATAAAAGTCTTAATTTGGCTGAATCATCAGGCATAAGCGAATCTCCGCAACACACACACACACACACGCAGTCGGCAACACTGCGCTACAAAGTCAACGAACTTAGCCCACCCCGCTGGCTTCTTGCACACATTTGTGAAATTCACTGAAGTTGGCTTTATGTGGCCGAAGTCAACGTTGGCTATTGGCATCGGCCGTTTGTCTCTTGAGTCTGTTGTCTTTGTACCCTGCTCTTCTCTCTTTCGCACGCAACGCAGCAACGCCAACTCTCGCTCTCTCTCCCACTCCCACTCGCACACGCACACACTCTCTCTCTCGCTCTCGCCTCTCTTTTCCATGCCCAAAGGCCGGCGTTGTTGCTGGCTGACGCATCGTCGCGCACGCTCTGACTTGTTGCTGCCGCTGCCGCTGCTGTTGCCAAACAAAACAACTCATCCCACTCCCACTCCCTCCCCTCCCCTTCCCGCCCGTCGGCGCCCTACGCAACCGCCCACTGCCCATTGCCATGCGCCACGCCCCGAACGTGTAAATTAATTTCACATGTTTGATTTGAATTGAACTTGTTTTTTCGGCAACTGCCGCAGCTCAAAAAAAGAGCGCCTTGAGCTCTCCACCTGAGTCAGGTATGCTAAATGACATTTCAACTGCAGCCTGGCATGCCCTGCACTGCTAACGGCCATAGGGTATATGCAGTCGTTATCCAATATGTTATCCACTCTAGTGCGGCATACCCTGCAGTCTAATAGGGCAGCTATTATAGGGTATATGCAGTGGTTGTTGCAACTCTCGCTGAAGTGATTCTTTCTAGTTCTTATCCATGAAGCAACTGTGTGCATACCCTGCACTCATTGGCAGGCTAATGGAGGGTATATACAACTATTATTATTTGTCAAGAATTCACTTAGCTGAAGTAATTCTCTCTAGTTCTCTCTTGCATACCCTGCATTCACAGGCAATGCAACGCAGGGTATATGCAACTGTTAACAAAACTTTCCTAAAGTACACCCCTCTATTTCTCATCTCCTTTTTACATTCAATATCAGATAAATATAGGGTATATGGCAGTCGTTACTCAAAAAGCAAAAGTTAACTCAACAATCTTTGGCTGCAGTAATACCCTCTACTTCTTATCCGTCTAACAACTGAACGCACACCCTGCAATCAGTCTTAGCTAAATATAGGGTATACACAATCGGAATATATAATATATTAATATATAATAGCTCATCTCACTAAAGTAATGCCCTAAGTAATCCCCTCTAATTTAAATAACGTGTATAACTATGTGCATACCCCATCTGTTTAGTATAGGGTATATGCAGTCGTTCATTCAACAATATTTCATTAAGCTAGACATTAGTAATACCCCCTTGTTGACCTTTGCCCCAGGCGACCTCCTTTCAGTGGCGGCTCCAATACCCTAAAGGGTATCTCAGAGTCGCTCTGGCCGGAAATCGTTTATTATTGTATTATTGCACTGATAAACGCATGACGATTTCCTAGGAAAGACGGCTTACTCCAGCACTGTTTGCATCAGCTTCTAGCTGGCACATTGCGCCTAACGGCATTAGTACTATTTGCTAAAGCAGGCGGGCCCAGTTAGGGAATATGTATGCACCCATGTAGGTCAAGGTGGTTCCAGTACCGAATCAATCAACTACAACTCAAATCACAAGATTCTTCTAGAGTGCTTCCTCTCTCTCTCTCTGTCTCTCTCTTTCTCTATATATATCTATAATATATATTGTACATATAAATTTATATATATATATATGTGTATAACTGGTTAGTCGTGTGCTACTTATCAGTGGGTGGAACACGCAGCGTCAGGTTGCTTAAAGAACAAAAAAGCAAAAGCAAAAAAAAAGTGCACAGCCAAAAACAATTGTCAACTACAACAACAACAACAACCACACACTGACTGTTCGATAAGGCAATTGATGTGGAAAATGTCGTACATGGCATGTATGTGTGTATGTGTGTGTGTGTGAGTGTGTGTGAGGTGGAAGAAAAATGCTAGAATTCGTAAAATAATGAAATTAATACTCACCATTTACACATAAATTTCCAATGAGTCCTGTGCGAGCTGCGCTGGAAAAACCCTCTGCGACGTCTTCCCTCTCACTCTCTCTATCTCCTTGTATATCTATATATATTTATTTATATATATGTATCCGTATATATAGTTCAATAGTTCAGTCAAAGAATATGTGAGAGAGCGTTGTTAAAACAATAAACTCGCGAGATTAAAATGCACTTTTTGAGAATAATTCAATAACAATAAAAAAAATAAAAAAACAAATTAAAAAACTTTGATTCACGTTTTGCAAGAAAAAAAAAAAAATTGTTTTGTACGATATATGAACAATAAATATTGTTTATATGTTTTACGAATTAGTATCTTGCAGATATATTTTAGTGGTAAAACGTCGACGCGCTGCGTTTGACTGCCTGTTTTGATTTGAATTGAGTGGCCGGCGATCGGATTCGGGCTGGCTCGGGCTCTCAGATATTTGCTAACTTTCGCGCAGAGAGCGGCAACAGCTGAGGCAGACTCGGCGTCACACACAGGCGGCGACGGCAGAGGCTCAGGCAGAGACAGCGGCAGCGGCAGCGGCAGCGGCAAAGCGACGACAGCAACAGCAACGAACGAACTGAACTCCTCAGTTACTATGAGCGTACTAATGAGGAGTATAACGAGGTGGCCCCCTCTGCCCAAGAAGTTAGACTCGTTGGTGTGAGTAAGCAAGCGTCGGTAACTGTAACTGCCTGTGTGTGAGTGTGTGCAGATTCGCGAACGCCTCTGAGCGCGCGCAAGCGCATATGAGAGTGTGAGTGGGCTTGAGTGAATCGACAATCTAATTGCGCGAGCCTGTGTGTGAGTAACAGTGTGAGTGGCGTCTGCGTAAGACGCGAGAGACTAAATACAATAAATTAAGATTAAATATTGTTGTTACGAATAAAGTAATTGTTTGGTAAAAGGCAAAAGTACAGAGCTGAATTAAGTAGATGACGCCGCCCCCTAAGACAACGCTAACCTTGCCAATCACAACTACTAACAGCTCTCGCAACAGCTGTTACACACACACACACTCGCACTCACAGAGAAACGCTCAAATCAGCCGAGCGTCGGCCGAACAACCGGCGACAGTTGCCGAACAGCTGAGCACAAAACAATGAATAACTGTGAGTGTGCCCTGCATGCGGCAAATCTGGAGTGAGGCATATCAATAGAGCCATTCGCTTGGCAATTGTTTGAGCTGGCATGAAAACGCTCAAGTGAGTGAGAATTTTGTAAATAACAATTGCCAATAAGACAATAAATGTTATTCACATATTTTCATTATTATTACTACATTAATATTGCATCGGCCAAGTAGCTCGAGTAACTCATTTAATTAGCGCAAGTGTAGCGCATTGACACAGTCATTGGGAACGTTGCTGCCTGACGTCGCGAGTCGCGACGTCTGCAGTTCTCTCACTAGCCTCGCTCTCTCGCGCTCTTCTTTTTATGCTTATTTGGTGCGGCGCGGCTGTGGTGGGCCAGCTGGCGCTCTCAGCTTGATCAGCTGTTCATGCATTTAGCAAACGCTGCCGAGCCGAGCGAGCGTTTGAGCGCTTCGTATTGCTCTCTCCCACACTCATTTTTCGTACAGTTTATTTACGCTCTCTCTCGTTTCTTCTTTTTGCAAAATAAACAAAGCGTATTTGGATTCTTCTGGCGGAACAACAAAATTTTGAATGCCACAAAATGTATGTATAAACTGTGAACATTTGTTAACATTAATTCCGTTATCAGTGAGGTAGGCGTGGCCTGTTATCAGTTCGGTCGAATTGTGTTGGACCTTTGAACCAACGGAAGCATAAGCCTTTGCAAATGCTTGATATATGTACATATGTATATCACTTCCGACTAGTGCAAACCGTGTGTTATTCATCGCTGTAAAAACTTGGGTCACACGCACACCGGCCCAGAGAGCGAGAGAGAGAGAGAGAGAGAGAGATAAATATTATTTGAAATGAACAAAAAAAAATGCCGACGTCACGGAGCCTCATACAAAATTTCAGTTATTTCCGTTCAATTTCACAAGAACTCAATTACTCATACGTAGCGGTGTCTGCTATGTAGCCGGCTAGTCAAGCTTGCTCTCTCACATACACGTACACACACACACACACATGCATATACATACACTTGTGCTTGGAGGTTCATTCATGAATTTTTTCGCGCCACCACAGCAGAGCGAGAGGCCCGCATAGCGCATTGTGTGCGAGCGAGAGGGAGGGCCGCACGTTTACTGTCACAAATCGTAAGCTAAATTTCACCATGCCTAAAACATGATCAATCTAAAAATTATTGAGCGCTCTTACTCATGGAGACGTCGCCAATTGTGGCGACTCCATGGCCCAGTATTTAGCACTCGCATGATTGGCCCAAGCTATTTTTAAACTATTGTGTAGCGGCGCGGGCGTGAAGTTGCCATTTGGTAATCTTGACTGTTTGAGTAGCCAATGTATATGTGTGTGTGTGTGTGTGTGTGTGTGTTTTTGTTTTTGTTTTTTTGCTACCTTTGGGGTCAGCAATTGATCGAGCCGGCGCCTTTTCGGAACTGCTCGCTCATACTTTGGCATGCAGTTGTGCCTCTCTGGGATTTCCCATGGAATGGGGCCCGGGGCCCCCGATCGCACTGTGAGCCGAATATTGTATTATTGCCTAATAAGTCAAATGTCTGTCAAATGTGTAATGAGCGCCGGATGACGTGCCGTACGACGGCGGCGGCGTATGAGTAATATGCAAAGCATGACCAACAGAAAGCGAATCAATCACGCAGCCCTTTCAAATCGAATCCACTTGAATTAGAGCATAATTAGCATTGCTCCTAGAATAGCGTTCGATTAGCCCAGACCTAGTCAAGCGCGCACACACAATTCAATCGATAAGGAATTGGTCTGATTAGAGTTGAGTTTCTTTTTCACTTTGACAAGACTAAATTCGTATCAGCTTTTGCGCTCGCTTGATCAGTGGGAGGAGACGTTTGCTTTGTTTGCCAGCTCAGCGCATGACTTGGAGCTCAACAATTTCTGACGACACTCGAATAGTAACCGCATAATAATGCTAATTTATTAGCGAATCGATTTGAAACAGCTACTAAAAAATCCAGCCTCAAGCGAGCGACCTGAGTCATCAAATACAACTCGAGCTGAACTTGAATTTTGTATTCGAGCAAATCAAATTCAAGTATCACAATTTTTCGTCTAGGGCGCATCGGGCGTATACGCAATACGCACACATGAGCGTGGACTCAAAGAGTTGAAAGTATTTAGAGTGTTATACGCATTCGACGTGTTATACGAAAGTTCAGGCTGCAGGCAAAAGGGATGCAGATGCGAGTGGTGGGAGGGGGGCAGGTGGAGAGGTGGAGAGTGTATAGCCATGGGGCTGGTGCCCCATTAATGGTCGGTAATTTGGTGAGCGCTGTGCGTTTGGTTTTCATGTTTGCCGACGCGCGAAATTTAAAAGTTTCACACATAACAAAGTGCGAAGGATGCAGATCGCCAGAGCCAAACTTAATTAGCGCCCATTGCAAAAATATTTACGGCAAAACAAAATAACACCCATTAAGCAAAGGGCGAAAACAACAACAACAACAACAACAACAAAAGAAGGAAAACAAAAGCAGCGCAAACGCGTGATGATCACTGGGTAACGCCCCTGACAAAGCCCCAAAAGAGGAGACGCACAGGCACAGACCACGTTCAACAGCAACAAGGCAGCCCAAAAAAAAAAAAAAAAAAAGAAGTAGAAGCAGAAAGTGAAATAAAATAAAATAAAACACATGCAAGCTGTATGAGCATCAAAGGCCACAACAGGAGCGCGATTCAGCCATGCCCTGGCCATGGGAGGTACACAAACTCAACCTCAGCCAGAGTCAGAGTCAGAGTCAGAGTCAGCATCCCGATCCCGGTCTGGCTCTGGCTCTGGCTCTGGCTCATTGTCCGTTCTGGCCGCGGCCGTCATTATAAGCCGTCACCTTGTTGTGTAGACATTGGCCATGGCCACCGCGCAGATCCACAGACAGCGACGCTGCTAACTGCTAATCCGGTTCGGGTTCGGGTACGGCGGCGGCAATCGCTGAAGTGAAATCAACTCGTTAAATCGTTACCAAAACTGATCCCATTTAGCGGCGCAATGCGGCGCCAGCCAGCCAGGTCCAATGAATGCGCTACTTTTGCACTACCGAGCGCTGAGCAGCTGAAGCTGCATATCAAAGATACATACATATATTAATAATTAAGAAAAAAAAAGACGGTATGCATAGCTGTACATGTCTAGTTATATGTATATGTATGTATATTTTATAAATCCAATTGCAGTTGGTAGCGTGACAAAAGGTTGAGCTGAACGTCTGCTTGGGCATTCGCGTCATCGGCGTCATCAGCAGCAACACCAAGCAGCAACAGCAACAACAACAACAACAGCAACACCTTCATCATTATCAGCGGCGGCGGCGTCTTCGATTTGGTGCTGCGTCGCCTGAGGGCGCGTTGAGCAGTTGGCGCTGCTGCTGCTGTTGGTGGTGGTAGTGCTGGTAGTGCTGTTGGTGCTCTCTCATCGGGACTTGGGCCCGCCAATTGCGTTGCCATGGAAGTAGGTGGTTATGATGATATACTTTGGCTGTTTGGCTTAGCTGTTGAAAGCGACCTTAAGCGGCTTCCGCTGCAGCAGCAGCAACGACTCGTTTCAGAGTCGGCAATATTGTTGCATGGTTATTGTTTCTACCAAAGGCGCACAAGCAAAGGTAGAGGCAGAGGTAGAGGCAGAGGCAGTGGCAGTGGCAATGGTAGAGCCAAAGGTAGAGGCAGAGGCAGAGACAGAGGTAGAGGCCGTGGCAGTGGCAATGGTAGAGGCAAAGGATATGCCAGTCTTTGTCTTGGCCGGCGACGTCCATGTTATTAACTTATTTTCAACCAATAAAACGGCAATGAAGCGAACGAGCCGAGCCGATCCGACCGGCCCGAACGGAGGCACCAAATGCCTGTGGTTCCCACAGTTATTATTTTCATAGGCTGAACTATTTGGTGTGGAAGTAATGCGATGACGGCGACGACGGGGACGGCGTCGACCTGGACGTGGATGTGGACGATGGCGAACATTGGCGCCTCGCTTGGCATTGGTGTTGATTGGCCCGAGCAAAGTGTCAAATAACAATGGCAGAGCCAGAGACAAGCACAGGGCATGTGATCAGGCGAGAGACGGGAGGAGGTGGAGGCACGAAGGAAGCATTGCAAGTGCTGTAAAAATTGTTGATGGCGCCCGGGTTGATGTCACTGATTAATTGCGTAGCCATTAATCTTCTACAGCAATTGAGCAGTTGAAGTAGAAGAAGATGAAGATGAAGCAGCAACAGCAGCAGCACCGTCAGCGGTAGAGGCCAGCAGCTTTGACATGCACTTGGAGACCACACAAAGCGGTGCGCGGTAATTGCAATAAAACATCAGAAATGAGAATAAAAAATAATAAAAACAACAAAACAACAAGACAAAAGAGACAAGAGACAAGAGACAAAAGACATGGCATAGCATACCCGAAACCAGATTGATAATTATGTAGAATGATAGTTCCTTTTTTGTCGTTATCCTCAGTGTCAGCCTTAGTCTCATTCCCCGTTCCCATTCCCATTCCCCGTTCTCATTCCCATTCCCATTCGCGCGCTTCTCTCTTACGACTTACACGTAGACCGAGTCCAATTCACTCGTGTGTTTTTGTTTTGAAGTGTCCAATTTCACAACATTTAATTCAAGATTTGACGGCAACAGGTTCGGAGATTCTCGAATTGAGCGACAGGTACAATTCCAATTCAATCTGCTTCTGCTGCATCCCTCTCTCACTCTTTGACTGACATATACGTATATATTTACCTTTACCTTGCCTGCCAGCGTCTCTGCTGTAGTTTTTCCTTCTTCTTTTTTTTTTTTTTTTACAACAAGACCTCCCGCACATGTAAAACATGCCGATTCATAATTCTGCATTTGGTTTTTTGAGGAGGCAATACGAGTGGAGTAGAGAGTCGATGATGAGCAGTCGTCGCAGCCGCCAGGAACACCTCACCTCACACAAAGGCTGAGCGCTTGAATGACAGCGGCCGAGCGCAAAGAGGAAAAAAATAAAAATAAATAATAATAATAATAAGAAAATACTAAACTGAACTGCCACACGAGATAAATATCGGCGACGAAGCTTCAGCAGCGGCAGCCTAAACGACCACCCGATTGGAACCCGGCTGGAACTTACAGGTCCGCTCCAGGCAGCCGGCCAGCCAGCCAACCGGCCAGCCAGCCAGGTGGAATGACAGATTGGACCACCATTTGCACATGTGACGAGGATGCGCCATGTAGCCCCAAACCGAACGCAGCCGGAGCAGTCGAGGCTGCGAATGATGCGACGATTCTCTCTCGTGTCGTAGCCGCCGACGTTCGAGACAATGAAATACAAATCGACGAGCAGACAAAAGATTTCCTTTGCCCAACGTGCGCAAGGCGACGCGGCCAGCCGTCAGGCATTAGCAAAAGATAAATGATAGAGTATGAGCAGCGCAGCGCAGCGCTGGGCTAATATTAGCCATGCAAATTACAGGTATGCATATCAGGCGTACTCCCATTATTATAGCTACCCAACATTATCATTATTATTAGTGTGAGCAGTAGCGTTATAGTTAGCATTATCATTGTAACATTGTTGTTATTATTATCATTACAATTATCAGTATACTCATATTCAGTATCATTGTTGCATTGTCATTGTCATTGTCATTGTCATTGTCATTGTCATTGTCATTGTCATTGTCATTGTCATTGTCATTGTCATTGTCATTGTCATTGTCATTGTCATTGTCATTGTCATTGTCATTGTCATTGTCATTGTCATTGTCATTGTCATTGTCATTGTCATTGTTGCATTGTCTTTGTCATTGTCATTGTCATTGTCATTGTCATTATCATTGTCATTGTCATTGTCATTGTCATTGTCATTGTCATTGTCATTGTCATTGTCATTGTCATTGTCATTGTCATTGTCATTGTCATTGTCATTGTCATTGTCATTGTCATTGTCATTGTCATTGTCATTGTCATTGTCATTGTCATTGTCATTGTCATTGTCATTGTCATTGTCACTGTCATTGTCATTGTCATTGTCATTGTCATTGTCATTGTCATTATCATTATCATTATCATTATCATTATCATTATCATTATCATTATCATTATCATTATCATTGTCATTATCATTATCATTATCATTATCATTATCATTATCATTATCATTGTCATTGTCATTTGAATTGTTTTATAACTCTGATGATTCTCTGTTCTGTCATTTGACCATATCATAGCACATTGATACATATACATCAGCCTGAAGACAGTGATTTGATTAAATTCGATCTTGATTAAATGATGAATCACAGTTTATCTTATTAGATTTAGCTCGTCTCGTTTTTGCAAATCGATTTAAATAGTGGCTTACTCAGCATCGCGTGTCAAGATTTGGGCTACCCAATTTACGATATAGGCATTAACTCTTTTGTTTTCTATGACAGCCATCCCGAAAATAAGCCGAGGCATTGTCAGGTTTTAATATGACCTCACCTCTATCTCTATTTGATGGATTGATTGATGAAAGACACAAAACAAATGGTTAATTTATGCAGCATAAAACTCTGAATTTGCGATAAATAAAAAAACAGTAACGAAAGTAAACAAAAACTAGATTTGTATAGATCTTATCTAAGATGTTGGATGAAATCGAAATATTGCATTATGATATGCCATATGAAGTGAGGCCACCCCAACCCAATTCCAAGTCCACTTCCAATTTCAATCCCAATCGATTTTGATTCCATCACATCATGAGTCGAAAGACAAATGAAGCAGAGAGACGATAATAGAGTGCTCATTTGTCTTGTGCGCCGCAAAGAGGCAGTTGCCGGGGATCGCGACGCGGTGAGGGCGGGCAATTGAGTGAAAGAGATGCTGCGCGGTGGCAGGTATAATATATGTATGTGTGTATGGCTTAGGATCGGATCGAACTACACGCGTTTTCATGCCCACATTGACGTAGCCCCAGGGGCAGTAATCTTTATGACAGCTCCTCGGATTTGTAAGCTGTCCCACTAGCCCTCTCTCTCTCTCTCGCTCGATCGCTGTCTGTCTGTCTCTCTCTCGAATATCGAATATCCTGGCACTCTGCTATTGTCGTACCTCAGCTCACTTATGCAATGAGCCGCTCTCAGTTGCATTCCTCAAGCAAAAATGAATACCATGAACAATTGTTGTTGTTTGACTCGACTGTCGATTGTCTGTTGTCGGTTGTCGGTTATTGTTAGTGTTGTTGTTGTTGTTGTGCTGCTACTGTTGGCATAATTATAGACACATCAGCTGTTTGGGCCACTTGCAGCTAAAGTTTAGAGTCAGCCGCAGTGGCAGTTGATTTGGTTTTCCTCAATCTCAATTGTTTTGTAATGGCAGCCAGCAGCAGCAGCAACTGTAGATCTTGGACAGCTTTGCCATGTCGATAGAAGCCACGCACACACACACACACACACACACAGATACAGAGAGATAGACATACAAGATACAAATTGATAAGCAAGACTCGTACGAGGAATTGACAATGCGACGGCTTGACTGACTGGACTGACTGACTGACTGAGAGACTGACTAACTGGCTTGCAACGACAACGACGATATCACTTGCCGCTCATTCGATGGCAAATTAATATAATTATCATTGCACGAACCGGAATTACACGACCAACAACAATTGTACAACGACAAAGCCGAGGCGAACTGCAACTGCGACTCCTTCCTCAATGGAATGGCGAACGACGAACGACCAACGACGAACGGCGAATGAAAACAAACAAATAAACAATCAAAGAAACAGCGAACCCATAATTAACGCCACAAACGCAAATATTAAGCCACCGTCGAAGTCGAAGTCGAAGTCGCTGTTGCAGTCGGAGTTGCAGTTGCAGTTGCAGTCGGAGTCACGTTATCGATAGCCGCAATCTGCTGCCGGTCTGGCTGGCTGCTTGTTTGATATTGCTATGTATCTTTAAGATGCGCATTGCATAAACATATGACACACACACACACACACACACACGCACTTTTTGAGGTGTGGCGCTAGCTGCCAACTGAGTTGAGATGAGCCCAAGATACGAGCTAGCAAGTGGCTAAGAGTAAATAGTTAGCAGCATCAGCTAAAAACTTTAGAGTCCAGACTCATGAAATCTGAAAACAGAAATCTAATTTAGTCTAAGGAGATGTTATTACTGATGTTGTACTGTCCTCAGGGTTGAGGATGTTTATTAAAATTATAGCACAATTACAATTATTTACATTATTTTTTAATTGATTAAGCTCATAGGATATTAATTATGAACGTGTTTAATGTGACGCTCTAGAGCTTAAAGAGTAAGATCACAATTCTTATTATCTAATGATGGTAAATTGAAAGATTGTTTGTTACCGATAGTATCGATTAGGAATAAGCGTGTTGCCAGAATCGCCACAGAGATAATAGTAAGCTTAATAAGTAAGCATAAATTTGCTCAGTTGCTCAGTTATCATTAGAGTTGACATTAGTCATTAGAGCAATGCATTTGAAAACTTTTCTTAAACAAGAGATATGTTTGTCCTATCAGTAAAAATATATTTTGATTCGGAGTTACACATTACTCATTAGAGTGATAGCTATGTATATTGAGCGCTTCATGAATGAAAATGTTTATATTAGAAATAAAATAAATATTACAAATAAAATATATATATACATTTTCATTGCAGTTTGTATGAGTCATTAGAGTGACACATTTTGAGTCCGCTTGTTAATATAAGAAATTATTCCTTATGAAGTTTTAAGACAATAGGCATGCTAATACTAAAAATATTTCAGTTCACATTACTCATTAGAGTGTCACATAGGTATATTAAGATCTTCATTAATGGATATAATTATATTAGAAACAAATTAATATTACATATAAAATTATATTTCCATTACAGTTCACATTTAACATTATACAAATATATTATAAAAATATATTTTTATTGCTAATTCAAATTAGTCATTAGAGATCTTCATGAATGTAAATGTTTAGGAAATAAAAAATGTAATAATTATTTTTGTTTTATTTTATTTTTTTTTATAATGAAAATAAATTTTAATACATAATTAAAAATAATTTGTTTTTATTTATCCATTATAAATCAATATGCTACTTGAATATATATATCAAAATTATTAGATATGATCTTTCGGAGTGAGCATATATGAAAATAAACTACATTTATTGTCTAATAAGCCAGTTAACCCTCTTTGAACATCTCAAACAAATCGATGTGTTAAATACCATCAATAAACTCTATAAAAACTGAGGAGGAGAGTAGTCATTCAAACTACAGTCTCGGTTCCAGTTCCAATATATACATAGTTTTAATGATCGATAGCGTTAATCAATAACTACTTCTCTAAGAGACTCGAAATTGAAATTAATCAATATGTAATAAGATTGAAAAATTCAGTTTATATATTCATAAGGAATAATACATCCATGTCGTGTTTCCAAACCAACAGATGGTAAATAAATATAAGTATGTGTGTAGATCTATCGATATACATACATACATACATATGTATATATGTATGCATAAAGTTTATAATTTAGTTGTCTTGTGGCATAAAGAGATTCAGTTAAAATATTTGCAAGGCACTTGAGTCTGGCCAAATATCATGAGCTGCCATTGTTAACTGTTAATTGAGCCGAACCACTTGTGATCTTGGTACAGTTGTAACTACTTTTGATGGACGTTGGTGGCCGTTTGTGGCATTTGCGAAATATTTAGCGCTGATTGAGTTGCAATTGCTGTCAGGTTTTTTGGGCAACGGCTACGGCTTTCGATTTCGATTTGGATTTCGATTTCGGGTATTACACTTTGACAAGTGGCTTGTTAACAACTGCAATTAAATGTAATTAGCACACCTCCGACGGTGGCATGGATTAATTAGAGTGTTGGCTAGAGTTTGAGAAGCTGACATTTGATTGCTAGAAATATGCGAGCTGGCCACAGTGGCAGCAGCAGGAGTCGGTAAGGAGTGGCGTGGCGAGGAGAGGAGAGTGAAGTGAAGTTAACGTAGCAACAACTGCAACAACTGCAGCTTCTTACTGTAGAAATCGTGACTTTGGCTCGCCGATCCGATAAAGCTGGCAAAAAGCGCAAAGCACATAAGAGAAAAATTTACCCACCAGCAGGATATTTAAGATTGCCCCAAAAGACCACAAATGTGCGGACGCTGAAGGCGAAGGCGAAGGCGCTGAGGCAGAGGTAGAGGCAGTGGTAGAGGCAGAGGCAGAGGCAGGCGCGGACTCAGATGCAAACCCAACGATGGCGACTCTTCGCAACGCTGGTGACGATGATGATGATGATGAGGCACAAAACGTTCGCTGGGACAGTCTCGCTGTCCGTCTGTCCGTCTGTCCGTCTGTCTGTCTTTCTGGCAAGCTTGCAGTTGATTAAGCGACCGCTTCGGCGGCGGCCCAGCAAACAGATTTGCATATTTCATTGAGCAGTTCAATCAAATGGAGGACACCAAAGCCGGGCCTGAAACAAAACGTGGACTTGGCTGGAGTCGAGTCGGGCCAAAAGTATTTTTGTTTCGCCTCCTCTTTGCTGCATGGCGACGAGATGCAAGCGCTGCGATTAAGTCCGAAATAACTCATTCATACGCAGCCGTGAAGCTTGGCAGGATATGGCACCGTCAGCAACGCAGCCAGGCCGCAGCGGATGGCTGGATCCATCCATATCCATATCCATGGATGGCAACATGTATGGCACCCCGATACCCCACTCTCGCTTCACGCTCTCATTCCATCCCTCTCTCACTCTGCCTCTTTCTCTCTCTCTCTCTCTCTCTGTCTGTCTGTCTGTCTGTCTCTCTCTCTCACTTGCCGCTGCCTAATCTGTGGAATGTCATCACTGCTAGCAGCACCTTCAGAACAATGGCCATGAGCGAATGCAAGTGGAGCTCAGAGACGGCGGCCAGAGACCCAGAGACCAGAGTCCCAATTGACAGTCCAAGATGGCGAGATCAGCAGCCATCGCCAGTCAAGATGGCGATGTGCAGGGCATTTGCATTCAAGCTCGCCCACTCGCCAAAACTAAGCAGAGAGGGACAGGGAGAGGGTGAAGGAGAGGGAGAGAGAAGAGATGAAAATGTAAATAAAAACTACAAAAATAAACCACATCAAATATGTACAAAAACTCTGTCGCTATTTCACTCAGTTGCACTTTCTCTCTCTCTCTCTCTCCTTCTCTCTCCCTCTCTTTCTATCTCTGTCACCCCCACACACTCTCTGTGCGAGTGCGCTCAGCCAATGAAGCGTACTTAATGCGGGCGGACACTAAGCCACGTGTGAAATTCAATCGCCGGCTCATCTTGGATCGGCTCGGCTTGTCTCACTCGCACCGTCATCACCACACAGGCTCGAATGTCGTCCGCCTGGACACCTCGTTAGGAGCCCGACGCTGACGCTGACGCCAACGCCAACGTCGCTGCTGTTGGCCAACCGGTGTGGGGTCCCCTTGGTCCAAGCGCGCTCGTTTTGGTTTCGGTTTCGGTTTTCATATTTTGAGGTTCACCGATGTGTTAACAGGCGGCGGCTGTCGCATATTAGGCAGCCCATGACCAGATCTTCGCCCTCTCCCCGCAGCCAAACTCATTCCCATACCCCAAAGTCCCACTACCCTCACCCCGCACTCCACATCATCCATGGTCATGAGCTGACGAATTTTTGCAGGCTAACAGGCAGCAGGCAGCAGGCAGCAGCCACGGCCAGCCTGAAGACACAGCGATAGCAAGTGTCACGTCAAGCACATAAATTAAATGCACAACAACAATAACAAGACAAAAAGAAGAGCAATACGATTCACCTTGCAGCGAGTCGAATACACGTTGCCCTGCATATTTATTTATTCATTCAAGCAATTTGTTTAGATACCAATATTTCATATATACAAAAAAAAAAAAAATAAATAAAATAAAATAAAAATAACTAAATAAAAATAAAAAAAATTATATTATAATATTTTTTTTATTTATTTATATTTATTTTATTTTCATAATATATTTATTATTACATATATATATATATTTGAATTCAATTCTACAATATGAAGAAATTAAAATACAAATAACTTTAGTTAACTTAAATACAATAAAGCAAAATTTTTTAGAATTAAATTTGAATATTTCAATTTACATAAAATATATTCAAAATATTTATAGAAATATTTTAGAATGAATGAATTATTAAAATATTATATAGTTAATATATATTATTTATTAACTAATTTACTAATTCATTCATTCATTTCTAAAATATTTCTATAAATATTTTGAATATATTTTTTAATATATTTTATAATATATAATATTGACTAATTTTAAGTACTTATGTATAAACGTTTAAAATATTTTATAATATATGTTTTATAATATATAATATTAGCTGATTTGAAGTACTTATGTATAAACTAGTAATTTATGTATCAATGATTATAATCTTTTTAATTTGTCTGTTGTTTATATGTTGATATATGTATATAAATATATATGTATTAAAAAAAATATATAAATATAAATATTTTGAAAAGTGTTTGAGACATTTTATTTATTTGTTTATATTTAAGTTAATATATATTGATCTAAATAAATTTAACGTATCTCAATTATTTAAAAAAATAATTCTTATTAGATCAATCTATATAAATTTAAATATAAACAATAATCATGGCTTAAATATTAATTTAAATATATTGCTATATTATTACATTTTGTTTTTATATTTCAATAAAGTGAATTTGCTTGCAAAGAATTCAATTTTGAATTAATCTCCTTGTGACGCATATAAAAAAGAATTAATTTAATAAAATAAATATTCTATACAGCTAATGCCTAGGAGATGAGAGCATGAACAACAGCTGACTGCAATTGAGATAGTACAAGTGTGCTGTGTGATGATTCCCCTGCAAGTCGTGATACCCCAGCACCGAGGGCATCCGAAACGAGGAGCAGCGAAAAGAACATGAATAAGCAGCCGATCGCAACGAGCACAAGACAAGATAAGCAGATAATTTTCTAGGCAGCAGCAGCAGCAAACGGTGCGGTGGCCACAGGCAGCGCGGGACGGACAAAGGGACGTTGCATGGGTTGCCTCCAAATTGGACCACAGACGCTGTACCCGGTACCCTTAGCAGCGACATGATGTTTTACTAACCAGCGCACGGGCTGTGGGCCAGAGGAGAGCAGGGAGCGGGCGACAGACAATGGACAGCGGACAACCGATGACTGAAGAGAGGCTGCTAATAATTTGTGTACGCGACGCCGTCAGAGCCACAGCCACAGCCAGAGCCAGAGCCACCGGTACACCATCGGCCGGAATCCAGAGTCTAAGCTTTGTGGTGTGCTGGCTTAGGGGCACACAATGGAGGAGCTGGACTGGGCTGGGCACAGGCCCATTGTCGTCCTTCGTTTCATGCTAAACGTGTTGTTGCCAAATTGTGAACAAGATTCATTCATGTTTCAACACATTGAGCAACACGAGAGACTCCGCCGACATACGCCGAGGATACGCTCTGCCATTCGTGGCGGTGTCGTTGTCATGGCCATCAACCGTCAGCCTCTGCCTCTACCTCAGTCTCAGTCTCAGTCACAGCTTCAGCTTCGTCGTTGTCGGCGTGTGAACAGACAATAATGCGGCTGCCCGCACGTTCTGCCCTCTGCATTCGCAGCTCTGATTTGAATGTGATGTCTGCACTGTGAATTTATTATGGCTGCGTACCATGCGGCGTATGATTAATAAAATTAATATGAATCCGCACAGATAATAATTGGGTAATTCGAAACGCCGGCGCACAAAGGCTCAAATCGCTTTTTATCGCATTGACAAGGGACTGCCAACAGTTAGACCATAGAGCATCCGCATTCAATTATCCTGCCATGAGACACTCACTCACAAAGGACCGCAATCGATTGAGTTATGTAGGTGTGTGATTCATCCAATCAAATTTAACAACTTTATCACTATTGCTCAGATTGTTGGAGAGATCAAAGCTATCGACTTAAGTAGACCGATTGACCCAATCAAATATCCATTGCTTAAGTACTACTGTAATTGTAGTTGAGAAATTGTTCATTTTGTATAGACTGAAAATATTTCTAATAAAAATTCTAATTATATGTATATATATATTATAGCTATAATAGCTGCAGTAGTTCCATAGTTATCATATTCCTAAGATATAATGATGACGATTTGTTGGCATATAAGGAAATTTATCATCAAATGTTGGTTCTACGTCTAAACTTTCTAAGTCTTCTAGATATTTTGTGTCTTGCATAATACGAAAATTTGATAAAATATATTAAAGTATAGTTAGTATATTGAATATAATATATTCAATGAATTTCTATAAGGCTGTTAATCGATAACATTAACAAACTAAGAGTTATCGTTTTTTAGGTTCTAAAATCAATGTACAATAGACAAAAATATATTTTTGGATATAGAAAATAATTACATTAGAAATCTACAAATTTGAAAAAGTTGTAGAAATATTAGTATTCTAGAATTCATAAAGTACAGTATAAAAAAAAAAACATATTTTTATATGTATAAGTATATAATAGCTTTAGCTTTAAGTCAATATTTATTATTTGATTTCTAATAAAAATTCCAATTATGATAAAGAAAGTGATAAAGATTGTTAAATTTCTAATCGATAACGTTTAGTTAATATAATTCGAACCAATAACTATATATATATAGGGGCGCAGAATGTGATATAACAGCTTGGCACTGGCCTAACCGGAAATGCCCGACATTCCAGTCGCATACCAAGGCAGCCAACAATAAGAACAACAATAAAACTAATAATGAAAACAACAACATACAAGCGCATACAGTGCGTGAGTGAGAGAGAAAGAGAGAGGGAGAGAGAGAGAGAGAGAGAGAGAGAGAGAGAGAGAGACATGGACATTGCTTGCTTTCATTTATTGTGATTCTGAAGATGTTTCTTATTATGAAATTAGAGTGAACGCCGAACAGCAAGCACATAGAGATTGTAGGGACTGAAGGGACAGACAGAGAGACAGGCAGACAGACAGACAGACAGACGGACAGAGGACCGAAACAACGACAATGTGAACGGCGTCGGAGACAGCGACAGCGACAGCGACACTTGGCCAGGAGCTCAATGAATGAAACCGAAATGAGAAATGAATGATATCATGCGCATTGTTAGCTCATACGACAGACACGGCTGAGGCCTGCGGGTCCCAGCAAACGAGATCAAATGCGATAGCGCCACGAAACGAGGCAGCAGCCGACAGCCAACGGCGGACGGCCAACAGCCAACACACCAACAGCCAGCAGACTTCTGTCCTCTGCCTCCTGGCTGCCAGAGCGTTTGCTTTCGGGGCAACGTGTTGCTCATTTAGCTGGCAGCCAGTGCGGCCATAATTCAACGCTTTTGATAACTGCGTTAGGCACCGGCAAACGGCGATCGGCAAACGGCGAACGGTGATCGGCAACCGGCATCGGCACCCGGTACCAACACCGACAGCAGCAGCCCAGGATCGGCGCGCGTCAGCACTTGGATCTGGGCAAGGGCGAATTGAGAGCTGCGAATCTCTAACCCCTTTACGCGATGCACAGTGCTTAAAAAGTGTCGAGCATTATGCATTAGATCTCTTTAAATTGGGTAGGTCATCAGATTAGACTTAGGCATAGATTGATCATACTCACTATCTACTACTCGGATTATACTTAAGGAAATGCTGCTTAGTTATATTAGAACTGATCTATTTCTCTTTCTCATTCCATCATACAACGATCACAGACACACAACGATCGCCTCTACCTTCTTCTTCATTCAAAATTGATCATTGATCATACTCATTCACACCCCTCTCACTTGCACACTTCTTTCTCTCTCATACTAAAACATTGGACTATACTCGGATTATACTTAAGGAGAAGCTGCTTGCTAGTAGTAGAACTGATCTATCTCTCTCTTTCTCTCTCGATCATCTTGTTTAGAAAGTAGGCACACAACGATCGTATCTTCCGTCTTCTTCATTCAAAAAATAACCTCCATCATATAAACTTCAATGGATTATCAAAATACAAAGGCGATGGCAAATCAGTAAAGTCAATCGTCAGTTAGACTCTGATCTGATCCCATAGAACTGAGCTGTGCCTCAAATGCAGAGGGTCAGAGAGCGGTGCTTGGTAGATTTTTATAACAAGAGAGAGATGCTTTGTCATAATTGGCAAGTGCTAATAACTTGTTCAGTAATAATTAAGTTAATAATCATCTCGACGGCTCGTCGACTAAGCGATTTACTAATAGAAATAGAGAAATAGAGATCAAAGTCTGATGTCTGTTGTGCTGTCAAATATTTGCAAATAATTAAATCGAAAGAATATAAATGCACTTTGAATTATGAATTGAGTGAACACAGCTTTAGCAGTATTGTTTTTATTTATTTGAAATATAAACAGCAGCAAAATTATCAATATATATAAACTCTAAGTAAATTCATTGCTTTCAATATATTGTAGTTATTCATAAATACTAGTTACTAGTAATATAATGTATAATAAATTAATTTTTTTTTTTTTTTTTTTTTATATTGGCATGAAATTGAACTTACCATCATTAATATATATATGTATAAATTAGTAGATAATGTTAAACCTGTGATGTAAAGTTTGCTTCAAGGGAGATAATAGGGTAAATAGATGCTCTGAATGAATTAAAAAAAAAAAAAAAAAACATCATTAATATTTATATATATATAGCTAATTGCAAGAATATAATAAAGTCATATTAAAGATAATTAATGATAATTATTACAAAGTAAATATATTTGTAAAATTATTTATAATAGTTGAATATTATATATTGTATTTAAATTATACATAATTTATAATATAATACTATATAATAATAATATAATTCACTGATAAAATTTGCATTGAATAAAAATTATAACTAAAAAAAAAAAGTATAAATATTAATTTATCAATGAAGTTTTTGTTTATGGTATTGACTCTAAATAATAAAAGCTATAATAAATAAAATTATTAATTTAAAAATTTAAATCAACATAATTTGTTTTTGTTTTCTTTTTTCTTTGATCTAACCAATAAAATTTATAATAAATACATTTTAACATTTTAATAAAATACATGAAAACAATTCTTTTCTTTTGTTTTTTAGAAATTGATATTATAATAAATTTATATATGACTTTCAATTTTATATTTTAAAATTTGAATCAAGATAATGTTTTTTTGTTTAGTTATTTTTTTTTTTTTTTCATTATATTCTGATTTAGAAGAATACTGGAATATAAAAAAAGAGATAATTAATATTTTAATACATTTATTTTTTGTTATTAATGGGAATAACAAATATTATATTTTAAATATTACATTAAAATTCCATTTCACTCCCTCAAGTGTTGCCAGATCTTGCAGTATTATTAATAATACCAAATTGCAATAATTCATTATATATTTACGAAATTGATTTGCTGTGTTTTGGTACCACTGTAACGCTGCATCATCTATGGCTGGCCCGGCGTTCGCTCCGCTTGCCCTGTTCGCCCTCCCTTTTGTGGTACAAAATGTTTTCTTATTTTTATTTTTGTTGTTTTGTATTTTTGGTGTTTGCCTGGCGATTTGTTGTGTTTGATTTGCTGCCTCATCGCCGTCGCCGTCGCCGTCTGCCGCACACATACAGATACAAATACATATACATATACGTATGTATGTATATATACCTGCGCATTCCTGCGTGCCGCGCGCATTGCATTGTTCGCTTTTTGGTTCATTCAAATCCTTTCGGTAAAATTCTTTTGTTTGGTGTCAAGTTTAACAAATATTTGAACGGCCGGCAGGCAACGGCGTCTCTTGTTTGTCCCCATGTTTCTTGCGTGTTGCGCTCCTTGTCATCTTGTTATAGTTCACGTTGTTGTTGTTGTTGTTGTTGCTTGCTGCTGTCGCGGTACATGCTTTGTGTGACATGGGGGCGTATGAGTAATCAGCGCTGCCCACAATTAGTTGGCCTTAGACAAGCTGCGGCTGACCAGACTAGACAGCGATTAGCATTACTTGATTTGCCCAACTGCTGTTGCTATTGTTGTTACTCTTCCTCTGCCTCGCCCCCCTCCAACCCTCCCCCGTTGTTGTAGTCGAGCTACAACTGCTCTGGTCGAACTGGCTTAGCCTGACTTGGCTTGGCTCCATTGTTGAGTTCTTATCGCGCCGCGCGCTTTTGTTGTGCGAAATATTTTGCACCCCGCAGTGCAGCGCACAAAATGCCACAAGAATTGCATACATCCGACAATATGGCTATGGAATATGGCTACACTGGGCCAGCCAGGCGAAGCCAACTGCTGTGCAGATCTCTGGGGCTTGGGTGAGTTCAACTAGCTGTGACAACAATAACTGCGACTGCTGCTGCTGCTGTAAAGGAGAAAAAAAACACGCATTTAAATAATAAAAAAAAAATAGTAAAAGATATAAAAATTGCAACCGTAATTGTTTATTTATTATGACAATGTTTTTCGACTGTTGCCGTCGCTAGTTGTTATTGTTGCTAAATGCTAAAGTGCCGCAGCGAATATAAATACTTTGGGCTTTATCAAAATGCTCTAAAGCTATCAAAAAAATAAGCTATAATATTTCATGCATTCTCTAAAGGGTATATTGGTTACGTTATTTATATTATTTCTTTATCGCTGACAAAATAAATAAAGTTAGACTCGTACAACTTGAAGCACAAGTGGAGCCAGGTCAAGGTTAAGCACACTCCATTGGAGATGTGACATTTTCTGTAAGAAATTACACATAATTAGATTTAAAGAACTAGCAGCTTTGCTTGATATATTGCTGATAAAAGATCTGAACTAAAATTGAGAATGATATTAAAATACGTAAAACTTGATTGAGGTTTAATTGAAGTAAGTTGATAATCGAAGTACTTGGCATTCGAAGGTATTTGATATTTGAGCAATTGGTATTTATAAATTAGCAACTCTAAACTAACTGTAACTCTAAATTAAAAAGTTACGGCGGATAAATGTGTTTATTTATTCAAATCAGCAGATCTGAATATTTTGCAGTTAATGAGCTCGCTCCTATAAAGAGTGAGGGTAAAATTTTAGGAAAATGCCAACTAGAGGCGTGGCTAATCGGACAGCATAAATGCTGATGCTTGTAGTTCAGAATTTATACTTTAGTTCACAATATTGGATCAATTTTCTTTTTCTTTTTAGCATTCTGTTAGAGACTTTATATTGAATTAATGTTAAAACTGTTGACTTTCTCAATTGATTTGACAAGAGTGATATATGCTATGCATGTATGTATGCATATATTGTATATCATTTTCAGGGCGTGGCAAATGGGAAATTAGAACTGGCAGCGCTTTGACTGTGAATAAACACTCCTTCTTGTCTGCTTTTAATTTTAGGCATGGTAATAATGTAAAAGTAGTGGATAAAAGTAGTACATAAAAGTAGTAGATAAAAGTGGTTGATATAAGTAGTAGATAAAGTAGTGGATATAAGTAGTAGATAAAAGTATTAGATAATAGCAGTATAAAATATATATAATAGTAGTAGATAAAAGTAGTACATAAAAGTAGTGGATAAAAGTAGTAGATAAAGATAGTATGGAAAAGAGGTATATAAAAGTAGTAGATAAGAGTAGTAGTAAAAGAGAGAAAAGAGATAAAAAGAGAGAAAAAGAGTAAAAAGGGGAAAGAGAGGAAATAAAAGTAGTAGATAATAGCAGTATAAAATATATATAATAGTAGTAGATAAAAGTAGTACTTAAAAGTAGTGGATAAAAGTAGTAGATATATGGAAAAGAGGTATATAAAAGAGATAAGAAGAGAAAAAGAGAATAAAAAAAAAGGATAAGTAGTAAATAAAAGTAGTAGATAAAGGTAGTATAGAAAAGTGGTATATAAAAGTAATAGATAAGAGTAGTAAATAAAAGTAGTTGATAAAAGTCGTAGATAAGAGTAGTAGATAAAAGTAGTAAATAAAAGTAGTAAAAGTAGATAAAAGTAGTGGATGAAAGTAGTGGGTAAAAGTAGTAAACAAATGTAGTATTCGTATCTAAAGACATTATATTATTTTCCATAATTTTGTTATTAAATGTACAATTAATTAGATTCATAAATGCACTAATTTAATATAAATGTTTAACAAATTTAGTATTTAAAAGAAATGTGCTAATAGCATATAATAGTCAATTTATTTTTTTTCCATAACAATTAGTATATTTAAATATATATTTTAGATACATATTTCCAAAATACTTTTTTTATAAATAAAATAATTTGACTATAAAATGCAATTAGTCCACATTTTGGTGCTCATAATTTATTCAAATTTCTAGTTGAGTTATATTCCTAGTTTGAATATACGTATTTATTTATTTATTTATTTTATTTATTTTATTTATTTTATTTATTTTATTTATTTTATTTATTTTATTTATTTTACTTATTTTACTTATTTTATTTATTTTATGTATTTTATTTAATTTATTTATTTTATTGATTTTATTTATTTAATTTATTTTATTAATTTAATTTTTTTAAATTTTATTTATTTTACTTATTTTATTTTTTATTATTATTATTTTTTTTTTTCGGAGAGAATTGAGGATTCGGTTTGTCGCTGTGTGACATTAAGAGACTTTTGCTTACTTTCAGTTTTTATTGGCAAAGTTGTAGAACTTGCAGTGTCTCGGCCAGATAATCATCGGGCGCGCATACGCATAGTCACCACGGATGGCTCTTCTGACACTTCAATGGGGGCTCCAAGACTCGAGGCTGGAGACTGGAGACCTCGAGGCACGGCTGCTGGTTGTTAGTGTCGGAGGAGTTTGCCGTTGCAGTTGCCTCATGCTGTGGCGCTATGCAGCGATTATGGCAACGGATTAACTTCCTCTTTTGGTTGCTGCTGCTTGTTGTTGTTGTTGTTATTATTGTTGTGCTTACAATGGTGTCATTGGCTGCTGTTGTTGTTGTTGTTGTTGTCGCTGCAACTGCTGCAGTTGGCACCACCCGCTGCCACTTTGTGCCGTGGCCCTTTGTTGACTGCTGCTGCTGCTGCTGATGATGATGATGATGATACCGATTGCCGCATAAAACGAGCCACATTAACCACATGACACACATAGTTAATAATAATACTTATTATGTAGACGATTATACGCCTGTTGCTCACACCCGCCGTCGCATTAGGCGTGCATTGGACGGTCGCCCGTGCTTATCGCACGCACTTTCGATTCCGTTTGCTCGAGCCATTTGAGGAGCGATAAGAAAGCTAATGAAAGGAAAGCACACACACGGCCCATTCGCTGGCCGCGGGGCAGGAGATGAAGCTGCTCACGCCTCATGCCTAGAAGTATACTTTGCCATGGACTTAACGATCTGCCCCTAACTATCTATCGATTGCAATGCAGCACGGAGCGAGAGTTAGATCTAATCAAATTGAGAGAGTGCGCGACTTCAATGTATTTAGTAATCTGCATATAAAGTGAAAGCCAAGCTAGAATAGCTGTAGATCGTGTTTATCGAAATATGCAAAAGAAAGACATGTTCTGAAATATTGTACATAAAAATAATTCATTAATTAATAAATAAATAAATAAATAAATAAATAAATAAATAAACAAATAAATAAATAAGTAAATGAATAATTAAATTAAAAAATTAATAATGAAATATATTATTAAATAAATAAATAAATAAATAAATTTAAAAATTAATAAATACGGTAATAAATCGCTTTATGTTCATTATATTCAATTTTTTAAATATCTAAAAATGTAAATATTATTCAAATTAGTTTATTTTAAATTTTTATATATCTAGACATTTTTAGAAAATATACTAAAATTATAAAATAATTGAATTTGAGAAAATTAAAAAAAAATGTGTTAAATATATAAAATAAGAAATTCAATCAACATTAACTTTCACACTCGGATATTTGTGAATGACAGCCGTTAACTGGCTCAAATTGTAGTATTCAATTGTATGTGAATTGTTTGATCTTGTGCGGGACTCGATTTCACAGATCACAAGTCACAGTCGAGCCTAATCGCAGTGTGCGTGTGTAAAAGTCACGATTTACGGCCACGGAGGAAAGGAGAGAAGATGTTGCCAGCGACACTTGATCCTTTTGTGGGCTGTGTCTATCGCTATCTCTGTCTCGCTGGGCATCATCATCATCATCATCTTCATCTGTTGCTTCGACTTCTTCGTCTGCTGCTTCTTCTTATTTTGGCCGCAATTTATCACATGCCACTTGTAGCCGGATTTTGATCTAATAAAAACTGTCAAAACGTTTGCAGGACGCTGGGAAAATATTTACACGGCTCACAAAGGGCCAACACACACACAAACATCAGGTGAGTGAGTGAGAGTGAGAGAGAGAGGGAGACACTTAGGGACAGGGTAAAACAGTTAGAGCTAGACAATAGCAACAGGATCAAGGATGCTGCACAGCCGTACAGCCGCACAGCGGCAGGTCGTTCGAGACTTGGGCGGTATGACACATCAGGAATTTAGACATTAAAGGATCTGTCCAAATGGCAATGACAGTGGCTAGGGAGTCGGGGCCCGGTTTGGGTGTTCACCACAGGCTGGACGCCTTCGGCTATGTATTGAAAAGATGAAAGTGAATTTCATTGCCGTGTAAAAAAGAAGGCAAAAGAATGCAGCATCGGTCAATTGAAATGAAATGAGCGACCGCTGGGAAATCGAAACGGACTGAGGGACACACACACACATACAGAGAGAGAGAGAGAGAGAGAGAGAGGGAAGGCGCTCCGATTTGGCTCCGAGTTGAACTCTGGTTCTGGGCGGCCCCTGCACGTTTAGCTATTTTTATGGAGTTCCATGGAATTATCGCTCACTCCGTTTCGCTCTCTCGATCTCCCAAACGTTTCTATTAACACATTGTTGGACGGGGACAGCAGTTCCTCAGTATCCCATATAGATAACTATATACATAGTATATACTTGTAATTCTCTTGGCTGATTTGTATTGTAGCTCTGTTTGTTTTATACTTTGCCGACAGCCTTTGCCGCTGGGAAAAGTGAAACGCTGTCAACGCCGACGCCAAAATATGTCCCGCTCGAGTTTTCCCAAACATAAAAGAAAGAGAACCCAAACATTTCTTTTGGCACTGCTGCTGCTGGGCTGTGCGATGATTCGTAACTATTTCCTGTGCCCATATTTCAATGTCAATGACTCGCTGGACTTATGCATTGCATAAGCTATCCCCGCACAAAAGCGTAAAATATCAAATAAAAAAAACTGACTATAAACCGAATGCGAAATGCGAAGACTTGACCTTGTCGTCGGCCAGGCGCGTATACAGGGGGGGGTTTCGGGGGTTCAAACCCCCCCCGAAATAGTCGGAAGCTCAACATCCACTCTAAAATTGAAGTCACTCCAGAGGATATTTTGAACGAAATGGCGAAAACAAGTCGGAAAATAGACATTCTTTTATAGAAAAAAAATTTGAAATAAAGGTCATCCATTATATTATTAAGTAAAAATATGTGTATTTAATATTTGCTGAAAACCCCCCCCGAAAAAATTTTCTGGCTACGCGCCTGTCGTCGGCTCGTATTCAAAAGAGATTAGCCAAAAGGTTTTGCACAAACATTCTTTGGCCATCGTTACTGCAAGCATTTAAAGCGCTAAATATGTGATTTATGGCCATTATGTGATTAGATGCCATCATCCACTGATATAGAGCAGCTCCAACACACACACACACACACACACACACATTTATGCAACAGCAGTTGCCAGCTGGCAACGTGGAATCGGTATGAGGCAGCCAACAGCTTAACTCTTGCCACAGATCTTAACTTGTTCACATTTTACTCTTCATATATATACACATATCTATACATATCAGCATAGTTGGATATATAATATATATGTAGAGAGCTATTTATATTGATTCAAAGTTGCATTGCCTGCTTAGCCCTCACACGGATTGATTAATGGAGTTAGCTTCATTCCAGCTTAGGCTTGGCTCATCGATAGAGCATTGTATGTAACCTTGAAGATCTGGGAGATATTTAGGATATGTAAACTTTCGAATTGCCGAACTTTTGATCTACAACTCTTTTGATCTTGCAACTCCCTAGCATGTTATATAAGAGTATTTATAAGATATAGCAAACAATATTTTCCTATCGGGCATATCTTGATACTTTAATACTTTAAGGATTATATACTGTATAAGCGGATGAGCTAGTTTCAATACACAGCGAATTCAAATGAGTATATATTGACCCGGGTAGCAGTTCGTGTGTAAAGCTAATATACTCATTTTACTTTCGTGAATGAAGTATAGAAATTAGCTAGCCTAACTCACAGCTCTCTATATTGTGCTTTAAATAATTTAGAAAATTGATGAATTATGTGATATTTTTATTCCCTGAACCCATTAAAAATGGGAAATCAGGGTATAATGGTTTTTTTTTTTTAAAGAATTTATTTACTTATTAGAGATCTGCATTAATTTAAAATTAAGACTAGTTTAAGAACTAAGCACTGGCAACTGAAGCTTTCGAATGGATTTAGTTAAGATATTCATAAGAATTCACTCTGAGTGATTTAGATGAAATAAGATACCTATAAACACTCTCAGGCATAAGTTCTAACCAGACTCAGTTATAACTAGATTCTATACATAGAATTCAATTGAATTGGAAGATATTCAGCTTTAGCTTTCTTTAGCACCTACTGAACCTAATCTAAAAACAGTTGCAATTGTTGCATAACAGCAGTTGAAGCATTACTAAACTAGACACAACAAACATAGAGACACCTTGTTATCTCTCTCTTTCTCTTTCTCTCCCTCTCTCTCAGTGCCCCTCCTCCTGCTGGCTCTGCTCTGGCTAATGAAGAGCTGTAGCACATAAGCTCATATTTAATGGCATAATATGCTTAATTTGTGCCCTGTATTATAGTCAAACTCATAGGACAGACAATGTCAACAATGTCTGATGTAAGTCGGGGTGCATGGGTGCGCGTGGGCGTGGTCTTGTGCGAGCTCAACGGAGCGCTCTTGACTTAACAAGCTCTGCTGGCAGAAGGCAGCGAAGGCAGAGAATTGCTTGGCTGCTTTGCTTTGCGCTGGCTTTGCTTTGCGCTGGCTTTTGTTATTGTTATGAATAAGTTAATAATACGGCGGAAGGCGGCCTTTGTCGTGCCTCGACTGATCTACCTCGCCCGGCAGCGCAGGCAGCGCAGGCAGCGCTTATTAAATGATTGAAGCCTTTTGTGGCGAGCCGTGAGTCTTTTTTTGGCCAGCCATAAAAAGGTGGAAACTTTTCACAACGTCGAAGGCGACCACCATCAATAACTGACCACAACGAGCTGCACACCGGGACAAGCAGACAGACAGACAGACAGAGAGACAGCCAAGCAGGCAGTCAGGCAGGCAGGCAGGCAGGCGGACCAACGGACAGACAGCCAGTCGACCCGGCAACAATATTTATGATTTGTTAAGCAAGCGGCAGTCAAACGTGCGAAAGGATAATCACAAGCGCCTGCTGGCACGCCCCCTCAGCCACCAACCGTAAGCGACTGCAGTCGAATGAACCATGAAACTGGCCCCACAGCCCCCGCCAGCCCCCCGCCAGTCCAGTTCAGTCCACTCCAAACTCTGGCATCAGTTCCAGTTCCATCAACATGGCTAGCGTCGTGTGTGAGACATTTCCAAATTGAGTCAATGACTTTTATTTTTATGGCTCTCTCTCTATCTCTCTCTCTCTCTCTCTCTCTCTCTCTCTCTCTGTTTGCCATGAGCCATGAACCATCAGCATCATCCATGTCCATATGCATATGCATATCGTTGCAGACGCGCCGAATCCAGGCCAGCAGGAGTCGCTGGGGCATGCGAACTGATGGGAACTGCAGATTGAGCCGTGGAGCGGGACACTGGAACGGCGCTGCGTTTTATTGCCATGCGAATTGAGCTATTAGCCAAGTGTATAGCTGAGATATTCCAAGCGGCCACAGATGAGCTACGATTAAGCGCAACAGCAACTTCATCTGCTGCTCCCGCGACGAGCATAATCATAATCATCATAATAAAAGCTTTTAGACTACATATGTATGTATGGCCTATCAATTGGTCAATACGATAAGCTAGATCAACTAGCAGATGATGCGATATGATAGGGGAAATGGGATGTATGTGGTATGATAGTAGTATATTTATGAATAAGAATATGTAATATATTTAAATGAATCAAGTTTAAGAATATGGAATGTAATACGAGTATATATAAATATTATTAATTAATACACTTCAGTTCCCATCGATATTTGTAGACTCCTGTGTAGTCTGAACTCTTCAGTTCACAATCACTTCAAGAACTCTGTGCTGTGCCGCCCGCCCTGAATTTGATGTCTCTCATAGGGATTATCTATATAAGAAAAACTAAAGGAAGAATCATCGTGATCTGGTCTCAGACCACCGGCGCAGCACTTTAACTGAGTGAGTAACTGGGTTAGCTGGCAACTTTATCAAGTGTCACGCCACCCCTTGTGTGGGCGTGAAAAGACAACAGCAGCAGCAACAACAACAACAACAACAACAACAATAGAGCTGAGTTGAGTCAATGATCATCGCGGCAATCGACAGCAATTAAGCACTTCAGATTTGAACAAATCATAAAAATTGTAGAGTTGTTGTTGTTGTTGCTGTTGCTGTTGCTGGTAGCAGCTGTCAAGGAGCAACAAGAAAACAGCTGCCATTGGCAATGGGCGCTGGCTCAAGCGTCGAGGCTCGGGATTTGTAATTTGGACAATGCATTGCCACCGAGAAGGGCTCGAGGGTCGGGCATTAATTGAGCCTGGACAGCAGCAGGATTAGCAGATGAATAAAATGATTGGCAGAGACGGAAAAAAAAAGAAAGAGAAAGAGAGTGAGAGCGAGAGAGACCAGTGTTAACATGATCGGTGATCTGTGAAATTCCAGGCTTGCAATTCAATCAGCGACTTTATCAATGGCCTAGACTGACTTTTTGGCGCTTGGATCTGACTCCGAGTCTGACACTGACTCTGGCTGTTGCTATTGTATTTTATTGATTGCCAGTTGATTGCTAACGTTGAGGAGGATCGCTCGATGGCAGCTCATTCGAATCGGCGCTTCGGCATCTGGCGGAATGGGCATTAAAAACGTTAACAAGCTGCGTAGCGCCGTCGGCGGCGTTAATGTCGAAACTGGCAAAGGAACGAACGAACGTGTTTCTTAATGAAACAAAGCTTGAATTTTAAATGAGCATCATAAAGAACAATGAAAATGCAAGGCACAGCAACAGCAATAACAACAACAACAACAAAGCAAAAGCGAATCAAAAGCCGAAGTGGTTCACAGCGACAGCGATATATAAAATAAAATAAAATAAAAACAAAAAAAAAATGCACAGAAATGTTAAATAAACAATAAAAACAACAGCAACAACTGCCCAACTTTGTCTCACCATCTACATACGAACAACCCCCCATATCTCCTGCCCCCCTGTGCAGCCCAAAAGCTGTCCAAAAGGAAAAACAAAACCACAACAATGCCGGTTGAGCCATAACAAGGAAACCAAAATTGACAGCAACACAGAACTTGACACAACAAACTTCAAATACACTAACCAACATGAATGCTGAGAGGGAATATATTGCAGGTAAATGCACATTAAGGTAATTGCATATGAAGTCGTATTCATCAAGCCAATGGCACTTCAATTTGAGTCAGCTATACCAGCTGTAAGCTCAAATAGCGCTAAGGATAATCTCTAATATTCATCTACTCTTCCACTCAAACAGAAATTCACAAAGAGCTAGGAGTTCCTTGAGTCCATCAGAAGATTTCTACACTAACCAAAGTCCATATCGATCGCATAGGCAGGCTCTTCATCCACCCCTTGCCAGCAACTTAATTAGTAACAATACCATCTCTCTGTATAGTGTTTTTCCCATCCATCTTTCTACTTCTAAAAAGTTTCCAACAACTAGATATTTCATATTGTTGCGATTGAAATATATAAAAATATATATTTATTCGATTTCTCCTAGTTTTCTTTCCAACTTTGATAGAAGACTTAGAATTTACTATGAGCAAACCAATTATTAAGCAAACTACAGAAACATAATATGATAGATAGTTGAATAGTACGAAAAAAAAAGAAATAACCAGAAAACAATTCATCAAATTAAAAAATAAAATATCAATTATCTTAATTACAAAAAATTATTTTTTATTGATTTATTATGAATTTTATTTAAATTGAATAAAAATAAATAAGAGACTGAAATCTTATTCGATCTATTTTATTCTTATTAAAAAAATACTTTACTAAAACTAAATGGCATTTGCATAAACTTAGTTTAATATTAATAAAAAATAATATAAAAAAAAAAAAAATAATATAAATATTATAAAATATATAAAAAGAATTAACTGCAAATCAAAGTAGATGAACTAAAACTATTCTGATGAATTTGTTAAGTAAAATTACTTCATTAAATGACAATTAATAAACAAAGTATTTAATTAATTATTTTAACAAATTATTTAATTAATAAACAAATGATTTAAACAATTATTTTAATAAATATGAATGATAAAATAATTAAAAATTTAGAATATTTAAAATAAAAAAAAAAAAAAAAAAAAAAATTTTTTTTAAAAATTTAAAATTAAAAATTTTTGATTTAAAAAAAAAAAAAATGAATAAACCATATATATATATTTTTTTTTTTAATTTTGTAAATATTTAATTTTTAATATATATCAATTTACTTCACTCAAATTGAGCGATAAATAAAAAGAGAAGTCAAATCCCTTCAAGTGCTATGCAAATACGGTGAGAGGCGCATGTTGTGTGAGAAAATTGTGAAGCTCTTGGCGAGTGTATTAAATGATAATCATGTGGCTGGGATGTAAAAGTTGCCGTCGCGGCTTAAAGGATCACAAATGATTTTGCGGTCAAAGATGAAATGAAAGGCGAGCAGCAGCCGCGCGGGCGGCAGGGGCCAGGCGAAGCCGAGTGAGGGGAGGGGTGGGGGACGAGGGTGTGTGTGGCAGTTTGAAACGATGGCGGCAAAGGTGCCTGAAACGTTTCGGTGGTTTTTTGGTGCTGGCCATAATTGGTGCTCATCTTAATGGCATTAAAATTGCATTATCGCTGTATTTATTGAAACGGTTTGTTTTAACAAGATTAACTCGATGATACCGCCGAAGCGAACCAGCAATCGAGACAGGCCCCAAAATGATTAACAGCCAAAGCCGACGAGAAGGCGAAACACAGAAGATAAAAAAAAAAAATACAAATAAATAAATACAAAATCAAAGTGAAAATCGCGTTAAATGTTGTTGTTGTTGTTGTTGTTGTTGCTCTTTCTTTGATTGGCTTGGGATTTGTTGTTGTTGCTGTTGTTGTTGTTGTTGGGGCGGTCGTAAAAATATTTATAACATAATTCCATATCATTTAATTTAGATGATTAGATTCAATATGCCGGCCATTTACGTATGCACAGCAGCCCCAAGTAGCTAGCAGATACATTTGTATCTGTATCTTGAAGTCATGTCATCCGATATCTGTGTAGCTCCATTTATCAAAGGCGCGACCGTTGGCGTTGGCGTTCTTTGGCGTTCGCATTGGCGTCGTCAGTAGCGATTGTTGTTGTTGTTGTTGCTGTTGCTGTGTTTGCTTTGTGCTGCGTTTAGTTATTGAAATTGATTAGCCCCATTGAACGGGCAGCGACTATGGCTGCTGCTTTACAGCGCCCATTCATATAATTGGACACGTGTATTCAATGCGTAGCACAATAAATATCAGAGCTATCCCACCTAAAACGAATGCTAATCAAAATAATAGTAAGTGAACAATTCGCCAATGACTCATTCACTAATGTAGCTGTAAATTTCATATCGTTTAATATATTGTCGTTGGTTGTGATTGAGTATGAGATCAATGGCAAAAGCTGTTTGGCTTTTGTTTCCATTTCAATTTCACTATACTCGTATTCTATTGTCTGTATTTGTTTATATAGTTTACATTTCAGAAAAAGGTATTTGAGCCAATTTCATGCATCTGTTAATTAGTCTACATTATGCGATCAACAAAGAGCAGCAGCTGCAGCTGAAAGTGTGAGAGCGGGCATATCGCTTTTCATGTATGCTTCCTCTTCTAGCTGAGCCTAATATTGAATTTCAGCAACAAAACATTAAACTATTGCAGCTTAAGGCCTGTTGAACTCTGAAAGTTTATTTTATTTAAGCAATGAGCTGGACTTCATAAAAGAGTAGAAATAATAAAATAAATATAACAAAATATATATTACATATAAATTTTGTATAATTATATACATATATTAAAAAAAAATATATATTACATATAAATTTTGATATATAATATATTATATGTAGAATATATCAAATAAGCTATTGTTTTTTTATTTATTTATTTATTTTTTTAATTCTATAAAGCGATAAAAATATTACATATAATTTAATTATATATAAATATATATTATATTCTTTATTATTTTATTTTTTAACTATTTGGAGCAACAGCTAATAATTTCTCTGAGCTTAAGCTCTATTAAATAAATATTTACTTCATGCCATTCTCATTCGCTGTTTGGTTTGGTTTTTCCATCTTGTAGTCCTTCCATTTCATTTCCATTGAACATACATATTTATGTATATTCTAAGGAAGAGAAAAGAATTTTGCGATCCGCCGACTAGAAAATAAAACTGACAGCATTTGGAAGAGAATTAGGCAGTCCATAACGCCCGACTGCAATTTTCATATTATTATTATTTTTATTTTTTAATCAATTATTTTTCTTTTTATATATTTATTTTTGTACTTAATAATACTTGCATAGTATTATATGAAAAGTAAAATAATACATCTATGCATTTCATCAAATTTTAATCTTTGACTCACAAAAAATGCTAAATTCATATATGTATAAGCATATGTACATATATGTCTGTATTCATTTAGGGATATGTGTATTTTTGGCTGCTTGGCAGCAATTAATACAGATTGGCATCTGATCAGAAGATGCGTTTGTGCATTCCGAGAAATTGAGAGCCGCTAAACCACTTGGGGCCACTTCCTTGAGATAGGCGCTTGCGCTACATAGCATCAAATACATATGTATGTATATGGAATGAAAAATAAAAAAAAGAAGAGAATACAGGAAAAAACTCATCGATGATCCAATCCCAGATCGCTGGCCAAATAACCCTTAGACAAAAAGTGCCGCGCGCCTTTCCCAGAATCGCGCATAATTATTATTTATGCATACAAATTAAACGGTGCAAAATATTTGCGAAAATCCGCTCAGAGTGCTTATTTATAGCATTTTGCAAAGGTTCCGCTGCTCCTCTCGCCCTCTCGTTGAGTAAGAATATGGTATTTCACCATCGCAGTCAATAGCCACCAAAAATATTCGCCAGATAAGGCAAGAGTTGAGAACTGCAAGCCAAATGGGTTTTACTTTCAGTTAAACAAGAAATTATGAAATTGCTGTAAGATAAATATATGTATATGTATGTATTTAAACAGTGTACATATATATATATTTTTAAGTTTAATTGAACCAGCTGAAAGGTTCAATTGCATTTAGCTTAGGATATATTATATTATAAATTTTATTATTATCTACATTTTATATATTATTAAATTATCAATAAGCTGAAAGCAATGATAGACAATGAACGATATATGTATGTATATTAAATTAAGGTCTCGTTTTCTTAAAGTATTTACACGTTACTCAGCTGAAAGAAAATATAAAATAATATTAGAAAAATAATATAAATATATATACACATATGGTCAAATTAATAGGTGTGAACAATTTTTGTTTTTTAAATGGTGATGATGTCTATATTTTTTCATGTATCTTCAAAATTCTTTTTGTATTCAAAAATGGGCATAACCTTAGAATAATACAAGCAAAAAAAAGTTTTTAAAATATTAATTAGACCATATGTAAGAGTTGTCGTAATTCGTCGGATGAATTTGGTGGTAGGGTTTGGAAATTCTTTAAAAAAAATACAAATATATGCTTGGAATTTGGATTAAAGATGTAGCAGATATAATTTGATAACTGATTTTCGATAAGGGCTAAATTCGATATATAAATATATTTCCAGTTAAGTTATTTTTATCTACAGCTATCGACAAACTGACACAATCGTATTTAACTAAAACAAATAAATATATCTGCAATTAAGCTATTTTTATCTACAACTACATATTAGCGGTAATAGGCGAGCTCTATCTAACTTTTAACTCCACTTGCCAACAGCGCTGGCCTACAATTCCACTTTATCGCGAGTGATTAGACCTATCAAATGCAAAAGAAATCCCCATTAAATCTGTAGAATTAGTAAATTTGTGAAATATATGATTTAGGATTAGATTGAAGTTCCTGAATGACGCACAAATAACAATTAGGGACAGCTCATGAATAGCATATCGATAAGCGGCGACTGACGACGATTGCTGCGGCTCAGTTATTTCATTGTGATTAAATATTAATTCCGTATACCATAAATTAAATGACAAATGACTTAATTAAACAATAGTCGAGCCCCCCATTCCGGGGGTGTGCTCCAGTGCTCTAGCGCAACATGATAAGAGCTCAGCGTATACATACATATATTTAATGTTATTTGTATTTGATTTGCATCATCAAGAGTTGGGCTCCTGGCTCGACTACATACATACATCAAATGGGTGCAATATAACTAAATACACGTAGATTGCAATAAACCAGAATGAGTCAGTGGCTAATGCCGCTGTAGGTCGGTAATTGAAACGCCTAGCGACACCTCTACCGGCGCCCCTACCGGCACCGTCAGCGGCACACTTCGCTGCGCAATCTCATTTCAGACTATTCAGGCGACGCGTCGCGTGCCTTGACGTCATTGCCGTCCGACTCAATCAAAGGTCGAAATTCTATTGAAAGTCATGGCGTAGGCATGCGCATACAGTGAAACGTCTTAATCATGTACTGCCAATTTCGACTTATACTCTCTCTCTCTCTCATATCTATATATGTACATTGATGTATATACATATTTATTTTTCAGAATTCAAGCGGGTTTTCAGCTGGCAAAATCTATTCATTTCCACGTATATGCCATTTGTCTCGCTTGTCGGGTGCTTGTGAAATTCTTGGGGTTTTACTTGAATTAAGCGATCTTAGATAAGGCATTACCTAACACCTCAGATTGCAGCTTGCTAAATAGTGTTCAGCTATGTATGTAGTATTTGTCATAGCACTTTGTACTTTTTTTTATTATTTTGTTGTACTAGGTTAGGATTTTCCACACGAAAGTTATTGTGTATACATCTATCTGTATAGATTGGCTGGTCCGTATCGTGTCTTGGCAAGGGAGAGCTTGTCTAAAAGCGATTAAAATATTATTGTGAAATTACTGAAACTCTGATAACTGAAAGTTCATTCGACACGTGGTTGCTGATAGCTGATTGCTAACTTGCTCATGCAACAGAGCAACATAATCTATTTTCGTTCGCTGTCTAATTTAGCCAATAAACAATATCGTGAAATAACTGTGAAGAAATCAATTATTATAAATAGTGTGTATACTCGACTGAAATACCTGTAGGGATTGCAATGAATAAATATGCACTATATTTTATAATGTACATATATTTGATATTCTCTATGACATTCTGTTTACAGTTGCGAATTTCTGAAAATGTAAAGCTCAACTGATTATCTGTTATCAGACTTTACATATGTATTCATTCGAGGCAGGTTGTCGAGACTCTTAATTATTGTAGATTATTAGCTTAGGTCATCTGCTATCTATACGTATATAGTTCATACAACTGAGTAAAAAATGTAGTCTATAAAGCGTCTTATCAATTTTTCTTTATCAAATCCATGATTAATAATAATTATTGCATTTGTTCAACTTGAATTCATAAACCCATTGGAAATGGAAGATTGCTATAATTTGTTGCTAAACTAGGCAAAAGAAGGCGTGGCAGACACCATAAGGTATATATACATATTCTTGATTAGAACAACGAATATAATTGTTATAAGTTCTCTTTATAGAAATTTGTTTTAAGCTATCGATAAATAATTTCGTTTTAGTATTATCTAAATTCCAATTTTTAAATTACATCTTGTACTACATTGTAGCTCGATTTCGTATATCGCATATAGTTTAATATTTTATTTAATGTTCATTTTATTAACCTTTATATAGCAGCTAGCATTTTTGTCAAACTCCCTTGAAGTTCAGTGGCACATATAATCAGCATGTGGAGGTGTTTGCACTTTTACAAAATCGTAATATCTTAAGCAGAATATGTTGATCACATGCTCAATATTTCATGGCAATCGGTACATTAAAGCAAAAGTTACTGAATAAACTGTTTGCGCGATCAGCAAAATCCCGTAACGACAAATATTTGCTGCACATTCACTCAAGCATTGGATTGTCGATTAAATTATGTTTCACTTGTCGTTCTGTATTCAGTAGTCTCAGTAGTAGCAAGTTATGCATTAACTGAGGGTGTTCCACATTTAGTTTTACCAGTTTTATTATACCCTGAACCCATTTTCAATGGGAAGCGATAAGGAGGCGTAACAGACCCCACCAAGTATATATATTCTGGTTTAAGCAGAAAGACACCAAGAATAATTGTGAAATATCAAATCTTCGAAGGGTTCAGGGCATTTCGTAGGCGCGCAGATTCGACTAGAGATATCTTATTTGTTTCTATATAAAGTACTCAGATATTTTACGCTCTTTGTATTTCTCCCATGCAGTGTTCCCATATGCATATCATGTATAATTGGCACCCAAGTTCTCGATATAAATGGAACCTCAGTTCCATAATGAATTTTTCACTTTATATAAGAGTTATCCCTATTGAATTGAAGTACTTATATATTTTAAGCTCCTCAGATTTATTTCCATCCAAGCAAACGGCTGAGAGTCTTGTAAATGGATACCTAAAAAGACAAAAAATAAGCGATTTATTGTAAACTTTTTTATTATCCATAATACTAGTTAATTGCTGAGAATTGTGAAAGATGTGAGAGAGATTGAAGCTAGCAGTTGTCTTTATAATATTGATATTAATATGACTCCTTTGCAAAAGAGTGTGTAATATAGCCCTGAGTCCGGGTCTACAATCTCAATTTCAGTCTCAATTTCAAGATTTAGGATTTAAGGTACACGCTTAGAACTAGATTCAGTCGGCTATATTTGCTATAAAGACGATAGAGCTGATCAGGTATATATAGAGAGCGCTTTCTGTTTATTCATATTCAATATGTTCAAGGCATAAAAGGCAAATCTTGAAAGGCAAATCTAAAAGAAACAAAAACAAATAAAAAACAATTTTATCAAAATCCTGCTCCATAAGAATGTGGATAAATCTTAATTGAATCATTATTATTATAGCTATTCCTCATTATGATTATTATGATGATCTCCACTTGATCATCTAGCATATTCAGACTGTCTGCGTTGTCAGTCTGTCTCTTTGAGTTTCTGTAGAGCCAATAAATTGAGAGACAAATGTAAAATATATTTTTATATACAATATTTTTGTTCTCCTCACATAGACATTAACAACAACTTCAGCTGATTTTGCTTTCGATCAGTTAACAATATTTTATATGCTTGACTGTCATGCCAAAACAATCTTAATTATGTAAAAACTGTGTCGGTTTGTCTCTCCGGCAATTTGTGGATGCTCGAAGAAGGTGTCAAATAATTTCAGTTTTTTAGTGTGGCTCCATTCATACGTCCATCTGTCTGTCCATCTGTCCGTTCGTTCGTTCGTTCGTCTGGCCATTGAAATCAGTGAGTCAAATTTTTTTATGATGAGTCGCGGCGATCGGCCGGCTAATCAATTGAAATTTTATTTCTGGTTATACTTGAGGGCAACTTTGTTGGCAACGAAACTGGCTGTTGTTGTTGTTGTTGTTGTTGTTGTCTGTTTGTTGTTTCTGTTGTTGTGCTACTGTGTTCATTCATGCGTTGAGCGCTGCCGCTGCCGCTGCTGCTGATGCTGATGCTGGATGCCCCACGTCGCCAATTTGGGGCATTTTGTAGGTCAGGTTGGCAACATTAGTGACGTCATTGAAGCTGTAGCGCGCGTGCAGAGCATCTTCATCTTTATCTTCAGAGTCTACATTGCCTTGGACATGGTCTTGGGAACTGGGCAAGCTCTTTAGATTTTGGATATAGACTCTTCTCTGTCTCTCTCTCGCCATCTCGCTCGCTCTCGTAGTTTGTGGCGTCATCGCCATTGTGCATGACGCATGGAAGCAATTTTATTGATGTTGTTGCTATATTTTGCTTTAGCTTATGCCGCTGATTTTTGCGTAGGTCGTTGAAGCTCTAATTGGGTTATTAGGAAATGATTTGGTGCCGACTACATCGACGACGACGCGACGTTTGATTTATTTTTGGTTTTTGCCATGGCATTAATTAGCTGGGCAAGGGCTCTGGCAGCGACCTGGCAGGTGATTAGCACGGCTCACTGCTCACTGCTCACTGCTCCCAGCTCACTGCTGGCTCCACGCTATTGATCCACGCATCTATCTCTGTATCTCTGGCCACCACCTACATGGAATCTGGAAATCAACACTCAACACAATCCTTATCGGCTGATTCATCGTAGCACGTCAACTAATTGATTCATATTGATAAGTAACACTGCAATCCGCCCCCTGCTGCTGCCACAGGTGGCAACTCTTAAACAGCGACCAGTTCACCAGCCAACGCCTATGCTCCAACATTAAAGCCATTGCAGCACATTTGGCCTTAGCTGCTGTTAATCTCGCTTGTGTCACTGGCATGTGTCATCGCCGCGTCGCCATGTGGGGGGCTCAATTATGCGTGGACACAGACTGTATCCACATCCATATCCATATCCATATCCATATGCAGATGCATATGCAGAACGAGCGAGGTTCAAAAACCTTTTCGCTTTACAAAATAAATGCAAACCTAACACTCGCAGCGCCCAGAGCTGCAGAGTCCAGTCGCAGTCTGCGGCTGTATCAAATTTGTTTAATTGTCTGAACGTCGGCGGCGATGCTCGTGCGTTTCTTCTTCTTCATCAACATCTTTGGGTTCAACTTCAAGTTCTGCGTCTTACGTCTTACGCCAGACATGGATTCCTCAACATTGTAAGCGCTTTTGCTGCGTTGGCAGCTTGTCAACTTCTGCACCTTCATCTTCAGCAGCAGCAGCAGCAGCAGCAGCTGCCAATGCCACAGTCACTAGCTGTTGTTCCAGTTCTTGTGCTCCATTTGTTGTGCAAGTTGTTTGCGCTGTAAATCGATACATTTGCTCTGGCTACTTACAACAGTCTGTCCAAAAGGCGACCGACAACAACAACGACAACATCAAAGACTCTTCAGACTCGGCTGCAGCTCTTCTTTTGGCTCACGAATGTGCGGCTGACGTGATTTTTGTGCGGCTTTGACGGTGGCCATTGCATACTTACAGCCAAAGTTGGACCCAACCAGCAGACAGCAGCGCTGCTTTCAACTGCGCCACAAACGAGCGTTTGCGAGGGCAGTTTATGAAATGAGTAGTGCAGAAATTAATTGAATGCAAGTAACTTTAGCTAATTTTTTATTATACCCTGAACCCATTGAAAATGGGAAATCAGGGTATAATGGTTTTGTTAAAAGTATGTAACAGGGAGAAGGAGGCGTGGCAGACCCCACAAAGTATATATATTCTTGATCAGGGCGACGAGAAAAGTTGATTTAGCCATGTCCGTCTGTCCGTCTGTCCGTCTGTCCGTCTGTCCGTCTGTCCGTCTGTCCGTATGTATGAACGCGTCGATTTCCGAAACTACAATAGCTAGAGACCTCAACTTTTTTTTAAAATGTCCGTATATAGCGCGCGCATATCAAGTTTATCACAGAAGATCGATAATTCGTCCGATTATTTTTTTATCGATGAAAAACCTTATCGAAAGCCAGTTATAAAATTATATCTCCTACATCTTCTGAGCTAGAGTCTCCAAATTTTAAATGTGGACTCATATGCACTTTATAGAATTTCGGTTTTTGTTATAATTCACCCCCCGCCCCTATATCCACCCCCTCACCCTCACTTTTGTAAAAGGCGTATTTCAAATACTAGAGACTTGAGCTTCGGCACATACACGCATAGTAATGATATAATCACAATCTAAAAGTTTCATGAAGAACGTACATCCACAAAAAAAGTTATTAAACAATTAAGTTTCCATGAGAAGCCCACACTGCAGCCCATGCGTGTTTATGCGTGCGTGCCTATACATATGTGCCTATGTACATATGTATGTGTGTGTGTGTTTCTTTTGTAAGCAAAAAAACGCGGAGAATTATTGAAATATCAGTTCTCCGAAGGGTTCAGGGGATTTCCTAGTCGGGCAGTCTCGACTAGAGCTTTCTTACTTGTTTATTTATTTTTTTATTAAAATTAAAATTATTATCCATCCCAAATATTCATTCAAATTTGATACTTCAAAAATAAATCAATTAAAAGTGAATTTAGCTAATTTTGATTTATTTTTAAATATTAGAATTAAATTATATATCTGCAGTAAATATTCATTGAAATTTTAATAAGGGGAAATTTGAAATATTTGCATATTTAATTGCTTAAGTTAAGACTTTACTGTTTTAGATTTATTAAATATATATTTATAATTAATATTTAAAATAAAATATACCTCTATAGGTTTATAAGTATTTTTAGAAATAATTTAAGAATTTTAATGAGCAATTTAAAAAAAATATATATAGTTAAAATTATTTTTAAATAAAATTTTGGTTTTTAATAAATTTTAAAATGTAGTCAAATTTAAAAGAAAAAAATCAGCAAAATATTTAATAAATAGCAATAATAATAAAAATAATAATTTAAAAAAAAAAAATAAATAAATAAATAAAAAATAAATTAAGTTAAATTAAATTTAAAAACATATTTTTAAATAAAATAAAATAAAATAATAATAATAATAATAAATAAAAATAATAATATTTACTATATGTATGTATAGCTAAATAATATATGGCAATATATAATATATAACAAAAAAAATAATTTTGTATACATTTTTCAAAAATAAATATTTAAACCAGAGTATTTTCTGTTGTTAAATATACTGTGTCAATTTATAAATGTAAAAAATTTGTTTTTATCATAATATAACAAATATAATAAAACAGAACTCAATAAAATTTTAAAAAATTTATATGTATATATATTTTGGTATTATTTAATTTTATTTTAATTTTTTTATATACATAGTTTTATTTAAAAACGTTAGTAGTCAATATTAATAATGAGAAATTCAGCTGGTAAAATATAAAAAGTTGCTAAATAAAATATAAATATATTGAAACATATAGAATTTTTAATTAATGCAATTAATTGATTTTTTTTTTTCGGTAGCTCAATATATAAAGTAAATTAAAATAAACAAATTGCATATATTTGTATATTATAAAAATTGAAAAAATATCTTCAATATATTGAATTTTAATGTTACTAAATCTATAGTAATATTAACCTTTATTTTTTATTTAATTTTTATTTTTTATAAATAAAATAAAATATTTATATATTATAATTATTTAAATATTTGGAATCCTTACTCAAATACATTTAGTTCAATTGCAAGCAATTGGAAGCGTTGCCCATTGCATCGGCATCGGCCTCGGCCTCGGTTAGAGCATGCCAGAGCTCTATACCTGTTCTATTTACCCGCTTTGGCAGATCATTAGCCTTCTTAAAGTGGCACATCAAATTACTACATGTGCTGCAGCTGCAGACGGCTGCAACAACAACAACAAAGAGTGAAGAAAAATAAATATGAACTCGCCAATGTCCATGGAAATGTCCATGAAAACGGTGAATGCAGCGACAACGCCAACTGCAACAACAACAACAACTGTGGGAGCCAGACTTGAACGGCCAGACGGAATTGAACTGAACCCGAACCTCATCGTAGGCGGCGACTGCGACGGCCGCTGCCGCTGCTGCTGCTGCTGCTGCTGCTGCTGCTGCTGCTGCTGAGCCAAACAGTTTCCCTAGAGAAAATCGAACGTCTCTCGCTTGGTCTCTTGTCTCAGTTGGCTGTTGGCTATTGGCTCCAAGTTGCCGCCCAGCAGTCTCCACACCCGCGCTCTGATTTCTGGGTCATATTTTGCCCAACTTGAAGTGCCAATTTGAGTGCCAGAGTGACATTTGAAGCCGCCGACGTCGTCGTCGTTCGTCGTTCGTTGTTGTCGCAGCAGCAGAAAGAAAAACGCCAACCAGAGGCAGAGCCAAAGGCAGAGCCATAGGCACGACATGGTCAGGTTGTTTTAACAGCAAAGCGCAGAGACGACGACGTTGCTTTATTTTTATGACCAGCCGCATATGTAAATCAACTCGATGCGTATTAACTGTTTGGCAGATGGAGAATGGAGAATGGGGCATGGAGTTGAGCATGGGGCACGCGGCAGCATCGCCTGTCCGCCTGCATATATCATCGGTCAGTCAGTCAGTCCAGTCAGCCAGTTAGCCAGTCTCTCGGCTAGTCAGTCTATACTATTGTATATGGCACAGCGTCTGCGCGTACGTGTTCGTGAAGAATCTTGAATTGCAATTTCAATAACGAGACACGAAACACTTTCAAGTCAACGCTGCAATCCGATGCCACTTGCACTTGAAGCTAAGCCCGAAAGTCAAACGTCAAATAGCCGACAACAACAACAACAACAATAACAACTGCAACAACAACACGAATTCTAAGTAGCTGCAAGAGAAATTGACGCAAGACCAAATGGAAATTTGTCAACACATTTATATTGACAGCAACAGCAACAACAACAACAACAACAACAACAACAGCAACTAAAGTCACAATAACAACAGTATTTAGCTAAAGCTTAATATGAAAAGATAACAGCTATAGAGACAAGAACTATAATAATCTATAGTGATACAAACTTAATTATTGATTAACTATAATATATTTAAAATATATAAAATATAAAAAATATATAAAATATTATAAATATATAAAATATTTAAAATATAAAACATATATAACATACATAAAATATTTAAAACATATAAAATATTTAAAATATATAAAATATTTAAAATATATAAAATATTTAAAATATATAAAATATATAAATGAACTTAAATGATTTACAATAAAAGTCAATCGATTGTATGGGTAGCTCAATCTTTGATAATATTTTGCTTTAGCTATATGTACTTTTAAGTTACGAGTATATTCATGAATTGAAATGAGTGTAGAAGCCTTAGAACCAACTTTTCGGATGTCGGTTCGGTTGTCTGTCCGTCCGTTTCTCCAACCGTCTATCAATCCGTTCGTCATCCATCTGAAAAGAAAAGAGACAAAAAAGAGAATAGAGCAGAAAAGAAGAAGTAAATTAAAAAAAAAAGGAGAACATTTAATAGAATAGAATATTTCGAACATGGGAACATGAGAAAAGTAAATATAAATACATATATCTTTGCGAAAATTCTCATAAAAGCTGAGAACTAAATGTTGGACCCAAAATGTTGTGACTCAGTCAACAAATATTTACATTTTATATAACATAATAAGATAATAATAATATATTTATTATAATAAAAAAAAAATCATATATCAAAAATAATATGTAAAATTAAATAAAATAATTAAAATAAATAAAATAAAATAAAACAAAATAAAATAATATAGAAAATAATATATATGTATGTATGTATGTATATATAGAAAACAAATATATACAATAAATTATATGCATATAGCCTTAGTAAGCTAGCCACGCCTCCTGCCGCCCATTACATACAATCGAACGGTATATGCAGAAAGAACTCTTAAAGTTTATTGAGTTCGCCTACGCAAATGATTTTCAAAGTGTATATTGCATGAATTCTACAATATCTGAATATCCATATTAGGAAAAAAAAACACACACACACACACACACACGCTTACATTCACAATTACACAGTCACATCACAGTCACAGCGAATGCAATCGGAATGCCTCAACCTCAAGTGCTCTTCACTTGAACTGACCCACACAAACATTTTGCTGTTTGCTCTGCTCGACGCTGTTACGTGTTAGTGGGGCACCACGAGAGTGGTGGCAGTGGTGCAGGCGAGGGGCGGGGCGAGCGCTGGCATGCCATAGTCATATTGTGTATATTTTTGGCACTGCTGATCATGCATGATGACGTCGTTAATGGCATCGCCTGGCATGAGAAGTCTTCGGCTTCGGGTTTGGGTTTGGCTCTGCTCTGCTCTGCTTTGGTTTGGTTTGTGGGCTTTGCTTTCTTTGTTGGCTTGAAGACGGCGGCATCGATTAATGGTGGAATATTTAAAACGGAAGTGTTTGCATGATGTGTAAGTGTCGGACGAGACGGACGGCTGAAAGGACGGCCAAACGTTAAAGCAGAGAAAATTCACATGCGATGAGTGGGACTCTAAACTTGAAGTTTGGCTCAGAGCTGTGAGTTGATGAAAACTTATGTGTGTCTCTCTTACTCTCTCTCTCCCTCTCTCTCTCTCTCTCTCTCTCTCTCTCTTTCATTTGCATATTGAAATTGTCTCACTGCTTAGTCAGTGTTAATTGCTCTCGTCCCATAGATAATTAATTGAAGCAATTGTTTAATTAAATTGCTGCTGGCATGTGATAGCTGTGCATTGTCTAAACATTGATTCATCGCTTGGGGTTTTGGCCAGGGCTGCTCCAGATGAGGCGCTGACTCACTGACACAGTCTCCTCTCTCTCTCTCTCTCGCTCGCTGTGGCTTGGCTGCTGTCGTCAATTGAGTCCGGCCAATGGGTGTCGACGATCATAAAAAGAAGCGCGCACGCGACAATTGTTGACACATTAGACGCGACGGCTCGAGCGGCGCTGGCACGCGATAAAAAAACAACAACAACAACAACAATGAATGAAAGCAGCAGCAGCAGCAGCAGCGGCAGCAGCAGCTCGTTATCATTGCGCGCAGCGTCCCTCACCTGGTCGAACGTCACGGCTTGCTAAATGCCAGCGGCTCTCCCTGGCTAAATGTCACACGGCAATTGACGTTGATTGGGCGGAGCGAGCGACGGAGGGAACGACTCACTGACTGAGCCACTCTGATAAGCATCGATTTCAATTAATAATATAATCAGACAAATCGTCAAATCAAATGCGCGCATTAGGGCATTTGCGATTTCTTGCCATTAAATGTCAACAAAACACAAATCTACAAATATACATATATATACATACATATATATACAAATAGCAATAGCAACAGCTACAACTCCTAGGCTAAGGTAAGGCAAGCTGATAATAATGATGGCAATTAATGCGAATTGGCAACGTCGCCTACGTCACAGTGCGTTGAGTATACGTCACGTTGCCGTTGCCGTTGCCGTTGCGCAGAAATAAATATAGCACCAGGTTGGCATTGCAAATATAAATAGATAGTTCCCAAACATTTGATTTGACTACGACGGCCTGAACTGAAGCTCCACTATCTCTGCCATGTGGCGTCAACAGACTTTATGATATCGATGCCGTCAATTGTCGCAACTTGGCCAACTATCTATTCCCTATAATGTGTGTGTGTGTGTGTGTGTGTGTGTGTGTAAGGGTGTTGCGTGTGTCACTCTGAAGACATTAGTCAACTAGACAGCGAACAGCGAGTGTGATTCCCAGTCTAGTCCAAAGTTCCTTTTCTGACATCATTTTCAAATCAAATCAAAGACAAGAATTTTCCACTCTCACATTGTGATAACAGTCTAATGACATAATTAATAATTAATAATGATAAGCGGCTAATTACACTGGCCAACAAATTTGATGAACACAACACAAGTTTTGATTATTCAATTGATATCACGATTTGCCTCTCCCTTTTCCACTCGCTTTCTCTCACTGTCTTCTTTTTTCCTCTCTCTCCCTCCCTCTCTCTCTGTATGAGTTGATATTGCATAAGGAATTACAGATCTCTTCTCTTCGCTCTTCTTTTCATATCCGTTGATCTGTTTTATTCCCTTTTTATTCTTCTTTCGCTTTTTTTTTTCTTTCTTTTCCTTTCTCTGCCTTTCTTCTCATTCCGTCTATTTATTTTTCTGCTCTATCCTCCTGTTTTTTTTTTCTTTTCCAAGATCGTAATATCCTTTCTTATATAGTTGTCAGTTGCTTCGACAGGAATAATCGAATTATCTGTCGATAGACGATAGATCTTGCCATCTCTACTGCTAAGTAAATATAAGCACACTTGTCTTCTCGTTGTTCTATGATCCCGATTATGTAGCGCAGTGTTCGTTGGACTGGAGACCCCACACCTCCACACCTGCTCGAGTTTGATTAGGCAGCGGCATACAGTGGGCGCTAGTGCTAGGCAAGAGGTGGTCAATAAAGCAGCTGAAGAAGAGATATACGTTAATTGTGCCGTGACTCAATTCGCTTATGGACACATGTACATAGTTTATCAAACGGTGTGTAATAAATTATTAATTAATTAATACGCTTTACAGCTTTGCATAGATTGCGAGGCTTAACCGAATGGAAGCAGGGATTTTTTTTCGGGCTTGAAATCGGAAATCGAAGCGAAAATCTTATCGCTATTTCGGAAACATATTCACTTATTTACGATCATTTATTCTTTATGAAAAACTCATGACAAATACAAATTCAACATAAATCTGTAAACTCATGACGGGAAACCTTCTCGTTATATACTTAATACCTACATATGTAGATAGTATTTAAATTTGTTATGATATGATATGATATGATGGCATTGAAGGCACGGCACATCAATTACTGTGGATACTTGGGCGTCTACTGATAGCACAAAAATAGCATTCATTTAAGGCATTGTTTACCTTGCATTTGGCACGAAGCTATTTTTAGTTGGCCCATGTGTACCTCAGGTAGATATTAAAAATAAAAATAGACTTGTTGCTGTTCTATAAATACCGACAAAAAAAAAAAGCAGCAACTCGATTCAGTTAGCAGTGCAGAAAACGATGTTTGTTAGGCCACTTAGCGATAATCTAGCTTTAATATAACCCAATCGTAGGGTCATGTGAGTGCTTTACGGTCGTAAGTCTGGTGCGTAGAGTTTTCAGTTTGGCTTTGTACATTGGACTCGAGACAAAGCAATTCCTAATCGTCAATATTCGCCAAGAATTGGGCGCTGGCATGAACATGTTCATGCATGAATATCAATATATATTACTAATAAATAAACCGAATCGAGTATTTCCTAGAGAATACTCTGATTCCAGCTTATGTTTATCGATAATCTGTGTATATAAATATATTCAATTTTTATTGATCTATTCTAAGACACGTAAGAGCTTTTCAGTCGGGCTGTCAGATGCATTTCCTACAGAAATTTCGTGAATGAATATACATACAAATTATTTTCGATTTCGCCCATCGCAACAACAACAAGAAAAACTGAACAAAGAGTGACTACAATTGCAGTTTCGCTTGCTTTCGTGTAATTTTGATGATATTTAATGAAATTGTAAGCTAAGATATTTTGTCGCTTTACACCAGCAGCGATGGGTCAATAACCCCGCGAAAATCGAAAAAATAAGTGCATATACGGAAGTCCGGTGCATGATTAATAGGCATGTGCTACTTACAGCTGTCCGTAAGAAGACTTTTATCCGCTTCATATTTGGTGTCCAGACATCAGCAGCCAAGCTATAAGGCGAAAGGGCTTTTGGAGTCTTAGCTCAATCCAGTGAAGCCTACTCTGCAGTCATCAAATATTTTCAAAAGCTAAGATGGGAGTTTCATCAGCTTCAAGTGCCCCAAAGGGCTTCAAACAAATAGAAGATTAGCTGGAAAGACTACAAGGTAAAAAATATTCGATTACGCTAAATCCTGTTGATGAAACCCAGTTAAATACTTATTTGCTTTGTGCGCATGGCTCAGGCTCCGCTGTGAAGAAGCTTCCAGCTGAGAGTGAAATGCACTGGTGAAATATGCTTCCAAAGGAAAAGTGAAAAGGGAAAAGGAGCTATGAGCTTCATTTGGCAGGGCTCCATGCTGAAGGATTCCACATGCAAATGCTTCATGCTGAAAGTTTCCATGCTTCCAATCTGATAGGCACTACACTGAAAGGCTCTACACTGAAAGGTTCTACATGGAAGGACTCTGTACTGATAGGCTGCTCTGTCTCTCAAACCAAAAATATCTCTATACTGGAAGAGCTCCAGACTGGAAGTGCTCCATACGGAAGGAAGCTCTATACGGCTCCATACTGAAATAATCTATACTGTGCAGCTACCAGAAACGCTCTACACTGAAAGGCTGCATACTGAAATGCTCTACAATGAAGACCTTCATACTGAAAGACTTCTAACTGAAAGGCTCTACACGGATGAGCTTCACACTCTAAGAATCATACGAGACGGCTACATATTGAAAGATTTCTAACTGTAAGGCCGAAGGGCTCTACACTGAAATGCTGTACTCTGAAAGGTTTCTAACAGAAAGGCTCTACACTGAAAGACACTACTCCGAGTAGCACACTATTTAAGCGGATGAAGCACCAGCTCGATGCGAAGCAATGTGAGAATTGGAAATTTTGGTACCAGCCTAAAGGCTCTCATAGCTGAGCTTGGTCCAAAGTAATGGCGTTACGTGTGAGCGCTAAAATCCTGAGCTGATGTTAGACCAACAACAGGGAGTTACTACCAAATAAATATGCAGATATGAGGGGAAGCTAAAAGCGTTGGTGGATTCCCAATTCGCCCACTGCTCCCGCATTTGTCGAAGTGCAACAATGCAATGAACAAGGTTAGATAAAGCCCTCATAGCTGGCAACTTTCAATAAGAAAATAGAAATAAAATAATAATAATAATTATATAATACGCAGTGCAACGGATGTCTTTTGCATTTTTCCATTCAGAAATTCCACAACTGCCGGCTAAATGAATGAATGAATGAATGATTGGAAGTTGCAGAGGGCAGCCGGAGGATGTCTCAATGAATGTGAATGAGTCAGGAGTCGTGTAACTTCAAATTGAATTCCAGTTACGCTACATCAATGAAGTTAATATTAAGAATGAGCCAGCCGATCGAAGTATAGAAACATTGACGTAATTGCTCAGCGTCATTGATAAGGGCGAGGCTGGCGGTGAAGGAGGAGCCGTTGAGACCATTGAGCTGAAAGTTCCCCTAACGTAATCTTTGATGGGGGTAAATATATACATATGTGTGTATATCTGTGCGTGTGTGTGTACTTATGAATGACAGGAGAGGGCCATTGATGGAGGGGGCCAGCGGCAGGTGGGGCGCGCAGGTAAGTTTGAGCTAGGGGAGTTAGCCTAGCGAAGGGTGTCGGATGGATGGGGGAGGTAGGGGAGGTAGGAGCGAGAAGGGGGCGGTGCCATAAAATAATGAATATAATTATGAGCATATAACGATTACGATTTGTTCTCTCGCACGCTGTGACGCCGCGACGCCGACGTCGACTGTCGCTGCTTTCGCTCTGCCGCTGCCGTTGCTGCTGCTGCTGTCGCTGTCGCTGCTAGCGTCTGAATCTGGGAAGTATAAATATAAATGAATGTGTTCGCTGGAACCATGAATCAGTCTTATTTAGGCGCACGCCAATGATTATCGCCATCGGCTCGCGAATCCAATCGAACCGAATCAAATCGAATCGCAGCGCATCGAACTGAACTCAGTTCCAAAACTGAAATTCGAAAACCGTAACTGCAATTGAAACAGAAATTGAAATTGAAACTGAAACTGAAATTGAAAGTGAAATTGAAACTGAAACTGAAAATTACAAATTAAAACAAGTCATTAGCATTAGGCAAGTGCACGCGTCTCCAGACCAGTATTATAAGACACTGCAACTAATTCAAACCAAAACAACAACAACAACAACAACAGCCGCTAAAATGAGCCAAACAAGTAAGTAACTCATACGAACAGCGAGTGCCAAGTCCAAAGTACTCACGGGCCACCCATAGCCGGTCTAGCAAATAAATTTCAACTGGCCTTAACACGATTTACGATCGCTCAACGCTGGTGAAATTTTAATCATTTTTAAAGCGATGTTCTCAGCGATGAACTAACCCAAAAAAGCCAAAAATCAAAGAAAGAAAAAAATAGAAAAACGCAGAAACACAGAAATCAAAGTTCGAATCCTAAAAAAAAAAACAAGTAAAATAATATTAACAAAGTCCGCTAAAAACTTTATGATATATCGAACAATTATCTTTGCGTCTAGCTTAGACCAAACACCTCGGGAACTTCCCCAAAGACAAAGTCATCATTGTTTATGCAGTCTAAAAGGCAACAAACAAACAAAAAACGTAAACAATTGAAAGACAACGAGCAACAAGAAGAAAAGAAACTGTAGTAAGCACAGTGCAATCGGGTGTTAACGACTGCTGAATACTCATTCAGTGTTAGATGCGTTTAGCGATTTGCCACGCCCCCAATCAGTTGTGTGCAAATCGACTGTGGAAAGTAAATTAGTTGATTAAATTAGGGTAGAGACTCTCCTATAGTTTTTCTCACTAGCCACGCCCCTTCTGGGCATGCATATAAAATTATAGATCTTATCAACTTGCGAGCATATTCGGATTTTCAACTTAGTCTTAGTTTCTGAAATACCGTAAAATGTCGATTGTCCGATTTGCCACGCCCCTAGATTTGGGCGTTTTTTGGGAATACCTTTATGATTCTAGTTTGCAACGGAAATTTCTTTCGCATTCAATAGAGTCGAAATGGATGGACAGACGGACAGTTAGATGTACATTGCAGCTACAGCTAATATGCTCCATTTCACTTTCTTGAATGAGTATCAAGAAGCAGAAGATAGCTACAGCAGCAGCAGCAGTTTCTTCTTTAGCATGTCAAAAAAACCACAACAACAACAACAACAACTCAAAAGGCAGCTTTAATTGGCCAACAATTAAAGTGCAATAACTATAATCTAGCCAAATTAATCGCCGACTTAATCTAGCTATAGATAATCATTCAATTAATCGAATCACATGCTCGCCGTTTTTTTTTTCTGCACAAAGCGATAAGCTATGGGAGTGTATATATGTATATATATGTGTATGTATATGTGTGTATTTGTGTATATATGTATATATTGCTGGTAGATTCCACCTTGATGAAATACACATTTATGAGCCGCGATTAATCAGTGGCTCAAGCGGAACTTTCTAGTGGACACATGAACAGTAGCACGTGTGCCGCTGCTGCCGTCGCTGCTGCCGTCGCTGCTTTGCCGTTTACCGTTGCCTGTTGTTGTTATTGCATGCAAAGTTGCTGACCTACGCCAACAGCAAACGTTTGTGCTTGTGCATGCCGCTGCCGTCGCTGCTGCTGGCGATAGTCAAGCACGAGCACGACAAGGCACGACAAGGCACGAGACGGCACGACGCGAGCGAGCAGCGCGCTGCTCTTGAATGAATTTGTATAGTGCATGAATTATTCATACGACGCGTTGCCCCGCGGCCAATTGGTCAACGATGACGTCGCCGTTGCGCGCGACTTGTCTGTCTGGTCAGCGTCTGCCGCTGCCGCTGCCGTCGCTGCTTTGCCTTTAAGTAATATCTCCGTTCACAGCATACGAAAAGAAAATGATAATAAAAATAAAAAAACCCAAAATACGCGCTCGATGAGTAATCTACGAATTTCTTGTGAAATTCAAGCGAAGCACAATTGGCCGATGACAAAGCCAAACGCCGTTCAACAATTTCGATATAACACCAACACCAACACACACACGCACACACACGCACACACACACATACGCATATGCAGAGAGCTAGAAATTGCACTCAATTGTTTTTCGGCTGACGCAACGCTCTCAGCAGGAGGCTGAGCCGCTTATCACTCACTCAATGGCGAGAGGCTGCGCATTGAGTGCAATGAGTGGCAAGTGAGTGCCAAGTGAGTGCGAGTGCGCAACTGGCCAGTTGTTGAGCAGAGGCCGCAGAGCGCGCACGCCAGATCGAACGAGCACGCGAGCCAAGTTTTGTTTTTTTTTTTTTTTTAATCAGAGTTTGAATTTTATTTCTGCGAGTGAAGTCTCATGTGCCAGGGTAAAATGCAAAGTGAATTTATTAATATTTATGTATATACTATTTTTATATATTATTTATTTTTTAAATATTTATTTCTTACTTGCAGAGAGACACAGCCAGAGCAACAGCGCGAGCAAAGCACAGAGCTGCAGCTGCAACAGCAACAGCAGCAACAGCAGCAGCAGCAACAGCAGCAGCAGCAGCAGCGCCAACAACAACAACAGAATTCCGAGCTATACGCTGCTATTGGCGCTGGCTGCGCTGCTGCCGTTGCCATTGACACACGCTCGCCATCTGCACGATCAGCTGGCGCTGGGCTTTGGCTACGAGGAGGATGCGGACAGCTCCAGTGGCAGCGCCAGCATTGACAGCAGCAAATCGCTGCCCGCCTGGCATGCGAATCCCTTTTATGGTCTCGTGCAGAGCTACGCCGACAGCAGCAGCAGCAGCAGCAGCGACAACAGCGACGTCAGCAGCGACAGCATCTTTGATGCTGAAAGCGAGAGCAGCTACGAGCAAATCACACAGGCGGCTATGAAAGCCGTTAAGCGTGAGCTGCAGCGCCAGCGCATCCGGCATCGGCGCAGCCATGCGCTGCAGTACTTTGCCCGGACGGATGCGGCGCCCGAATGGGAGAATCCGTGCGGCGGCGTCTATCAGCCGGATCGTCAGCAGCCCAAGAAGCTGAACATCTCGGCGCGGGCCAAGCGTAATGTGAGTGAAAGCCAGGCCTGAGTGAAACTGGTTCACAATTGGCAATTGGCAATTCATTGTATAAACAATAGCTAAACAGTTCTCTCTCTCTCTCTCGCCCTCTCTCTCTGCTCTTGCAGTATTTGAAGCTGCTGCGCAACAACACGCTAATCGAACTGCAAGATATACGTAAGGCGGCCAAGCTGGACTACGGCGACATTCAGGCCTGGCAGCGCGAGTACACCTTCCTGCCAAACATGACGCGTCCCACAAATAAGGTAAGAAGAAGAAGAAGCAGAAGAAGAAGTAGCCGCTGAAGCAGCATATGCAAAATGTTTGATGCGTTGTACGGCAACTGAGACCGGCTCCGCCCTGGGCGGCTTAGACCAGTTTACGTGGACTCGCTGAACGGCATTTGCATTTGCCCTTTCGACTAGCTAATGTTGTTGTTGTTGTTGTTGTTGTAATGCAATTGACTAACTGTTGCCCCCAACCATCTCTCTCTCTCTCTCTCTCTCGATTTTGACCAATTACAGGTGATGCTGCAGACCTGGTACCGCGGCATCCAAACCTTCGTGGGCAGCTTCGCGTACCTGGGCAAGGCGCACTACAAATACCAGAAGGAGAACCAGCTGCCCATTGGCAAATCGACCGAGGAGCTGCACAAGCTGCTGGTGAGCGCACGCCGTGTGCTCTGCGAGATCGAGACGACCATCAATGCATCCTATCCGAATAGCAATGTGGCCAAGCTCAGCCAGATTAGCCGCGCCAAGATGCAGGCCGATCTGGATTTCTATACGCCCGCCGATGGCAGCAAGGAGGCCGACAAGCGCGATCTCAAGTTCACCAAGCAGCTGTACTTTCAGTTTCTGGACAACATGTCCAAGTCGCTGCATCGGGCGCTCAACAAGCACAAGCATCGGCGCCACAGTGCCGAGAGCCAGCCGCACAGCTCGGCCCTAGGCAATTCCCGCCAGGCAATCAGCCTGGAGAGCTCCGAGGGCAGTCGATCCGGCCAGTCCGGCCAATCGGCTGGCACACGCAACGACAGCGGCTGCTCCAATTTTGGCGACTGCTAAGCTAAGTGGAGCAACGACTCCTCCTCGAATTACATCTGACCTGCATCCAGTATTAGCGCCTCCCAGTGCTGTGCACAGTTCCTAGTTGCGCGACCATTGAAACCGTGAATTTGACAAATGCCATTCGATAATGATATATCATTAGGATACATCTCGAACAACAAATCCAGCCCCCCCTCCCCTACCCTATCCTATCCTACCTCTCCCATAGCGCTTAACTTATTTATTTATTTAATATTTATGCTAGTTCTATTTAGTATTATTATCAAAGTATAATCACAGCTACTTCCGTTGAGCGGATAGTTAGGATCACACACACACACACGCACACACACACACACACACATGTATAAGTATTTATTTATTTATTTCCAGTTAATTTCTAAGTCTTCATTTAGTTGCGTCTCACAAGTACGTGATAAATTAGTTCATAATTATTTATTTATTTATTTATATTGTTTTTTTTTTCGTCTTCTTTTTTTTCAACACATATTTATACGCATCACTTATTTAATCGTTGTTCAATTGTAAGCATTAAAAAAAAAAAAAACAACACATCAGCAACAACTACAACAACAACAAATTGACAAGAAACAAATGAAAAACAAAAAAAAAAAATATTTAGATACGCTGTGATTTATTTTAAGTAATTAATTACACACTTTTTTTTTTGAATAGTTCTTAGTGAGAATGAAACAAATGTAAATTATACAAATGTAATTTATACTATATTTATGCCACAGCAAACATCGATGCTAAATGTCATTCCAAGCAAAGTTACGACAAAAAAATATCTAAAAAAAAAAAGAAAAACAAAAACAAAAATAAACATCGAAAATAAATGAAAATCAAATATTAACAAACTTCATATATTTAAGTGCATAAATACATATACATTCGTATATATACATATATATATGAGTGTATATATATGTGTATATACACATCTCCCTCACACACACGCAGTTTATAAGCATTGAAAGCTGTGTTTCCAAATAAACCTAAAAGAGACAAAATACCAGCAATGGAGGTTTTATTTCTATTAATTGATTTGAATTATATATGTATATGTATATGTACATACATATATACATATAATATGTACTCATTCACACAAATGTAATGAGCATATTGGTTTATATGTGAATATGTTGATTCCTAATACTTGGTTAAGAATTTTTGCTATAGTTTAATATCTACCAATTCAGTATTGGCTCGAGAATGTAGATCAATCATGGAATGATGCCATGGAATATTAAAGATAAGCTTCAGGACTTTATTTTGCGTGATTTGCAACTGGTTTATATGACATTTGGCTATGGGTGACCTATGCCTGGAATATTGACCTAAACAAAAGCATTTTGCTTTCTATATTTAGTCTCGATTTTCTACTTATAAATGGCTATAGCGTACGGACTATATGTTTGAGTTTTTTTTTTTTTTTTTTTTTTTTTATTGTTTTGGTTATGTTGTCCTTAAAAGTAAATATTTTGTGCAGTGTAATACCCAAGTAACTGACATTTGGTTCTCACTTTACAATACACTTTACAATATTCCGAGCCCAATCTGATGTCAGTTGTCAGCGCGTAGATGTCCTTTCGTTTCTTACTGACCATCCGTGAAACTAGAGATTTCATATATATACTCGTATATACCCTGCAATTGTAGTGACAAGTTTTTTTTTTACAATCATTTTCTTACATTTTTCTTGTTATTCTTTATTTATTGAATTTAAGCATTGAAAATCTAGTAGCTGACCAATACATTTAGAAAATAATATAAAGAGCCTAGCTTTCTGTTATGCACAGGAGCACATATGCATATATAAAATATCAATGGATTATCTAATATTTTTGACAAAACTCAAGCAGTTGGCTCACCAGTCTGTCTGCTAGTGTGTCTCCCAATCTGTTTCTCCACTGCATACACATTCAGACCTCGATGCGTTTATAGTTCGATTTAGCGTATAGTTCCCAGAAATCTGCACCCCGTAGAGCCAAATCATGGCCACACAGTGGACATAGACCGAAGCCATGGCAGTTGAAGTAGCTGAAGTGGATATATATAATCGTTAAAATCAAGAGTTGCAAAAAAAAACTTAAGCATATTTTTGCATTCGCCATAAAAAAAAAAAAAAAAAAAAATGCCTTTGTCTGTTTACGCTACTATTATTACGTTTTTTGTTTTATGCCCAAATTTTTAAAATACATAACGATTCAAATTCTTTTGATATTCTCTATTGGTTTGCAAAAAAAAAAAAAAAAAAATAATAATAATAATAATAAAAATAAAAAAAAAAATAAAAAAATTAAATAAAAAAATTAAAACATTAATTGGCAGTTTTTTTTTATCTTAATGATAATGATCTTAATGATTTACATGTATTTTTTTAATATCATTTTTATTATTATTATTTATTTATTTTTAATTATGCTAACTTCGGCCACTGGCAAACGATCGAGGCCAAAAATTGTATTTGTATTTTGGTGTGCCATCGCTGCTCGCTGACCGATTGAGTGGAGGGATCATTTGGGGCTTGGGCATGGCAAATATGCCATAATATTGGCACACTTGATGGCCCGTTTCCTGTTGAACAGGTGCATCATGTTGCTTCCGGTCGCAATCGAGCGTTGCGGCGATAAGCGAAGAATCTGCGCTCAATCTTGATTGCCCATATCGGGCAACTGGACGAGCGTTGGTCAAGTGCCGTGCATTAAATACCAAGCATTTCCGTTTCCACTTCAGGGGTCGCAGTTGGCGCCAACATGCGAAGGCTGCGCGCCGAAACCCCGTGAATGGCTCATCTTATCAATCGTTAGCTCGTGGTTATTCATGCAGCCGGTATGCGAGGCACGAACGGTGCAAACAAATGGATTAAATTCAGTTGCAATCGTCGCGGAATTCTTGCACTGAGTGCCCTCAGCTCGATACGCATACGACACGTTGCCAACGCATCAACGTAGCGGAGACACACAGCCACTGGCCTAGCAAAGACACGCACCACAACGAGCATTGCGTACTTTTAGGCGAAGCATGACATTTGACAAGCAGTGCACTGCTTGCTCAGGCGAACTTTTTATGGCAACTCTAAGCATTGCGTAGTTCACAAGTTGCGCACAGATGGCGCTGTAGAGCTTTTTGCTACTGCTGTTAACTGTGGGAAATATTTAACAGCGGCAAATATTTCCCACTGTTAGCGATTTGTTAGTTTCGAATTCATAAACGCATTGTATAATGGGCTGTCATGCGATTGCCACGCCCACCCACTCAACCACAAATATGACTTGAGTTTGATTCTTCTTGCAGGCTGAGACAAATACACACATACATGCACACCCGAATGGAATGCTTAACACATACATACGTAATAAATTCAATTAGCAGCGCATTGTAAATATTGTCACACCTTTTGACTAAAGTTAACACAAAAAGTTTTTAACTCTTCGCTCCTTTTAGTTAGTTGTTGTTGTTGTTGCCATTGTTCTCGCTGCACAAAGAAATTCCTCTGCATAGAATTGTCAAATAAATTCCACAAACTGCGTGAACAAAATATTAAAAAAAAAAACCAAACAAAATACGTTTTATTTATAGAAATCAAATATAATTATTTAGTTTGTGTTCAACTTCTGTTACAGAAGGTGTGAACCAAATATTTTTATTAATTGAATTTCATTGTATATATGTATATGCATAAATATTTATTTTTATACGCTGAACCCATTGAAAATGGGAAATGGATTTGTTGAAACGTATGTAACAGGCAGAAGGAGGCGTGGTGGGTGATGAACTGAGTCGATTGAGCACTATTCGTCTGTCGATTTCTTCTAAGTATTCCCTCTACGTATTTCGAAATATTTCTTCTACGTATTTCCTCTACTTACTTCCTTTACGTAATTCCACTACGTAGTTCCTCTACGTATTTAATGCTTAGCTGATCACACACGCTGCTTCACTTTATTGCGCTGACCCCCACTAGGCCTGGACGACTGAAGAAATGCTGCAGCTGCTGCCCTTTATATATGCAGGGCCACTTTTACTCAAGCACTCACTGTCTCTCTCAAATGTTGAGCTCAACGGCAGGTGGCGCTCGTTGCAGTCGAGCTTCAAGTGACCAATGGGAACGCTCTCTGCTGCTGTGAGCAAATTAATACTGCTACATACACATAGATAACTGTTGTGATCTTCTGCACTTTTTCTCTCCTTGCTTTTACTTTTACTCAAGCACTCACTGTCTCTCTCAAATGCTGAGCCCGTGCCTGCTTATGCGTGAGTGCCTATGCGTGTCAATGTATGTGTGTTTGCGTGTGTGTGTGTGTTTCTTGTGTAAGCAGAAAGGCACGAAGAATTATTGAAATATCAGTTCTCCGAAGGGTTCAGGGGATTTTCTAGTCGAGCAGTCTCGACTAGAGCTTTCTTACTTGTTCTCTTTTTTTATCATTTATCAATTTCAATATATTTTCATGTGAACCATAAATATGCTTCCATGTGTTAGAAACTATAACTCTGACGTCATTCGAAGTCTGATCTGATAAATGAAATTGAGTAGAATAGAAATCAAAGTCATTTAATGGATCATGATTAAAAAAATTATATCTTAAAAATTAAAAACCAACACTGGACACTCTTTTAGGTAAAGTAGAGTATTCTATATTAGGTCCATTAGATACTCTACAAAATGTCAATGTCAATGTTTTCGAAGCAAATGCATTTGAAATAACAAATAAAAATAAACATATGTATATAAATAATTAACATATATAATCTGCACTTATGGAAGAACTAAGCAACCGGCTGGACTTGAAAAAAAAAAAATAATAATAATAATGAAACACTTGTTTAACCGGCCATCAAGTTCTGTTAATCTATCAAGTGCTGCAATATAAATACATATTTATTTTCATCAAACTCATTTCATTAAACAGACTGACGAATGTTTTAAGCTTGATAGAGAGAGTGTCAACAGCATTTGCTCATTTCAATGAACAGCTGCAACAATTGTTGAATAAAAGCGAAACATATGAATGGACAAATAGTTGATAAACAGTTATTTGAATCTATACATTTTAATAGCTTTGAGTTTGCATATTAAATATAAAAAATAAAAAAATGCCTGTGAACTGTTTTCGAATAATAAGGAAATACAAAATGTATAGATATATATTAAAAAAAAATAAATAAAAATAAAATAAAATAAAAAAATAAAATAATAATAATAATAATAATAGTAATATAAAAAATATAAAAAAAAAATAAATAAATAAAATAAAATAAAATAAATTTATGTATTGATCTTTTCCTTTCCTCTGCTAGTTATACAGTTATTTTGAATTTTTAAAAATTCAATTTTTCTTTTTAACCATTTTATTGTTTATTAAGAGCTATAGTTAACAATTGTAAATCGAACTCCTTTATTCACATGTCTATAAACACATTCGATTGTCTGTCTATAGTGACTCAAAAATATTTCTGATTATATTTGGTTTTAATATAAAATAAAATAAAATAAAATAATATAAAATAAAATAAATGGAAATATGCACTCAGTTTTTACTCCATATATTGTGGAGGAAGGTATAGACTTACATATGTATGTATGTATGTGGGCAATTTAGTGCATCAATTAGTTACCTGTAAGCCTTCACCACCTTCTGTCAACTTTTGCCATATTGAACTCCAAGCTGAACTTCCACATGGAGTAAATGGAAAGCAGAAGCAGCTATATAGCTGGCTATATTTAACGGGCCGAATGGCGGAACATGTTTCAAATGCAATTAAGGTAAGGCAAGGTAAGACTCTTGAGAGTTGCGAGGGCACGTCGACAGGTGTGCAGCAATACAATTCGATATATGGAGATAATTTGGAAACGGCTAATTGATGTGCACCGTGCGGACAGGCGAAGACGAACAAACACTCGAACTTAACAAAGTTGCAGTTGACAGACTTTTGAGCACATCGATATGAAGGACAAATTGCATATCGCTTCCCCCCGACCAATTTGCGCACACAAAATAAAAGCAGCGAGCCGAGGGAATCAAAGTAAATGAAAAGAAAAGCGACCAATGTATTGGTCGAATGCATGAAACACAATATATACAATATTACATATACATACATACATATGTATGTGCATGTATGTGCATATCTGCATATGTGAATGCAAAGTGAAGTGGGGTCGATTGAAGTATAAGGACACTGCACAAACTGTGTGCATCTCGACTGCCCTACATAGCTGTTGGCCCCTATGCTCCTAATGATTATAACTTGGTTACGATGACGACAATGACTGGCTGGCTGGCTGACTGGCTGGCGGCTTGGATATATTACTGACAATGTTGGCGCCATTAAAACTAACGAGGTAGCGGCGTGCCATTTTTAATGAATATCAGGTTAATGAATATTTTATAGAAATAACGGCGCAGCCAGCTGCAGCTACTGCGACTGTCGACAGATGCAAAGCGGACAAGCTGCTCACGACTCGCTCTCGACTGGTGGATTCACCAGTAAGCCAACTGCTGCTGATACAATTTTTGATGGAGCTCAGCGGCTGTCAACAGACGGAGGGGGAGACGGAGAGGGAGACGGAGAGGGAGACGGAGAGGGAGAGGGAGGGAGGAAGATGCAGAAGGAGAAGGAGTTGGAAAAGGAGAAAGAGACGAAGGGAGACGGAGACGGAGACGGAGACGGAGACGGAGACGGAGACGGAGACGGAGACGGAAACGGAGACGGAGACGGAGACGGAGACGGAGACGGAGACGGAGACGGAGACGGAGACGGAGACGGAGACGGAGACGGAGACGGAGACGGAGACGGAGACGGAGACGGAGACGGAGACGGAGACGGAGACGGAGACGGAGACGGAGACGGAGACGGAGACGGAGACGGAGACGGAGACGGAGACGGAGACGGAGACGGAGACGGTGGCAGAGAGAGAGCAGAAAGAGTAGGTGACAAATACGGAGACTGGGGCAGTGCTGAAGGCAGAGAGGGAGACGGATAGTGAGACGGAGACGAAGAGAGAGAGATGGGGAGGTACAAAGTAGGAGCAAGTAGGAATCTGAGGACGGAGACGAAGACGGAGAGTAGGGCAATGATGAAGGCAGAGAGGGAGACGGAGAGGGACAGACGGTGATGGTGACAACGTCCTCGTTCCATGTGGCTGCAGTCAATAAAAATTGCATTGCATAGCTGAAGGGGCACGTACTTTAATTTTGCTTACTTCGTGAATGAGTACAATTGAAATGAATAGAAAAGTGTGTGTGTGTGTGTGTGGGTGTGTATGTGTGGGTGTGACTTGGCTTCTTTTCTATCCATTTCACTTTTCATCTAGCTGCTACACACACACACACACACACACTGCTATGGCAGTCGCATTATTTTGACCATGCTACGTGTGAGCCACTGACAAATTGAGCGTGGGCGACGACTTGACGCTGCCCGCTCACTAAAGTATGTGCATTGCACAACTACAAAAGCAACAACAACAAGTGCAACAGCAGCAGCAGCAGCTGTTAAAGCATCTGCAGTCGACCACGAATGGTTTTTGCCTCAGGCCCGCTCCGCTTCGAGCCGTATTTACATGCAATGGCGCAAAGCTCACTAAATTATGCACATTAATGCCGAAAGCCGCAAAACCGAGACCTCCAGCCCCTCCCTGCCCACCACTGCTCCTCGCTCGCTCGCTCGCTCCACACAGCTGGGCAGCAGAGCGCCTTGGCTTGGCCTTTGACTCGCTTGCCAGCGACATTTACCAATTGCACTGGCTAATCGTATAGCAAACACATTCAGTGGGCTTACTTCGGATTGCTTGCATACCATCTCAGGTAGCTTACACTTACACACACACACACACACATATATGCATATACTCGCAAACTGTAATTGAGCTGCAGTAAGGAGTGGGAGAGTGGATGGGGAGAGGGGGGGAGCACCCCTGAAATGGCAAATAACATTATCCACTGAGCCTGGCTCACAGTGAATCGACCCCATTAGCCGTGTTAAGAGTTGTTAACAATCTGGACTGTTGCTCTGCTTCCAAATAAGCCAAACTGAGCTGAACTTTAAAGTTGGTGGAGAGACAAAACTTCTTTGTTTTGTATACCACCAAGGCCCAAGCAGAACTTTTGGCCTAAATTCATCTGAAATTAATATTAAATTAAGAGTAAACAATTAAAAATTGTCATTCGACAAAAAAAAACTTGGCGTTAAGTATAAATACTGGACAATAAGCTAGATTTAAATTAAATATAGCATACGATATAGCTTTGGGCTTTAAAATGATGTAAAAGTTCATTCATTGCTGTTGAGAGAGTGTTATAGAGAGACATACAGCTGAGCAGCTGGGCATAGCTCGATTGAATCAGCTGCAAGTGCTCAGTCATTGGGAGTAAATATATGTAGGATACAATACATGTATAGCTGTGTACACTCTGGCTGCTGTCACGCCTACTGCTGCCTGCACCCAGCATAAGGGGCATAAGTTATTAAAGGCTGGACCTTCAATTTCCATATTTCAAATGATATTATGCGAATGGAAGTTTGTTTTTGTGTACTTTGAACCAATTATAAAAGAATTGGATTCAGAGGGTATATTGGTTCTGTGACAAGCATGACAAGCAGCATGAAGTAGATAATATATATAATATATTGATCATGTGGCGATCAAGCCATGTCCGCTCGTCCATTAGTCCAGCTGACCGTCCGTCTCTATGGTTGACCATAATTTTGACCTTCCATTCGGCTATCCATTCGCCTGTACGTCCGTCTATCCGTCCGTCAATTCACCGATCGATCCGCCTGTTGGAAGACATCGTTCGCGTAAACTACAAAAGCCAGAAAATTTAGATTCTATAAGTTGTGGAGATTTTATTTTGTTTTTACTGTTTGTTTTGCTTTTAACTAATATAAAATATTTGAAAAATACTTAAAAAAATACGTAAATAAATATTTTTTAACTTAAAAAATTAGTTGGCAAAAATTTTGTAAACACCTTTAAATTAGATTTCATGAGAAATACTTTTACAAAATCTTATATCAAGCATGAAATAAATTGCAGGGTATCTTAAAGTCGAACACTTCCTACGCCCACGCAGCGTTAAAAAACTGTTGAAAAAGCTTTACAGCCATGGAATACGTTGCATTTTTTTGCAAAGTCGGAAATCAAAAGTCGATAATTTATTATTCATTTTTCATATGTTAAATAAATTAAGTGAAAATGCAGCTGAGCTACGATGCCAAAGCCTCTGGAAGCTCTGTGCATAATTAATGCGGTACATGTGTAACTGATTTATATGAGTATGTGTGTGTGAGTGTGTGTGTGTGTGTGTGTGTGTGTGTGGACTGGAAATCATGTTTGGCAATCAATATTATATTGAGCCTGGATATCAGCGGACTGCAGCATTGAGAATTGAGCAAAAAGTTAACCAGAAATTAGCATTGACAGGCAGAAGGCCAATTGGCAACAAACAGTTCCCAGTTCCCAGTTCCAAGTTCCCAGTTCCCCGTTCCGAGTTCCGCCTCTTGCTATGTAAATGCATAATGTATGGAGTCGGGTAATTGGCATTAGTTAATGGTGTCGTTGCCGTCGAATGGCTTACAAATAATTCAAACGACTTTAAGTTGGCCCAGTGATTGACCATTGATTCGCCCTGGGTGCTGGCTCTTAACTTTTGGGTTGCCCGCGGTGCACGTCCTTCTGCGGCTGCTTATCCCCAAAGGCTCCAGCAACTTTATCAAAACAAAAACAATAGTTCAGCCAAGCGGAGAAGGAGAGAGAGACAGGAGAGAACTCACCCGCTGAGATGGATCTGTGGCTGGGACTGGGCCAGATGAAAGTGCGCAGGTGACAGAGCTCAGTTTGTGGCCAAACATCGAGATGGAAAATTCAATTAAATCACATGTTTACTCAATCAACCAATAACCGAAGCCAATCTGTTTGCGTTTTCTTAAACTTCCATTGAGATTCCCATTGAGCGCCCAAAGCGTAGCAAAGCAAAGCAAAGCAGCTAAGCTCATCTAGCCAAACAGAGATTGACTTTTGTGTGTGTGTGTGTGTAAAAGAAGTTGGCTAATCAAATTGGAATCAAAGGCGAGCAGCACAGGCAAATCAATTGCTTTGCATTGAAGCTTTTTATTGAAAGCAATTTATTATTTATTTTTATCAAAGCATTTCAACTAAACAAAACCAAGTGAGACGGCAAAATGGAACAAATTCATTTTTAAATTCAATTGCAATCACGGCAAGACCACAAAAACTATTTATGCATATACCCAGGCATAAGCATTGGTATTTATTTCGTTGTCCATGTTGTGTAGTGATTTCTCAATCCCCTCCTCTATTCTATTTTTGCTCTTCCTTTACACTTTTCTTTTAATTATTTCTTATTCTTTGTCCTTGTTAACTTTTCTTGCAACTACTTTTAATACTTTCCTTTTTCTGTACTCAATCTTTTTTTTCTTTTATTTTTATTTATTTATTTTTTTTTTAGTTTACAAAAATTACAATAATTTTCATATTGACGAAAATAATAATTAGTGTCAGAATTGAAATAGTTCACATTCAGTTTTGCAGAGCACAGAGATGCGGAGATACACTGCCACGCCCGCCTCGCACAGAGAATTCGAACTAGAAAAGTGCGAATCAAAAGTGAATCGAATCGATTTCAATGGGAGTAAAGCACATGAAGGTGCTCAACGAACAGTTTGAGTAAATATATATCTATATATATATAAAATAAAAATAAGTCATCATGCTTTAGCCCAGGCGAGAGCAATAAAACGCCACTTGCAGCACGTTTCGGCAGAGGAGCAAGAGGAGGGCGGCCAGAGGCCAGAAGGGGCGAGTGTGAGAGTATAAAATGTAGAAATTGGGTCAAGTTGGTGTTTAATGAATGGGGCGCTGCAAGGAGCAGACTCGGCCTTCGTGTTTATCCCAAATATTGTCTGCCGTCTGAGACAGCTGAAAGAAGGAACTATTTTGGCGCACGGCTTGCTTGTGTGTGTGTGTGTGTGTGTGTGTCGGTGTGCGTGCGTCTTCAATAAAAGTCCATAAAACGGACAAGGCCAGACTTGTAGTTTGCAGCGTATGACGACGTGGCAGACGCCTGGCCAAAGTCCTGGCACGCACACAGCTGAGCAAGGGCAGCCCAGACATGGCTGACCGACTAGCGCTAGGCAAAGCCACAAGCCACATCAGAGCCAGAGCCAGAGCCAGAGATAGAGCCAGAGACGAAGAGACAGCGGGGTTTTGGGAGCTAACCCTTGGAGGACGGTGAATGTACGGCGAATGTACGCTGCATTCTGATTAGGCAAACAAAGTTAATTGGATGCGACAGGGTGGCGGATTGAAAGCCAACCAGCCAGCCAGTCAGCCAGCTCAACAAAGGCTAACAACAACAACACCTGCAACTATTCGAGAGAGAGAGAGAGGAGAGAGAGAGAGAGGGAGAGCAAGTTTCGACAAGCTTATGAGCATGGAGCCAGCAATCTGGACAGAGCTGTTAGCTGATAGCACATACATATGTACATGTATGCAGGGATAGACACACACACATACACATGCACACATACATACGCCGAGGCACCTCAGAGACCCTTCAAGGTGTAACGTGGCATTGACTTTAATGAGGTGCAGTGAGCTTCAGCTGGATTCGAGTGCGACGAGTCAAGCAAGTGGAGATAATCATATAATTTTTATTGTAAATTGATTTGAAGAAGAATGGGAGGAGGGGGACGGGTAGAGAGAGAGAGAAGTAAAGAAAGAGAAAGGGAGTCAGAGACAGAGGGAGAAAGAGCAGAGAGATGACAAAAGAATAAGAGGGAGAAAGTATGATAGCAAGAATAAGACAGAGAATGAGAAAGTATGAATGGATATAGAAGGAAGGAAAGCGAGAAATAGAGAGGGTGAGAAAGAGAGAGGGTGAAAGGAAGAGAATCAGAGGACGGGAGTAACTGAGAGAGAATGAGCTAATGACAGATGAGGATAGAATGAATAAGAAAGGAACTGAGAAAGAAAAAAAAAAAGAAATATTGAGAAAGAGCGAGAGAATATATAGAAATAGAGGCAGAAAGAGAGAGAAAGACAGAGAAATAGGAGGAGAGAGAATGTAGTAAGAGAGATAATAAGAGAAAGACAGACACATAATGAATGAGAGAAAGCTGAAGAGCAACAAAGAGTGACAGAGATAGAGAAAAATGTAATGATAGAGGGTGGAAAAATATTAAGATAGAGATAGAGACGGAGAGAGAAAGAAAAAAGAGAGACAGAGAAGAGAGAGTGAGAGATAGAGAGAAAGGGAAAGAAAGCGAGAGCTGGTAAATAAAATTATTAACATACATACCATTAATATGATATAAACCGACGGCCATTAAAAAGAGATTCCAAACGTATTGAGAATCGCCTAGAAGAGCAGAAAATGCAAAATAGCATTTCAACCTACCAACAACGCCCCCTCAAGACCCCCCTCCACCACACCGCACATTTCCCGCTTGGTCTAAGCAGGCATTCACGTAATCACACGCAGCGAGCAGTATCAATGGCAACTATAAATCATAGAGCCAAGTCAATGCACGTTGTTAACGACGAATCGCTGAGCTATTGAGCTGCTAAACAATACGCTTTACATGCGATATCTCTATCTAACTATCTATCTCTCTATCTCTCTTTGGCTGTGACTGTGGCTGGTGCTGCCAGCGATTTATTTGCATTCTGCAAAACTATTCACATTGACATTCAACTAACAATATACTTATCCACTTCAGAGCTGATATTCGAATGAATGTCTGCTGGGAGCAACAACAACAACAACAGCAACAACAACAATAGTAATAACAATGGAAAGCAGCAACTGCCTTTGCTTTTGCTTTTGCTGCTTCAGGCAGTTCTCGGCAGACATCTCTTGTGGGCAAACAAATTGCTGTCAACGGCGAGGCCCATAAAAGTAAAGTAAAATAAACAATTTGACTCGAAAACAGCTGTCCGTTCGTCCAGTGGGTGTCAAAAGGGGGGTGCGTGTAACGAGTCTGTGTGTGTGTGTGTGTGTGTGTGAATATGAAGTGTGACTGTGACTCGCTTAGAGGCTTAATCGATTTCCAACGTGAGCAATTAGTTTGAACGCAAATTGCCCGCATCGCGATGGGAAATGGGAAATGGGCGATGGGAAATGGGAAATGGTTAGCGAAGGCCACTCAAATTAAGTGACATGCCGACCAAAAACATAATGAATTATTTCTTAAGCAGTTAACCACAGCGGCCAGTAACCAGCAGCCAGAAAGAGAGAGTGGGAGAAAGTCGTAAGAACGCACGAAATTGGGTCAATCGAGGGGCCATCGAGGCCTGAGCCTTGGAGCACTGAGTCCGGCTGGACGGCTGGCGATTCGTTTGATCGCCGTTAAGTAAATCAAAAACATTTGCCAACTGCCAACGGCATGTGGCTGCAAAGGGCAGGAGACGGCTAACAGGAGACGGGACTGGAACTGGAAGTGGAAGTGGAACTGGGACTGGGACTGGGACTGAGACTCATGCCAAAGCGACAATTATGTTGGCTATTTATCGTCCAGACAACCAAGTGGCAAATAAAAAAGCAACAACAACAACAATGATGATGACAACAGCGTCGTGTCACAGTAAAAAAGCAAATATTAATAATGACCCATGCCAGCCGCCTTTTGGCATGCATAAAAAATGATGATCATTGACAGGCCATAGGATATATAATGGCTGTTGTTGTAGTCCTGCAATGCCCATCCTCTCTCCCTCTCTCTCTCTCTGTCGAGCAGCTGTGCCCACGTGACGTATGAGCGATATGCAATAGCAGACCGGTCTGCCCGTTCCCTCCTCAAACAATAAGCACTAAAAGGCTTATAAATAATGATGTTTGCGGAGTAAAAGAGGCGCGCACTCATATTATTGATAGATAGATATGATTTGTAAACGGCCAGCTGTCAAGTATTCCATTTGAATGACTCACTCCGCACTCAACTGGTGCAGACTCACGTGCTGGATATCTGCTAGTCAATCACAATGTTGCTACTCGCACAAAATCAATTACAGCTGTGACCAACGACAAAAAGAGAAAAAAAAGTAGAAAGCAGCAACGCGGAAGAAGCAGAGCTCAAATAGGCGCCAAATTGCTAGGCAGTCTTTGATTGCTGCTCCCAGGCAAATGAACGAACGAACGAACGAATGAATGGCTTCCGAGGACGGCCTATGGCAGCGACGCTCCGTCTGCCGTGTCAATGAACTTTGTAAACAATTTTTAATCACATGTCCTTTTTGGCCCCGAACTCTATGAATTGCCGACTTCCTATGCGGCATTCTCCGCATCGCGCCGCGTTCCACGTTCCACATCAAACAGCAGCCCATTGACGCCGATTTCAAATTAAATTGAATAAATCTCAGCCTACGCAGCTGGCCGGGGTAATGAAGTTGTGGCAACTATGCTACAGTGGCTGGAGAACCGATTCAAATTGTGTTTGCCTCATTGAGATGATTAGCTATGCGTTGTCTCCAGGCTGAGATCATAGATGATTGATCAGAGTTGTGATCGGAAAAGTTTACTGTCTGAGCGGGAATGTTATATGCATTTTTGATCAATCTTTACGATTTCTATTATAAATAAATGAGAATTCCATGAAATCCATCTATAATAACCTGCCACGCCTTTCCCATAAGTGGATCACATAAGTGATATGATATCTGTGTAATAGCACACTAGAAACTGTACGGCGTATTATGCACGTCTCAGTCAGAAGATATAGATATATAGTCGCATATGGAAATTACATCCATTTGATATCGGTTGAAGTGCATGCAAACATCTCTCTCGCCTTGAGCGACATTAGTCAATTGAGTGTGAAATTTCCTTGAGGCTGATTAACAGAATTTGAATTGAGCCACATCTTGCACAAAGGCTTGCCCCACTGTGCGGCATTAGTTGGCGGCAATGGCGCAAACAATGGAGGCATTAATTTCTCAAAGGCTGCGGCGCAGCTGCACGGCCCAGAATGAATGGGGCGATGAATGGGGCAAGGGCTGCGGCAGCTGCGGCAGTTGTGGCAGCTGGGGCAAGTGGAAGTGCGTCAACACGCTCTCGTTGGCCCATCGACGCGTTGACGCTCGACTAAGCTGCCAGAGATTTAGCATGTCGCGAATGGCTGCGGCACCTGCGTGCTAAATGAGCGTTCGTCTTGAGTGTCGAGCAGGAGCTCGAGCTGTAGTCGTTCCACTTTGCCACGTAGCAGTGGCAATTGTTTTTGCCTTTTCTTTTTTTATACCCTGAACCCATTGAAAATGGGAAATCAGGGTATAATGGTTTTGTTAAAAGTATGTAACAGGGAGAAGGAGGCGTGGCAGACCCCACAAAGTATATATATTCTTGATCAGGGTGACGAGATAAGTTGATTTAGCCCTGTCCGTCTGTCTGTCCGTCCGTCCGTCTGTCCGTATATTTGAACGCGTCGATTTCCGAAGATACAATAACTAGAGACTTTAACTTTTTTTTTAAATGTCCGTATATAGCACGCGCATATCGAGTTTATCACATAATTTCGATAACTTGTCCGATTATTTTTTTATCGATGAAAAACCTTATCGAATGTCAATTATTAAATTATATCTCCTACATCTTTTGAGCTAGAGTCTCCAAATTTTAAACGTAGACTCATATATACTTTCTAGAATTTCGGTTTTTGTTATAATTCACCCCCCACCCCTATATCCACCCCCTCACCATCACCTTTGTAAAATGCGTATTTCAAATACTAGAGACTTGAGATTCGGCATATGCACGCATAGTAATGATATAATCACAATTTAAAAGTTTCATGAAGAACGTACGTCCACAAAAAAAGTTATTAAATAATTAAGTTTCAATGAGAAGCCCACACTGCAGCCCATGCGTGCGTGCCTATATGTGCCTATGTATGTGTGTGTGTGTGTTTCTTTTGTAAGCAAAAAGACGGGTTCAGGGGATTTCGTAGTCGAGCAGTCTCGACTAGAGCTTTCTTACTTGTTTTTTTTTTTTGTATTTACTTTCTTTTTTGGGTAGAGGTCATTGCACCAGGAGTTGGCAGTGGCCGTTGCCATTGTCCGAGGTCCACGGTTACGTGTTGCGTGTTTTTGTTTTTAATTGGCTAAAACAAACGTAATTAAAGCATTCAGCAGCCAGATTGAATAATGAGTAATCACCGTTGGTGGGCGGGCAGGGGGCGGTCGTGCAGCAGCCAACAGCCGAGCAGGAAAATTGTTACATTCGACCAGTGAACTGGCAATTAGTGCCACTAGCTCTGTGTGTGTGTGTGTGTGTGTGTGTGTGTGTTTAGGCCAACTGAGCCGCAAGTGCCAACAGCCAACTGGTAACTGAATCCAAATTGCGCACACATAACAAAGAAGCAACGCTTGCATCACTGATATACTTGTCAATAGCCAACAGCCAACGGTAAACAGGCAACAGGCTGTGACAGCCGGTGAGCTGGCTGTGGTTAAATAGTTACGGCCATGCTATGATTTTGGCTTCCTAATTACCACATGCATCTCAAGATATTAACGCATTTATTGCTTAGCTGCAGCTGTCCAAAAACTAATCAACTTGTCACTCAATTGGAATGCTGAAAGTCACCAGGCACAAATTACACATCAACACTGGCCAACAGCATTTGGTAAGCAGAGAGTGCCAAAATCATGTTCACTGATATATTTAAGTATTATTAAAATTTATTATATTTATTATAATTTACAAAAAAAGTAAATAAATAAAAAAAAAAACCTTTAGCTTTTTAGCTTATTTTATAATTTTTGTCAGAAAGAAGTCTTAATTTTGTCATTTTATAGATTCAAATAAAATATAAATTATATTATTTTCAACAATTTTTTAAAATTATTAATATTATTATTTTTTTTCGTATATATGTAAATTTTCTGTTTACTGAAAAAAAAAAATTGCCAAAACTTAAAAACAATTTTTAATTACAAAAAATAAATAAATAAAATAAAAATAAAAAATATATATATATATATATATGTATATAAGTTTCAAGTTTTTGCTTTTTAAATTTGTTATTAAATTATTTTGTGTGTTATAACTAAAATTTAATAATAAATAAAAATAAATAATAAATAAATAAATAATAAATTATTTTGTATATATAAGTTTGAAATTTTGCTTTTTTAATTTGTTATTAAATTTTGTCGTGGGCAATAACTAAAATTCAAAGTAAAATTAAAACTGTTATTATTTTTTTTTACAAATCATTTATGTCAACAAAAAAAAAAATAACTTAAAGTTCATATTTAAATAAAATAAATAATAATAATTAATATTAAAAATTTAAATTAATAAAAATGACCTCTTGCTAATTGGTCCCTAACATTTTGTTGACCTGTTTCAGTCGGCCAGTTCCATTGTCCATTGCCTCGCTGCAGTTGTGTTTAGTCATTTTGCATTTGGGATATGCCAGATATACGATTTGCTTAGAAATATGTTCGCTTTGTGGTGACAGATGGTGACACAACTGAAATATTAATTATATATTTGCCAGGTACTATGAGGCTGAAATGTGGCAATCCGAATGAGCAGAGCATTCAATTTGCTCCGTTCATTCCGAATGCCACATTTGAAATGAGACTCTCTTTGAAAAATCAGGGACTCGCCGAAAAGAGCGAATATAATTGTTGTGAAGGCATCATACTTCATGTGGGTTATTGAAAAGCGGTTTTGAGTTATTCTAGAATGCTGGACATTGATTCAGAAAACCCAAATAGCTATTCGAATTTCCAATAGCACAATGAACCCACTTTGGGTCTCTCTCGCTCACTTTTAATTAGTAGCGCACAAATCGTGTGTTAATCGAACTGAAATGCAAAAAGTCATCGACTTGAACGTATCTTTGACAAACCAAAAAAGTAAAAAAAAGTGAAAGGAATCATCTCTGCGTTAATGAAATGAGCTATCAGAAGTCAACCAAGTGTCTTTTGTTGCTAGGTACGCCCAAAATTGAGGCTAAAGCTGTGGCTGAGGCTGAGACAGGGTCTGAGAATGGGTCTCAGTCTGATGGCAATGCTGATGAACACATGTTACAGCACACACACTATTGATTTCCGTGGAGGCGAGGGCAAGTATTGTGTACGGGTTGCTCTCTTGCCTGCCGAACTAATCTGTGTCACTCTCGAAATATTATAGAACATGCTGCGTCAAGGCATTTTTTTTTCTCTTTCAGTTTCAGTTTCTTTTCTTTTTTTTTTCATTTTTTTTTTTTTTTGTCGGCAAACTGAAGCGGCATAGGCATTGATAGTGGAGGCTCATTCAAGGGAACGAATGATAGGCATTCACACGTACGTAGACTAGAGGCGTGCCAAAAGACAACAGCAATAATATCAACAATACCAGCGCTCAGCGAGGGTGGCTACGTAACTTTCGACCAACATCTCATTAAACACAACAAAGTAGAAAAAAAAAAAAAAAGAAATCGAAAAAAATAAAATGAAATAGAACACTTTTTCAATGTCAACAAAGTTCAGATCTTTGTTACTCCGCCCGGCTAGCTGGCTGGCTTTTTGCCGCTCTCTACCCTCGCCCCCTTCCCGCATCCTGCGCAACCAGCCGCCCGAAAAAAGCGCCTTGCACGCACTTCTTAAGTAACCGCCGTGCTGCAAACAATTTTTTTTTTTTTTGCTACTGACCTACTTTTGCCAAGAGCGGGGAAACTACAAAAAAAGGAGGACAGAAAATATAAAAATGAAAAAAAAGTAGAAGAAGCAAAAAAGAAAATGTTGCCACGTTTGGTTTTTGTTTGACTTGTCCAGACATATCGATGCCGTTGTTGGCATTACACAGCCTGCGTTTCTGCCTGGGGGCTGTTTTTGTTCCTATTCCCGTGACTGCGACTGCGACTGCGACTGTCACTGTGACTGTCACGGCTTGAGTGTGCCGTCCGTGGCTAAAATATCAAAGCTAAAGTCGCAACAGTTGCAGACAGCGCCGACTGATTGTGACAAGGTGTCGTACTTAGGCACGAGAACTCGAGCAACCGGCTGACTGGCCACAGCAAAGTGGGCCGACTCACCTGACATGTCACGGGCACAAGCAGCGTCACTGGCTCTGAGAGGAGGTGAGGCTGAGTAAGGCGGGGTAGGCACGCAAAGGCCGTTGAGAATCAAACAAAGCTACTCGGTGCAGTGCACACAGAGAGAGAGAGAGAGAGAGAGACAGGAAACGGAAGCTGCAGCCATGTTGGCAGCGCTGCCAGTCGACGACGACGACGACGATGAAAAGGACAATATCATTGAGCAGCTGGCGACGGGGCAGAGCAAATAGAAACCGAAATCAAAATGACAATCGTAAAATGTAAAAATGTTGAAATTCAGTAAATTGGTTGTAGGCAAACGCAGGCAGCGAGATGACGACTGCGACTTCCAATGATGACAAAAGCTTAATGCAACGACAAACGACAAACGACATGCGACATGCGACAGCGTCGCGGTCGATGCTCGAGCTCAAAAAACAGGGTGAAGGACACGGCGCGTGCATAACGTAACGCTTATTGAAATAGTTCTGAAGTGAGCTCGACGACGCCAGCAGCAGCAGAGGCAGCAGCAGCGACAGCATCAGCGTCAGCCCAGTTGAGTGCATGTGTCTAAGTGGGCCGTAGACCCAGTTACTGCCACTGCCACTGCGAGTGCGACTGCGAGTGCGACTGCGACTGCGACTCTGACTGTGGCAGTGGCAGTGGCCCAGCGTCGTCTTAGTAGCTAGCAATTGTTCAGCTAACAATCTGCCCTAACGAAGGCAGCAACAGCAGCCACAGCCACAGCTACAGCCGCAGCCTTTAGTGGCAGAAACAGTAGCTGCCGCTCGGCGGCTTATTTAGCCGTTGAGAAAAGTGCATGGCATAGATTTTTATCGATTCGTCTCAGCTAGGCCGAACCGAAAAGGCAACAAGAAGAAGCTGAAAAAAATGCCAGCGATAGCCGCAGAGAGCCAGCGACCCTTCAAGCCAGCTACTTAACCAAGCTGAGCTTATGTCTTGTGCCATTTAGCATATTTCATAAATGCACAAAAACCGCAAGTAATATGCAATTCCCCACATGCATCCTGCTGCTGGGAGCTGTCGTAATTATTCACTGAATCGATACTTGGGGTATATTGATTTTGCCAAAAGCTATTCAACAGGCAGCAGGAGGCGTGGCAGTACGACGAGTTGAGTATCGACTCAGTAAATAATAAAAATAAATAAATATAATATATTCATTTTTAAACTCTGAACCCATTGAAAATGGGAAATCAGGGTATAATGATTTTGTGAAAAGTATGTAACGGGCAGAAGGAATCATCGCAGACCCCATAAAGTATATACATATATTCTTGATCAGGGCGACGAACTGAGTCGATATAGCCCTGAATTTTTGAAAAGAGAAAAACATATGGAGAATAAATATTAATCATGTATATATATTTTGATATAATAGAACAAAGCAAATGCAATTTTACAGTAAAAAAAAGAGTAAAATAAATTGTTTAAAATGAGTCTTTGGCCTATGACAAAATTATACATATTATTGACTAGACTTTAAA